>CM052798.1:164099315-164141556 GCA_028533885.1 Nasua narica | reverse complement strand
CATCACCATCATCATCACCATCATCATCACCATCATCATCACCATCATCACCATCATCATCACCATCATCATCACCATCATCACTATCATCATCATCATCATCACCATCACATCTATACTGATCTTCTCTCAGCCCATGTTACTTGGAAGAAAATTGAATGAGTAAGGTTTTGGGTTTTGTTTGTTTGTTTGTTTTAGATTTATGTATTTACTTATTATTTGAGAGAGGGGAGGAGGTGCAAAGGGAGAGGGAAAGAGAGAATCTCAAGCAGACTCCCAGCTGAGTTTGGAGCCGGTCGAGGGGCTAAATACCATGAATATGAGATCATGATGTGAGCCAAACTCAAGTCTGATGCTCAGTTGACTGAGGGTGCCCTGAAATGAAATGTTGTGTATATTTTTTCTTTCCATGAAGCAGTATTAAAGCTACATATTAACTTGATTTCCAATGACATATAGTTCTTCAGTTACTTTCTTACTGGGCTCATCTTAAGAAATATAGTAAGATCTACAATGAAAAAATAAAATAAATGTATTTGGGGAAAAAAAGAAATATAGTAAGATCTAGTATTGAAAGAATCTTATATATTTTAGGTCACTTTCCCTTAGGAAAAAAAATGTAATAAGCCTTGATGAATAAACAGAATCAGACATAAAATTCCTGCTGTCAATCAGAAAAAAGTGGGATTATTCATATTTTCAGAAGTTTTCATTTCCTTCCAAGAAATGGTGTTAATGGCACATAATGTGACAGATGAATATGATGAATATTATAATTGTCAGTGCTAACATGAAACCTCTTAAGGTTCTTAAAACAGAATAAATTGTACAATATCTTCAGGGTATCACTGGGGGGTATTAAAGTAATTTATTTCAATTATGCATTTGCAAGGTTAAGAAGAAATTATAGCATATTTACTCATAATTATTTATTCAGTGCCTGCAATGTGGCAGGAACAGTGCTAAGTGCAGTGGATCAGAGAAAGTACATTCAAACCAACTATGTTTTAAGACTTCATATGACATCCCATCCATTAGCCTGGTTACTCATTATCAGATTGTGGGATAAAAACACAGGTCTGCACTTGAATCCACAATGACAGTAACCAGCACTGACTTGATATCAACTTAAGTCCAAGCTCTCTTGTAGTATGTGATTTCATTAAGTCTCTCTATCAACCCATCCCATGAAGACACTGATATAAAAGGGATTTAGGTAACTTCCTTCGAACAACAGAGCACAAAATATTTTTAGCCTGCTCTTGATTTGTTATTTTTTTTTTTTCCTAATGCCAGAGCAAGGAATCTTGAACTTAAGTGGCTTTAGAATAGAGTACGGTGATGCTGCTGACCCTGCCACACACAAACTCCCAAAGTCAAAGCCAAACATAGCTGCCTCTATTTCTGTGCAACTCTGCGTCTCCCCATCCATCAGTCTGTCTTACAGACCACCCTCCTCAAGAGTAGTGATGGGCTCTAAGCACCCCTGGTGAGCTGGCCAACACTTTGAGCCTTCAAGTCATCTGCTGTGTAGCCACAAAGAGGGAGACAATGGTGGAAACAGAGTAACCCAGTGTGAAGGATTCAACGATCATAGCCGAAAATAACATTTATTAGGCATTGATGATCCTCAAGGCACTGTGTATGTGGCTTTAGCCACCTTACTTTGAATCCTCACCTACATCTCACAACCCAGCAAGCAGTTGCCATTGCAACAGGCTGACAGGTGGTTAAAACTGAGACTCAGGGAGGGTGAAGGCTTTTAAGTCCATGTAGCTAAGGAAGATAAATAAATTTCAGACGGTCCAGACTATGATGTGCTTCCATTTATCTTGGCACCAGGTGGAGTGCAATTCAATTCTGACACTAACTACCCAGAGTGAGTGTTGGATTCCACAGGTTTAAGGGCATATTTCCCAATAAGACCATTGTCCCCACTTGAGAAGAGAGCCAAGTGGGGTACCCTGGCCACCCACAGCTCACCCCAATGGGCTATAAATCTGGGTACAGGCATTGGGGGGCTCCCACAAATACCCCACATGGCCAAAAGTTTTCTGGGAGGGAAGAGGTAAAATAAGATATGTTCTTGATGCTTTGTTGGGAGGAAAAAGGACAAGATCATGAGCAGATGATAAAAAAGATGTGTGAGTCCACTGCATTCCACTTACCAGTCCCATTGGGCCAAGTAGTACACAGGACACTGGGGGCTAAGGCTTGTGTCAGTGCATGGAGGGAGGCTTGGCTTCGGAGGGAGGTGACTTTGTCTGGAGGGCACCCCCTGATGGCTGGGCAAGGGAATTACTGACTACAATCATTGAAGCTGAGACTCAGGCTATCTGCTAGCTGCCCAGGACAGCACTACTGGACGGACAGGTGGAATGCCCAATGTGGGGTTAGCAGTGTAGAGACAAGAACTACAAATTCTTAGGGGGCTGACATTTCTGAACCAGCTCAGCAGAGTGAGAAAGCACGCGTGCACACTCCTTGCTGTGAAGACTAACAGCGTCCTTTCCTTATCGAATGAGAGTATTATGCCGGAAACTGCAAGGCTTCATTATTGAGAAACTCTCTAGAGCACCCTCGAGGTGGGTTTCATACTGCTTATTTCACAACAGGTAATCTGAGGCTCAGAGAGGTTCAACTAATTGGCCAGGGTCACAGGACTCGAGCTGTGGAAGGCAGGGTTCTGGCCCAGGCCCGGCCCGCATCCCGTTGGCTCACGCCACCTCGGCTACCATGGGATTTTATCATCATACTCCTGCCTCCCCAGCCTGCCCTACCTCATCATCGCTTTCCTAATCGCCCCTCCAGAAAGCATGCTGCTCAGCCTAATGAAACACAGGCCACCGTGACATGAGCCAAACCCAGAGGGGCCCCGAGGATGGGACGAGGCCCAAATCTCTCCAACAGAGGATGTGAGAACCAGCCTTCCCCATTAATCATGTGCTGTCAGAGATTCCGCAACCACACATACTCCTCAGCCAAATGAATTCCAAACACAGTTATCTCCACCGAGAGCAATTAGCAAGTCACACATTTAATATTGGGGGAGCCTGTCAAGGTCAGGGGTGAGCAGTGAGAGTGGCTTTGTTCCTCCCCTGCCCTTGGACATGCGGAGGGGAGGCCTGCCCTCCCACAGACCACTTGAAAGATAGATTCTGTTTCTCCTGGGGTTCTGTGCTCTTCCCCCGCAATTGGCCCGCTGCCAGGAACACTAATCTGATTTCTCCTGCAAACTAATCCTATTTCTCCCTCAGGTGCAAATTTTCCCTCTTTGCACCTTTAATTAACAAGCTACTGTGATCAAGCAATCAAACCTTTTAAGCCCACATTATTATTACATTTTAAATATCTGCCGGAAGAACTTATCCAGTGAGGTGTTAGTGTCAGTCTCCTTCTTCACTGTGGTAGGTTTGTTAACGCGGGGGGTGGGGGGGGCGCCCTTGAGGTGGGGGAGATACACATGGTTTTCCTGGTTGCTCAGGCTTCTGATTTCAGGCCTGTTTCAGCTTTTCCTTTTGATTCCAATAACTCACTTTGTAAAAGGCAGAGAATTATCAAAAAGACAAGAACAAAAACGAAAAGCTATTTTATTTATTTATTTATTTAATCTCAGGAATAATAATCATTAATTTTTATCGGCCCTTTATGGCTTATAAAGCTCTCTCACTTTCATCAATTCAAGGTTCTGGCTGCTGCCTCCCTCTCTCTCTCTGGGCTCGTCTCCATCCACCACCTTCAATCAACCCAGTCTCACGTCTCTCTCTCAGGTCTTGGAATGAGCCTCACTCCCCCCTCACAGGACTACTTTTCCACCTCCCCCACGCTTTCTCCCATCCCGCTTTTTCCAGATACCTCCTCCTCACTTCCCCCAGGACTTTTTCCCTGACTTCACTCCAAGTCAAGATCCTTTGCTCTGTGTGCTTTCTTGAGCCTGGGCTCTTGTGCCAAAGAAATGAGCTCTATTTACTCCATATACTTTGTGTGGTTGCTTCCTTGATCCTATAGATTGGAGTCTAACCTCTGGAGAGGGTGACCTTGGTTGTCCTTTCTGTCATTTGTTTCCAGTGCATAGCTCAGTGTTCTGCACATTGTGAACACTCAATATTTATTCACAGACTGACTTAATCTTGTTGTATCAGCAACCCATTATGTGCACCTGCAAAAACAGAAATTGGGGCTAAGAAAGATAATGTACTTGGTGAGCACTCGATACTGTCAACAAACACAAACCCTAGTCTTCTAATTTCCATATCAGTACTGTACCTACTGCCCCCCCCCACACACACACACAAACACACACCTTTCCCTGGTGTGGAGGGAAGATGAGGAATGCTCTAATCATCTATCTGGCACTGTATCTGGAGAAGAAAGAAATCCAGGTCCATGCGGTACATGCTACTAATTGGATTGTTTATGGGAAAATTTTGATAAGCCTCTATCTTCGATGCTCTGGAACACAAGATAAGCGTGCCAGTTGCTATGCTATTGTCTCTAGGCAGGACACCCACCTTTTTATTCTCTGTTGTTTGGTGGTGGTGAGCTAGTGCTTGGCCTAGGACTTTGGTTGTGAAAACTGGCTCCCTGTCACCCATCTGCCACTAGGGGGCGCTCCAGACGGGCTGTAGGACTGGGGGAGAAAGCAGAGGCATTCTTTCCTGTCTACTGTCTAGTTCTGATTTTGCTTCCTGTATTTGTGAGCATCACTGAAGCAACGTTTCTTCACCCAGAACTAAGCAGTTCATTCCAGTTTTCAGTGTTTCCCGCACTCACAGGACCAACGTCATTACCTGTCCCTAGATACGCCGGCCCTAAATGAACAGTTCTCTGCTCTGACGTCTGAGCTCCCCTTCTGCAGCCTGCCTCTTCTGATCTTCTTTCTGAGCATTAATTCCAACTTCTTTCTTTGTTCCTGTTTTGTCTTTCCCAGATCCTCAAAACACAATGAGTGTTAACAATGAGTATGTTAATTGTTCTCTCTTAAAATAACCGATGTGGCTTCTCTCTCCTAATTAGACCCTAACTAAAATTGTGGACATCAGTGAAATCTATCACATAAAAGTTGTTGTGGCAATGAAATGATACTATGTGAAAATAACTTTGCTAAATTATAATGCATAACATATCTGTTAATTTTAATCTTGTAGAATAAGATATAGTCATTGCATATGAACCCAGATAACAGAACTGCAGTCGTTTTTGTGAAAGCTACTGGGAAGCATATTTTGTCCCAATAAAAAAGAAAAGTTGTCATGATTATACTATTCATAATGAGGATGATCCCTTATCTTCATGGATAAGGATCATTTATCCATACCTTATGACGTCATCCTTTTTCCATTAGTGAAGAAATCCAAACCAAGGCCCCTTACAACTTTGATAGACTTTATATGTCACATAAGAACTGACATATCAGCATATGTTTCTGTTGTGTTCCTGAATTCCCCCAACAGCTCATTTTTAAATTCTTACTATGTGCATATTACATCGTAAGGCACTTGAACTGGAGAAAGGAACATACTCTATGCCCAGAAAAAGATTACAGTGGTGGAGATAGAATAAAACAGCATGGAAATACAATGTAGGGGCTTTAGGACACTGGAGGTAAACACACATTGTTAGGAGACAACACAGAGGAGGCATCTACCTCCAGGGATGTGCAGAAGTTAGCCAGGCAGGAGCTTTGTAATCAGGGCACAAAGAATAAAGGATAAAGTGTGGTTGTGGATGGGTTGAGGGGAGGTGAGTGGGGCCAAGGGAGGAAATGAGCAATGATTGATGAGCCCAAAGGAGGAAAAGAGAAAGATCTATGGTCTGTATTCCCGTGTTTATGTCCCCTTTCTAGTGAGCATAGTTTGATTCCACCATGCCTCATGCATAAGCTTGCCCAGGTTGTGGCAATGCGAATAATATGTATATAAGAGTTTCATTTGGGGGCACCTGGGTGGTTCAATTGGTTAAGTGGCCGCCTTGGGCTCAAATCATGATCTCAGTGTCTTGGGATGAGCCCCATGTCAGGCTCTCAGAGTGCCTGCTTCTCCCTCTCCCTCTGGGTTCTCTCTCTCACTCTTGCTCTGTCTCAAGTAAATAAGTAAAATCTTAAAAAAAAGTAAGTGTTAAATTTGCACTTGGTCAGCAAAGAACAATTCTTATCTTCTTATTTCTGCCTTTTTCTCTTACTAGAGGAATTAGGCAGGAATTACATAATTGGAAATGCTGAAGCATAAGAAATTGTCTGGTTTAGTCCCTATTTTGAAAAAGAGGTGCCAGTGATGATCCCGAGTTTATAACTGAGACCACTGAAGTTTGGAGAGGCACTGTGGACCACCTAGGGTTAGACACATTGTCCCCACATAAAGAGAGGAGGCCCCCCAATCCCTAAACAATACCATGTGGCTGGAATTGTGTGATTGTTTTTGAAAACATTTTTAATTATTTGGTAAGGCTTTCAAATTTGCATTTCAATGCAGACTCTTAGTATTTCTTGTGTCTGTTGTTATGAATTCGTTTTCTTTTCTGATTTTGCTCAAGAGCCCCGGGAAAGTTCAGATTCTCCGGAAGTGGCTTGGATATCACGACCACCAACACATCTAGATTATGGAAATGCTAACATTTCAGTGTCCAGACAGATTTTCAGAAGCAGAACAACCCCTCCTAGTATAGCAGGTAAGACTCGGAGGAAGCCTTTTAAGCAGCATAATAAAATTCCTGAAGGAATATTCGAGATGTAGTACAGACACTTCAACAACAACAGAATGCCAAATCACTGTATCTCCAGCATTATTAAACATCCAAATAAATTTGTACTCAACACCTTCAGCCCATCTTTAGGCCAGTCTCCATCTCTGAATGCTATCTAATATTTCACCCTTTCCCCTTTTGCTTCACCCAAGAATATCAATGATTTGAAAAGGGATAACTATTCACCGAGATCAGGGTCAGAGCAAACCGTGCCAAACAATGAGTTTGCCCCTCTTGCTATCGTTTGCTCTTTTTAGACTGTCTTAACATTTATCCACGGGAGGCAGACAGATCCAGATGTTTTTGACCATTGCTGTCTGAAGGGTTAAATAACAGATCGCCATCAGTATCAAGAACCCGCAGTGTCAGTGAGGTGTTGAGACAGACAGGCAGTGATGTGAGGGACCCCTGAGCTGGTAACGTGCGGTCATAGAGGTGAGGAGTAGGAGTGTGGGTCTCCTGTAAGGCTTGGATTCCAACCACAGGCCAGGGCTGGGCGGGCAAGAGGGGAAATTCTGAAGTTTGAGAAAACTGAGTTGAAGATTTAGAAAGATGTGGAGACGGGGTGGGAAGCCAGGTACTCTAAATGGAGCACAGAACGGCTCCGAGAGCAGAGCCTCCTAGACATCTTCACGCCCTTCACCAGGGCTTATCTTAGGAACTGGAGCAGGGTGGTCTCCATGTGGGAATCAGGGAGTTCCACCTTTGGAAGGAGAAATATGCACAGACAGAAAACGAGAAATGAACAGACGTAGTCTTAATGTGGGTCACGGTGGAGGTTAAATGGGCAAGTAATGATTGTTCGGCAAGAAAAGATCCGGTAAATTCAGCAAATCTGTGACATACACATACACAAAAACATAAATATAAACGCATGCATGCCGGGGTCCAGCCCAGGCAGTCCAGGGGTTCCCTGAAGGACGGACGGTGTCGGCAAAGGAATGAGAGAGCCTGAGGTTTCTTTCAATCACCAGGCAGGCATCTCTGCCTCATTGTTTTTGACTCTGTTTATAGGCAGCAGGTTACATGGAAAACAGTCAATGATTTTCTTAGATAAGGAGGCTTAGATCAACAAAAGTTTTTTTGGTAGAACCTATAGTTTTTTCTAAGACCGAGGCAGAGACAGGCTTATCTTATTTTGAACAGCAAGCCCCTTAACAACGATTTTTATGACTCTGTTTCTATGTATTAGAAAAAGATTTAGTCACGTATATCTTTTGCACATTAACCAAAGGAAGAGGGGTGACATTTGAGTTTATTATAGAATGGCCCGAGCTGTTCGTAGAAGCCCTTTTTTGCTGCTGGGTGAGCAGACACCTGGGAGCTTCATCTTGTGTATTCTTTAGCAAAGTCTGAAGTAAAACTCTATTGTCTTTATATTTAACCACTCCTACCTTATCTTATGTGTCCTCTTCACTGTAAGGGAATGCAGGTGTTGGTGTGGATGATGGGATGTGAACCCCTAGGGGGAACTAAGGTTGCCTGTAGATCATTAAAGGTCTGTGTACATTTTTTGGCCTTTAAGTTCCTTATCATCTTACCTGCAATAATTTGGTGGACAAACATTGGACGGGAGTCTCGCAGTTACCTGCTCTAATGGTTTTATGGCGGGGGGATGGTCTGGTTGCTTTATGTTGTTTCTGTAAGGAGATCTCGGCCTGGTTAGAAGTGGGGTAAGCGGGTCAGAGCCTCAACTTGAGCAGAAGGCTTAGGCCAAAAGGAAAAAAGAAAAAAGGAATTCGAGTAACGCAAAGAGATACAGGAGGAGATACAATCCCGTCCATATGGCAGGAGCCGTGCAAACCTCCCATGTCCTCACCGCGACCGTGTCAAACGGCGAGGTTTCTGCGGCTCTCGGCACATGCACATATAGAACATAGGTGTACAAATATGCACATATTATTTGCATGTACATGCATACACATATGCACACACAACACAGGTATATAAACCTAGCCATGCAACCCACATATGTACATGCATACATACACATACACAGATATATGTATGTCTATATACATATGCATGTATGCACACACACACACATATACTCACACATATATACATATAGTTGATAAGGTCAGAGATGGGTTTACACATCAAATAATTGACTAATTCCCTCTAGTTTACAGATACATTATCTCATTTACACAGGCCACTTGTATTAAAGTGCTGTAGTCACCAAATCCTCTCTCCTTGGGTCACGGAATACCTAGCATTCCATGGCTCGCCAAGCCAACCAATCCCGGGACAATTTCTATCGCAAGGTTCAAGCAGTCAGATGATTAGGAAAACACAACTGGGCACAGGACAAAGAACATACAATCATGCCAAAAAATCTAAATATGCCATCAAGTCCAAAGAGGGAATGTATTATCTTGAAATAGAGGTCATAAGAGAGATAAACAAAGAACAGGGAGGAAGGAACAGGTCACAAAGGCAGACTGAGAAAAGATGATTCATTCCATGTTCTGTCCTGCAGTAGGGCCTGCTGGCCACTGACCACAACTGCAGGTGCACTCGTCTGACTTAAGACCCAGGGCTTGGGACACACAGTGTTCCTTGTCATTCATCCTGAGTAGGAACGAGGTTTGGTAATATCAGTTTTGTCACACGATAAGCTTTATGAGTCAAAAATGACATGCACAATTACAAATACCTCCAATTTTGAGCCAATTTCTATTAGAATTTGAGGCTTCTGAAATTTGGCTTTAAATGAAAAGTAGACCATCTTATTTTTAAGTCAAGTTGAATTATAGCAAGGTGCTCTTACTGAAGCTATAGAAAGACAAAAGATACATCATTCTTAGAAATAGCCATAGCTCATACTATTGAAACTTATATTACTGGTAAAATGCATACTGTCCATCATCACTCCAAAATAAAAACTCTTCTTGGGAACAAGAATGGATAAATCATGTATCTGGAAAAAATGAATCATTTTGGGGGGAAAAAAAAAAGTCACCTCTTAGCTTACACCTATACTTTATTAGCTGAATGCCAAAATGGAATCATGCAAGCTGAGTGTCAGGTAGGCAGTGGGAAGCAGCTCTCCCAACAACTCCATTTTTAAAAAAACAAGGACAATTCTAAAAAGTTCAGGTAAGCTGCCTAAGGTAACCTGTCAGGTTAGTGGAGTATCGCAGACTACGGTGAAGTTATTCTAAGTTTAAGCCAACTACTTCCCACAATTAATGTGAGGAAAGAATGTCTTGGCAATTGTTCTTAGAATTTAGGATCACTGACCTATTTGAGTCTTACACTAATTAGTAGTGGAAAACATCCTCATCAGCCATTTAAACATGAGTCAAGTTTTATTCCAGACCCAAATTTAACAATGGTTGAATACACCTCCTGGGAGAGGCTGCATTATTTTTATTGATAATAAATCTCATGCTTTCTTCCAGGAACTCCCCTTCAGAACCTTCACAGCCAAACACATTTTTGACATTTTATGTCATTAGATATTTGCGCTCATGCTCACCTTCAATGAGCCATATGACTGTCAGCAAGTTCATCTCTTGGAGATTGTTTTTTTCTCTATAAAATGGAGTTTCTTTCCTACCTTCTTCAAGGATTATAAGAAATAGCAAACAAGATGATGAGAAAATGCATTGTGCCTTTCAGGTGCAAATAACTTTAGCTTTTAAAAAATTGCTCTAAAGCATATATACTAAAAATATGAAAATATGCCAAAGCAAAGAGATTGAAGGAAGGGAGAATGTGTTGCACTACTGAATTTAAGTTAGAAATTGTGGTGGCTTTGGGGGTGCCTCGTTAGCTCAGTCAGTTTAGTGTCTGACTCTTGATTTCAGCTCAGGTCATGATCTCAGGGTCATGAGATAGAGCCCTACATCAGGCTCTGTGTTGAGCATGGAGCCTGCTTAAGATTCTTTCCCTCTCCCACTGCCCCCTTGCACCTCCCGCATTTGCAGAAGCATGTGCACACACACTCTCTTAAAAAAAAAATGAAAATTAAAAAATAAAAAAAGATTTAAAAAGATTTAAAAATATCAACAAAAGACAAAAAAGAGAAATGATATTGGCTTAATGGGAACTCAAAGAAACAAATGGATGATATATGAATCACATATATATATATTTCATATATATATACTCTGTATATCATATGTATATTTTAAGAAACTTATAATCAACTGGTTATTTAGATTCAAATAGAAAGAACTTAATGCCCTGTTTTCTTGGTTAGATCAGAGCAAGAGAAGAAGTTACAGGATAGAAATTGAGGCGCACTTCAAAATTTTAGGTTTATGTGGTATAAGATACCTCAGTCAAAGTACCTAAGAAGTTAAAACGATGAGTTGATAAGTTTTTGCTAACCATTCAGTGATGAGCGATAACATCCCATAGATGACAAGAGAAATTATTGGAGTCACAATAATATGGAATGTCTACCTGGCTCATCAGAACTCCTTAAATATCTCCCATCCACAGGAATGGGTTTCCAGGATCCTTGTGTATAGGGTAAGCCCATGATCCTGGCCAGGATTGACTGGACAAGTGGCCAGGAAGTCCAGGCTAGTTCAGAGTCACTTCCCTTAAGAATGAGGAACAAGGTGGGGGATGGGCTAGCTGGGTGATGGGTACTAAGGAGGGCACTTGTGATAAGCACTGGGTGTTATATGTAAGTGATGAGTCACTGAATTCTACTCCTGAAACTAATATTGCACTGTATGCTAACTAAATTTAAATAAAAATTTAAGAAAAAAACAAAACAAAACAAAAACAAAAACAAAGAAAGAGAAGCAGATCCAGACAAAGTCAGACTTTTAATGTGGCTGGTGTGTAAAGAAGATAAGTTAAGGGCCCCTGGGTGGCGCAGTTGGTTGAGCTACTGCCTTCAGCTCAGGTCATGATCCCGGAGTCCCGGGATCGAGTCCCACATCGGGCTCCCAGCTCCATGGGGAGTCCGCTTCTCACTCTGACCTTCTCCCTTCTCATGCTCTCTCTCTCTCTCTATCTCTTCCCTAATAAATAAATAAATAAAATCTTTAAAAAAAAAAAAGAAGATAAGTTAAGGAGCTGTAAATGATAATTTCTTCTGTATGAACTGCAATCCGTGAAAGAGGATGCATTATATGGAAAAAGAGAAAGAGAGAAAAGAAATGGAGAATGATACATGATTAGGTTTCTAACATGAGTCCAATTCTTTTTTTTTTTTAAAGATTTTATTTATTTATTTGAGAGACAGAGAAAGTGAGAGAGAGCATGAGAGGAGAGAAGGTTAGAGGAAGAAGCAGACTCCCTGTGGAGCTGGGAGCCCGATGTGGGACTCGATCCCGGAACTCAAGGATCATGACCTGAGCCGAAGGCAGTTGCTCAACAAACTTGGCCACCCAGGTGCCCCCATGAGTTCAATTCTTGATTCCATGTCCTTCTTGAGTTTGGCTGACTTCCTGTCCTGAAAGAGGAGTTCTTGTAAGTCCATACTCTGCCTTGTTTTGTTGGTGTCTCTTTTCTTTCCTTTCCTTCTTGTTTATTTTCATTCTTTTCTGTTTCTTTTCATTCCTTTTTTTCACTCAGGAAGCCAAAGTATCTCTGATTAATTTGGAACCAGAGAAGGGGCTCATAATAGAAGAAAGAAAGTGATTAACTAGAAAGTGAGTATGAAGTGAGGAGCAAACATGAGAGTCCCAAAGTGGACCAATATCAAGGGCCTAGTAGAGAAAAAGATGCTTCTAAGAAGGCTGAATGAAAGTGAGCTGAATTCTAGAGATCTACTCTATAGATGGTGCCAAAACATTATTAAATTTTATATATTAAAATTGGCTAACAGGATATATGTTATGATAACAATAATGATGATAAAGAGGGCAGGAGGAAACTTGTGGAGGTGGTGGATAAGTTTATAGCATAGGTTGTGGTGATGGTTTCCAGTTTCCTGGGTATTTACTTATCCCCAAACTCATCAAGTTAGATATACTGAATATGTACAACTTTTATGTATGTTAAAAAAGAAAAAGAAAAAAAAAATGAACAGAAGAGTCAGAAGAAAACCAAGAGGAGAAGAAGATCTCCAATGGTACCCACTGCTAACAAGGCAGATAATCCAGTCTCCACTGCCCTGTCTCACACCAGCTCCTCCATGGAAGTTGTTTTGGTCAGACTGTCCCACACACTAAGTGTAAGTAAGATGAAAAAAATAATTATGCAGAATGGCTAAAATTAACTCAGGAAACAACAGATGTTGGCTAGGATGTGGGGAAAAGGGAACCCTCTTACACTGTCGGTGGGAACAGAAGTTGGTACAGCCACTTTGGAAAACAGTATGGAGGTTTCTCAAAAAGTTAAAAATAATTACCCTATGACCCAGCAATTGCACTACTAGTTATTTATCCAAAGGGTACAAACATGATTCAAAGGAGAACATTCACCCCCAATGTTTATAGCAGCAGTATCCACAATAGCCAAAATATGGAAAGAGCCAGATGTCCATCAACAGATGAATGGATAAAGAAGATGTGAGATAGATAGATAGATAGATATGAAATATTACTCAGCCATCAAAAAGAATGAAATCTTGCTGTTTGCAATGATGTGGATGGAAATGGAGGGTATTATACTAAGCGAAGTAAGTTAGAGAAGGAAAAATAGCATATGGTTCCACTCATATGTGAAATTTAAGAAACAAAACAGATTAGCATAGGGGAAAGGAAGGAAAAATCAAATAGATAAAAACAGGGGTGAATGGGTGGCCCAGTCGGCTCAGGTCATGATCTCAGGGTCCTGGGATCGAGCCCCATATTGGGCTCCCTGCTCAGCAGAGAACCTGCTCTCCCTCTGCCTGCTGCTCTGCTTACTTATACTCTCTCTGGGTCAAGTAAATAAAAAAAAACCTTTAAAAAAATCAGGTAAAAACAAAGAGAGAGGCAAATCATAAGAGACTTAACTCTAGGAAACAAACTGAAGGTTGCTGAAAGGGAGGGCCTGGGAGGTTGGGGTAACTGGGTGATAGGCATGAAGGAGGGCGCTTGATAGAAGGAGCACTGGGTGTTATATGCAACTGATGAATTACCACTCTACCCCTGAAACTAATAATACAATATATGTTAACTAAACTGAATTTAAATAAAGAATTTAAAAATTATGCAGAGAAAAACCAAGAACCACAGAGACAGTCTGGAAGCCTGTCAGTATACTGAGTAAATAGATGTGGAGATTTTTTTCTATACTCAAATCTCTAAGATGGATGCTCGAGAGCAATGAGAGGAAGTCTGGAGAATTTTTTTTAACGCTTTTTGTCTTTAAGATTTCTAAATCTGGTAGAACAAAATCTGATTAGGCACATCAAAAGAAGAATGTAATCGTAAGTATAAGCAAAATGCTTGTAAGAGCCCAGAGGGAGTTAATTCTAACAAAAGATCAAGGAAGTCTTCACATAGAAAGTGTCATTTTAAATGTCCTAAAGATACTGGACAATAAAAAAAGGAAGAGCCTTCAAAGCAGTATGAACAGATGGTTTAAAAAACAGAGAAGAATACAAATTTCTTGGCAATCATTCTGCTATGTCTAGTCTTAGGTGTTGGAATAGGAAGAGTGTGAAAGGAGACCATATAGTTGTGAGTCTTATGTAGGGTTTTGAATATCAGGCTAAGAAGCCTGAAGTTTATTCTTTAAGTAGGATAAAGGAGGGCAATTTCCTCCCAGCTTGGTTTCTATGTACTTATTAGTGTCTAAGGTTTCATTCATCCTTCGGCAGCCAATTCATGACACATTCCCAAGTATATTGTCCATTAAATAAGACTAAGTCCCATTTATGAGGTCCTGTGTTCTTCCAGGAAATTAACAAGACTAGATCCCTCAACGGCACATTCACTATGTCTCCTGGGTACCTGCTCTGTGACAAGCGAGGTACTGGGTTTTCAAGATTACGGTACTGAATATGAAAATTACAGATTTGCAGAGGAGGCAGCTACAGAAACCGATAAGCTCAGCAGGTATCTGCACTCTATGACCCAGAGTTGTCAGTTGCATTCCCAAGGAGAAAGAAGTCAGATGCACAAGGCAGGAGACAGAGGAGTTCTGGGAGAATCTGAAAGGTTAGCAGAGGTGGGTACTTGGAGGTTGAACCCTTTAAAAATCTAAGTGGATTAAGTTCCAGGAGTAATGCATGTGAGGAAAATATAGGGGTGGTAGATGTATCATAAGTCAAGGAGAAAGCTAATTTGGGGGTTAGAGAGGGGATGCTCTTGGTATAAAATGATTCCCACAGATGTGCTGTCATGAGTTCTCTGAAGCCCACAGTCTGGCTGTGCCTCTGAGCCTCTAATTCTCTGAAGAACCTGAATCCTCTGAATTCCGCATGTGATAGGCCTCCTTCATGACATGTCTTTATAATTAGGTGCCAGGAAAACTTTTAGGTAGGTGTCTTCCTTGCAGATAATCAGAGCTATTTAGCTTAGTTTACTTTTTGCCATGGTAACCAGGGAATGTCGAGACTAATTTGGTGCCTGGCTAGTCCTCTCGGGCAGCGCATTTTGTTCTTTCTGTTTTCCACAGAGCTGATTTCTGTTTGTACTGGCTTTAATTTGTTTTATATATAACATTAGAACATGCTAGGTCTTCTTCCTGTTCCCTTTCTGACTCACGCACTCACACGCATTAAGATTCTTCCCTGACCCCTCCATGTAAGATGCCGTTTTGTACCCAACAGAATTCTCCTAAAACAGGAGAAGGCATTCCATGTATACCTTTGCTTACTCACTCACTAAAACATCAAGTGGCTATTTACTAAGTTCTTATGTCCTGGGTGTTGAATTAGGACTGAGGGCACAAAGATCAATGAGAAAAATCACTTGCCATCTCAATATGCACAGTTGGCCAGACCTGAGGAGAAAGATCCATAACCGATCATTGGAACGCAGTGGAGCTCAGGTGCAAAGGACGGTATGGAATGATACTGAAGAAATGATGCAAGATGGGGAAAGGAATAGCCATTTCTAAGTTCTCAGAGTTTACCATTGTTCCAGTGGTTCGATAGCTGCTATTTCATACAAGTTTCAACCTAAGCCAAGTAGATAAATATGCTTGGCTTCATTTTATATATAAGAACACTAAGAGTTAGCTACATGGTCTCATAGAGACATAGAAATTGTGTGTGTGAGGGGGGCACCTTGGTAGATGAGTGTGTTAAGCATCTGACTCTTGGTGTGGGCTCAGATTATGATCTCAGGGTCCTGGGATCAAGTTCCCTGTTGGCCTCTGCCCTGAGCATGGAGCCTGCTTAAGATTCTCTCTCTCCCTCTTCCTCTGCCCCTTCCTCACCCCTCGTTCTCTCACTCTATGTCTCTCTCAAAAAAAATTGTGTGTGTGTGTGTGTGTGTGGGTGTGTGTGTGTGAGAGAGAGAGAGAGTATTCCAAGTTGAAATTTTCTGACTCAAAATATGATTTCCTTTATCTGTTTGAGTTGGGTCCGCCTCTGAGGAGGAAGAGATCGTGGATCTTGTTGCTTGTTTCTGGACAGAATGTAGTCTTTGGACTCCACTCACTTGTAAAGAGTTTTTAACCTTGGCTAAGTTATGTAAGCTTTTGACTCTTCTCTGTTTCCTTATCCCTAACTTGCAAGCAATGCCCAAGATTTCTTGTGAAGATTAATGTGGTAACATATGCAAAATGTTGAGCCTTGTCCTTAATGCATAGGAAGTGCTCAATAATACTTTAAACAGTAACTTATGGGAAAAAAGCAAACTCAATGGACGGGAGAAATGATCAGAAAAAGTAATTAGAAGAATTGCAAGAAAGATACAGTAACGGTCCTAGACTCACCTTTAAAGATGCACCCAATTTTTCTGATGAAGTGACATGCACTAAACAGGCAATAAGTTTTGTCATAAGTTTTAAGTTAAGTTAAATTACAAATCAAAATTATAGCCAACTGAAGAGATCTTATGGCATATATTAGAACAGAGATTTGATTCCAGGAAGAGGTTAATTTTCAGGGAGATTCATCTTTTTAAACTCTTTTCTCCAATAGGTTTCCTGACTGTAATCTTTCCAATCACTAATTTATGGCTCCCATACTGAAATAAGAATTAACTTTGGACATAAGTTATTTTACTACCTGCATGAGAAATATCATTGATTCCCTAATATTTACCACAGAAAATCCACAACTTGGATCATTCATCTAAGGCCCTTCAAAATGTGAGATCAAGGTGCTTTTCCAACTTTGTTTTATCATAATACCTACCATGGACCATGGCAACCAGATGTTCAGAGTTTAACTGGCATATTCTGAACTTCAGGCATGTAGCTCACGGCTGACCCAAATATATGTAGTAGGTACCTAACATATAATCTGTAATTGAGTAAGAAATGTTTGTACTTCGAACCACTCTACACTTTCCCAGGATGTCCCCAAGATTAGCAATCAGGCTCGATATCTGACATCATCACCTCTATGTGGCTTTGCCAGCGCACCCTTGCACAAGTAGCAACACAGGCCGGAAGGAGGGGTTGCAGGCTCTGTGCTCCCATGGTATGTTGCGGGTCCTTCTATTGCATGATGCTAATTAATTACATGTGCTTTATCTCCAGCAGACTACCATATCTTCTAATGCACTTTAATGCAAATTTTCTGCTGTAACACAAGATAGATTTAAAAAAAATCATAACAGGAGTTGATGAATTAAATGAAAATAAAGTGAATTTGAGATTTAAATTAGAAAAAATTGAAAAAAATTGCTAACTGAACATAATAAAAAAAAAGAAAAAAATGCCCCTTGAACAACACAGGTTCAAAGTGCATGACCACACTTATACATGGATTTTTTGCAATAAATACAGCTCAGTACCACAAATGTACTTCCTTGTCCTTATAATTTTCTTTATTTTTTAAAAAGATTTTATTTATTCATTTGAGAAAGAGAGTGATTGAGAGAGAACAATCAGGGGGAGGGGAAGAGAGAGAAGGAGAAGCAAACTCCTCACTGAGCAGGGAGCCCCAATGTGGGACTCCATCCCAGGACCCTGGGATCATGACCTGAGTCAAAGGCAGATGCTTAACCCACTGAGCCAACGAGGTGCCTTAATTTTCTTAATAATACTTTGTTTTCCTAGATTACTTTATTGTAAGAATACAGTATATAATAGAAATAACATACTAGATGTGTGTTAATTGACAGTTTATGGTATTGGCAAGGCTTCTGGTCAATAGTAGGCTACTAGAAGTTGAGTTTCTGGAGAGTCAAAAGTTGTATGTGGATTTTCGACTGTGTAGGGGGGCAGATGCCCCAAACCCTCATGTTGTTTAAGGGTATATTTTCATCCAATCCTTTCTTCTTTCAGCAGATGAAAAAAAAACAAAAAACAAAAACTTAAATCAAACCAAACTAAACCAAAAACTGAGTCCTAGAGAGATTAAGTGAGATTATTGCTAAGATTATTGATTGAGTTTTATAATCAAAGATTTTTGACTCAAAACAGTTCTCGTGACACCTTTCTGTGGCACAATTGAGACCTGCCTCCAGATAGTTCAGCTCTTATCTGTGGCTTGGTAAATGTGCCTGTGGCATGAGCTTCTTTCCCTCCTTCTGACTTCTTGAATCTGTGTTCTACTACCCCTGACCCTCAGAGCCACATTGGCTTGGGTTGTTCCTTGAAAAAAAAAAAAAAGAGAGAGAGAGAGAGAGAGAGAGAGAAAACTTCACTTGCCTCCTACACGTCAGGCACTGATTAGAGACTTTTCTTTATAGTGGGTTTTGTTCAGTTGTTTTGTAATTAAACAAGTGCTTGAGATAGGTACTCTTATGTTAGTATTTCCAAGCAATTATGGGAATGAAATGGATATTTAAAATAGTCTGTCTTAAGAGGACTTCTGTTTCACTCATTCACACCTCATTCATTCAACAAATGTTCTCCTAGTGCCAAAGAGTGCACAGGTATTATCCGCCTGTTTGTAGGATCTCCAAGAGAAGTGAGGAGGAAACAGATACTTAATCATAAGGTTTCCTGGGAAGGCATGATGGTGATGTTCACAGGGCATGCTTGTCACCAAGAAGAGAAATTGATGCCAAGGCGTTGGTCTTCCCAGTTCCCATACAGCAGAGCCTTAAGAGGCCCCAGCTCTGAACTTGCTCAGCCCATCCCCTCATCTGCAGGGTGGCCAAGCAGTAAGAAGCAGCACCTACCCTACCCTACCAGAAGACTGAAGTTGTTCAATAAATAAATCTGGAAAAAAAAGGGGGGGGGGAAGAAAGAAAAGAAAAAAGAAGGGGAGGGAAGGAAAACGGTCATAGATTAAAAGACTGGGTTGGAGCATGTGGGAGTCTCAGTCAGTTAATCATTGATTTCAGCTTAGGTCATGATCTCAGGGTCCTGAGATTGAGCCCTTCATCGGTCTCCACACTCAGCATAGAGTCTACTCTCTTCCTTTGCTCCTTCCCCCCTCCCTGGCTCACACTCCCTCTCTCTTCCAGATAAATAAATAAAATCTTTAAAATAAATAAATAAATAAATAAAAGAGACTGAGTAGACAAATCAACCAAATGCAAATGGTAAATTATATTTGGATCCTATAAGGGAAAAACAGCTGTAAAAAACATATTTCAGGGGTGCCTGGCTGGCTTGATCTCAGACCCATAGGTTCAAGACTCACTTCGAGTGTAGCGATGACTTAAAAATGAAAACTTAAAAAAAAGATATTTCAAACAGGAAAACTTAAAACAGTGATATTAAGGAATTACTTTGATTTTGTTGAGTCTAATAATACTATGATTATATCAAAGTCCTTACCTGTTGGGAAAAAAAATAAAAAAAGAAGCAGTACCTTCTATAGGCAGGTTTAAGAGGCTATCTGCAGGGCAACTGGGGTCTCAGTCTATTAAGCCTCTGCCTCCAGCTAATGTCATTATTCAGGGATCCTGGGATGGAGCTCCAAGTTGGGCTCCTTGCTCAGCGGAGAGTCTGCTTCTCCCTCTCCTTCTGCCCCTCTTCACTCCCACTCCGCTACCTCATGCTCTTTCCCTCCTTCTTTCAAATAAATAAATAAAATCTTTAAAATAAGGCTATCTGCTTTCACAGCTGATATGATTCAATGGAAGCCTTATCCTATGCGTTTTCTCTATGCCGTCCCAGACAATAGCAATGCATTTATAAGTTACTATTATTTTAATAACAAATGATAACTGGGTATTCTTCTTTTCCAGGAATATCAGCCACTTTCCTAATGTTTAACACCACATGTCAGGGATTTAATTTATGCCCTTCTTAGAGCATGTCAAATGCAACTAAATTATAATGTCCTCAGAACACAGTGTATTGGATTTCATGATAAAGAAGATCACAGTAAATATTAATCTTTTCAAATTGATAGAATGAAATATTAAACTATTTTAAACAAGAATTTTAATGCAGAAATTAAATCTTTGTTAATATTTCTAGCATTCGAGCACTGAGGAGCCCAGTGACAGGATGATTAGTCAAAGGTTGCAGCTTACCTCATCGAGCTGCTAATACGTTAAATTGTTAGTCTTTTCTGCAGAATTATGGAGAGAGAGCATTTTTCCACGTGAAACAAGAAAAGCCAATTGATCAACCAAGATGGAGGCGACACTGGTTTATAAGGTCCCCTACATTTTTGTTTGAAATGAAGTTCTTTCTGATTATTCTGTGATGCTTGCAGCTTTGTAGTGACTCAATCCATGATTTTAGAAAAAAGGGTAAGAGAGAGAGAGAGGATGAGAGTTATCTAATTAAGTAAATGCTACCTCTCAGTAATGTATTACAGTCTCCATAGTTTCCAATGCAAAAATGTAACTTCAAGTATGCATATGCCAAGAAAATTCTAGTGGGAACAATGACACAGATTATATAAGTGTCCTGAAAAACCCGGGGTACATGCTATGGTATCACATAAAATGTAAAGGAATTAAGGGGGAAAATACCCACAGGATTATAAGATTAATGTCCTGGTTCTGCCACTTCCATGCTGTACTAACCTTGGATAAGTCAGATTCATATAAAATGAGGACAAAGATACTCTCTTATTTACCACACAAGGTTGTTATAAAAAAATCAGATAATATAATATACAGAGAAAGATTGCATCAAGTAAAAAAATAATAAAATCTTGAAGACTCTCAGATACCAGATATTCTTTACAGTAAGACTGCTTACAAATCAAAATATCCATGGAGATAAAAAAAAATAGGGTAATTTTAAAAACTTATTTCCTGACTGCAAGCGTATGTATTTTATCACCAGGAGAGTAACAGCATGTTTCATTTAATTTTTCTATTTAAAATTCAAAGTCATCTTCCCAAAGCCAGTCCACTTTTACACAAATGCACTTACATTAGTTTTAATTAAAATTAGATTTTGTATTCATCTGTCTCTGCACTGAGTGAATAATTATTTTTAATTAGAAAATCAAGAAAGGCAATGTATTTTAAATGTGCTCTCTTCCAAATTTGGCTATTATGTTGATATTTAATTAATGCAGATAATTTTAGCAAACCCTAAACAACGTAAGCAAATAATTATTTACTGTGTGTTTGTTCTGTTCCAGGTTAGCTTTTATCTTAGGTGCTTCGTGGAGCTCAGAGTTGAGTACCTCAAAGAATCTGCCCACAGAAATCTCAGTGCAGACTTTGATTCAGTATTTCTCATCTTTTCAATAAAATATATTCATGACATGTTAAGAATGAAATCAGTCGGGTGAGCATCTGAATCTTGGTTTTAGGCTCAGGTCATGACCTCAGGGTTCTGAGATCAAGCCCCTTTTTAGGCTCTCTGTTTGGGGTCTTCTTGAGAGTCTATCTCCCTCTGTCCCTCTGCCAAATCATGTGGGAATCGTTAAAAAAAAGATGAAATCATATAACATTATGAAGGAAACGTACAGATTAAAGATTACAAGAAACAAGAATAGTAAATGCATGTATATAAGGGTGTGTGTTTATGTGACATCTGCATAGAGACAGCCTATAACGTGGAAGGAAGGTAGAAAGATATGTACTTTCCTTAGTTTCTGCCCCTTCCCTAAAATCACAGGATTCACAGCACAGCAAATAGAGGGATCTCCTCTCTAATGCTTAGGCTCTGCTATGTGAGATACCCGACCTTCTCCACTCATCCATAGGATTCACCTCTCATTAAATAAGAGTGTTTTTCCACTGGAGAGAAGGGAGTGGGACCACGTAGGTGATGCTGCACTGCTTTTGGGGGGGAGATTATGGGGAATCCCTGAAGGAAAAATATAACAGGTGAGGATCAGACAAGAATAACACCATGCCAAATGACCTTGGATGAGGGCTTCATGGGTACTAGGACAGGGGCTGGAGAGCCAAGGCTCAGGCTGCCCTTCTCCTTCAGAACCAAAATTCCATCAGTATCTAAGAAAACCATGACTGAAAATAAGGTCAATAAATGGTCTGGAAATCCTCTGTGATGCTTCTCTTTGTCATGACCAATACCTCAATAAATCCTGTAGACTCTAGTTTCAAAATATGTCCTCAATCCTGCCACCATTATCTACCTAGCTACCATGCCAAGAGGTAGCTACTATCATTTCTTTTATTTCTTAAGGTTTGTGCTAAACTTGCCTCTACAGTCCATGATCTTCCTTAACCACTATGAAATTTCTAAACTCTAGATTAATCACGACATATCCCTATTTAAATTTTTCTTGCAAATTTTCATGGAAAATATGGACATCCAAACTTCTTATAGTGATTGTTTCCAATGCTCCTTATGACCTACTCTTGGTTCAATCAAATGTCTCATCAATGACCCTATTATGTGTTCTACTCCAGCCACACAGATCTTTACTTTGCTCCTTCAAAATAACCATCTCTTATGCCTCAGACCACTTGCACCCAATGGTCATGGTCAAGAGTTCCTTATGTCATCATCCAACATTTGCCAGATTTCACATATTCCATCAGAGAGTTTTTCTCCTCATATGCTATGTGCAGTCCCTGGTGCTTACTAATCTCATTATTTCCTATTGAAATTTTTTGGGGCCTGTGATTTTATTATGATAATGATGATCAGTATCTGAAATAATTTTTTTTTTGCCTTCCCAAGATAAAGTCATAGAGACTTAACAACTATTATGTCCTCAGGTTTTTGCTTCCATTCAATTACTCATTGATAAAAGAGTCAAATAAATGTGTTAGCACTAATAGTAGTTCTAATATTACTTAGAACTAATAGCTTCTGTATATTTGGTTGGTCCATTTGTTGGCAGGATGGTTCATATCACCGGAAGGAATACCCACAGCCTTACAGATAATTGGAGTGACACACCTGAGATCCTACAGAGCAGCAGCTCTAGCATAAGACTCAAAACCAGATCCCCCAACCCCTAGCTCCTTGTCAGGGGAGAGGAAAAGTAGGTGGACAGGATATTTTCAGCAATAGTTTATAGTTTTTAGACTAAATGAATGCAAATTTACAAGAGAAGTAAACATAGCCAGATAGTAGGAATACAATTTCATTATTTGATTTTCTAGTGTTCATCACCAAATTTGGTTTAATTAGCAATATTTATGGGATTGTTTCACGAAAGTGCATGAAAACTGCAGAAGTTAGAAAGTAGGAAAAATACAAAGAAATTAGGAAATGTGAAGTTGTGCAAAAGACTTCAACTTAACTATATTTTGAAGTCTCCAACTAATTTTGCAGGATTTCTTATCTTTTCTGATACATCTTTGGTTATCTTTAAGAGCATTGCATAAATACAGATTTTCTCCCCAACTTTTTTCTTACTCAAATTCAATCCTTTAACATTTCAATATGGTGCCTCCAAATATCCTCTCCATGTGTTTCCTAATACTGATTTGGCAGGGGATTTCAGTGATGCTACAAATTGACTGGATTCAGAATTGCAAGAATGTTTCTCCTGAGAATCTGTGAATAGTAGGTAAGAATGATGAGGTCATTAATAACAACAACTTCCTTTTTATTGAAATATTTGTGTGTGCCAAAAGTGTACTATAAGAATTTATGTTTCTATTTATTCTCTAAAATGGTCCTTTGAAATATGCATCTTTCCCGTTTTGCAGATCAAAATATCCTGGCTTAGGTAAATCGCTTGTTTATATAACCAAACAAGGAGGATTTGAACCAAGGACAGTCTGAGGGCAAAGCTTATTGCTGCTGCTCTCCACCACCACCACCACCACCACCACATATGAATAAGTGGAGTAAGTGGAGAGGAGGAAAAGGTAGAGAAAAAAGGAGGTGCAGAAGGTGAAGAAAAAGAGAGAGAGAGAGAATCAGCACTCCAAAGGCTCTTCCACTCATTTTTTTATGGAATCTTCTGTCTCCATGAAGTAGGCAAGACTCAATGGGTACTGGGCATTGACTGGGAAGTAGCCTTACTGGATGGACGGGCTGTGCACAGACAAGATGATGCTCTGAAGGACATGCCAGTCTAGTCCGGGCTGCAGGGGGTCACTGAATGCCAACACACGGGGATGGGTGGGCATAGAAATGCTGAGAATGTGTGGGGCTAAAGCCATTCTTCTCAGCAAACTGCACTGCTGGTGTCCATACCCGTTATGAATCACCCAAGATGGTGTCAAGTGGTTGAATCAGCACCCAATGCACGTATCAGTATGGATCATAACACTAAAGAGGAGTCTTTAGTGATACTAATTAGATGATCATGTTTGATTAAAGAAATAGCAATATAGCAGACTGTAGGTACTGTATATTAAGTTCAGCATTTATATGTTAGACAATGAACTTTGCACAGTGTCTCTATGCTGGGACAGTACCCAGCAAACCACAAACTCTGGAAAAGATTTAATCCTGTTACCTCTCTTGAAAGTATTTTACATACAGAATGGAGAAATTAATGGGCATGGGTAAATGGGAAAAGAAACTATCATGTTTTCAAGAGATAAAGCCATGTCATTCAGCACAGAAGGGATTGAAGTCCTCAAGAAATGGCTTACAAGAAAAATTGTCTCTACCTTGGCGATCTTGGAATTGGTTGCCTGACTGTCAGTTGGAAAAGAAATCAGAAGAGATATAAAGGGCCCTCAGTCCAGCACTGTCACCATTAATCATTTAATTACCTCTAGACCATCAGCTTTTCAACAAGGATTGAAGCCAACTGGGGAAAGATATGGGCTCATTGCAGAATGGATGGATTTCTCTTCGTATCTTGGTCAAAGCACAGGGGCGGGGAGGCTGCTATGCTCCCAGTTAGGGGACCTGGCTTCTGTTTCCTACCAGTCTCTGACCTTGAGTCTCTCAACTGACACACATTCTTATTCTTTTCAGTGCAAACAACACAGAACAAAAGTAGCATTATAGAACTTAGAAATAAGACGACTGCTCAGAGTTCATTGCCTCAATTTGAAAGAAAGTGTACAAAGGAAAATAAAGGAAACACATTTTTGTAGAGTTCCTTCCATAAGCTCAGGACGTATGCTGCAGTGTTTATATACTTTAGCATTTGATCCGCAGAACACAATGAGATATTTATTCTTTTGTTTCTTCAATTAGTACTAAAACATTTTTTTTAAGTAATCTGTATGCCCAACATGGGGCTCAAACTCATGACTCTGAGATCAAAAGTCACTTGCTCTACTGACTGAGCTAGCCAAGTGCCCCTGAACTTTACTTTTTTAAATTTTTTAAAGATTTTATTTATTTATTTGACAGAGTGAGATCATAAGTAGGCAGAGAGGAAGGCAGAGAGAGAAGGGGAAACAGGCTTCCCACTGAGCAGAGAGACTGATAATGGGGCTCGATCCCAGGACCCTGAGATCATGACCTGAGCTGAAGGCAGAGGCTTTAACCCACTGAGCCACCCAGGCGCCCTTGAACTTTATTTTTTTTATTTATTATTTTGTTATTTCATTTTTCTTTCATTGTAAGTGTAGAAATATATATTCTTATCTGTATCTTGAAGATTAGGGACAGGAAGCTCATGTCACCTATAGACAAGTCTGCCCAGTTGGTAAATTAGACCCACAAGGATTCCAAATCAGTCCCACCAGAACCTCAAAGTCCACGGAGTTGGTCCATATATTACCCGAAATGCACAGGGACAGGTGCTGGGGGCGGTGTCCTCAAAATGGTGTAGATCCTGAGAAAATAACAAACTCTGGAGAGAGCACTGCATTTAAAGTCAGAAGACTGGGTTTTGAACCCTGTTGTCATTCACTAGTTGCCATTCTGGGTAATATACAGAACTTCTCTGAGACTACATTCTCATGTGAAAAAATATGGAGATAATAGTCCTTTTATATTGTGAGAATCTCACATCCAAAACTAATTAGATGTTTTCTAAAAGTGAATATATAATATGCAAATAGCAGTTATTTTTAGTATAAGAAATAAACACTGGCATAATAGTAACTCTGTAGTTTGTTATGCTTCTCTTATATGAATGATCATGCCATATTTGTACTATCTATTTTTTAAGTCTTATTTTCATCCTATCCAAGAGGACAATTCTTCAATTGGATAATCAAACTTTTAATTTTTTAAACTAAGATGTTATCACAAGGCACCACAAAAAAACATATACTAGTAAATATTTGTTGAATGTTTGACAAATGTTAGGAAACCTTGCAGAGAGTAGAAAAAAGCTTGAGAGATCCACAAAAGCTTCATAGGAGCTTCATTGTACATCCAATTACAAGTAATAGACCAGCAAGCAGAGAAGGTCTGATAACAGCCAGGTCCCACTGGTTTTGTGCACTACCTGCACAGAGGTTATTATGGCGTTCTTGGCTTGGCTTAGAGATCATTGGAATTATTCCGCATGTCTGAGCATGTTGATCTGGATCACACTAGATTTGTTAGCTTCAGCGAGAGACTTTTAATAGCAGGGAAATCATGGGAGGGCAGTTTCCAGCTGGGTGCAAAATGGGGACAGGTGTAGCCTGGACTCGCCCAAGTGTGTACAAGACCTACATAATGAGTTCAGAGAGAAGGTCACATGCTCATTCTCAGGGATTTTGCAAAGTCGAGGTTCACTGAATCTTGTCCTAATCAAACCTTTTCTCCTTATTATGACATAAAACAAGTAATAATCTTAGAATAGCAGTTCCCTTACCAGTTATCCATGCAACTATGCAACTGTCCGTCCATTCATTTTTGCACTCATTCATTCATTTACTGGATGTATATTTCGAGCTTTCTAGGTTAAGCTCTGAAAATAAAGAGGTGGGAAATAAGCACAAAAACAAAAATGAAAGAAGCATGTAGCTTCTTCCCAGTCCCCAGGAGTGGCTGCTTTCTCTGTGTTCAACTAAGTGCTTTATATACATTGTCAAATGTAATTCTCACAACAAAGCTAAGTGGATTGAGCTTCTGAATTCAGACTGGGATTTCCCAAACCAGGCCAATTTGAAATGTAATGATGTTCTTAAAGTACAAACTAGTCTTAATCTGGTGTTGAACACAATGGAATGTCTCTGCTTCTATTGCTGTCTTATAGTCTGGGATCAGTCCCCTTATGCCCATGGTTCATAGATGTCCATCTTAATCTTATTGTTTTAGGTAACAGAACAAATGGAAGGACCATGTAAATCCCAGTTCATTTGGAGAGACCATAGATACTCACGCCATTTCTCCTAAATCACTAAGAACTCACCATACTTCATTGATTCAATCAATCCACATGTACAGATGACAAATGCTGGGCCCTGACCACACGGACAGAGATGGACAAAATAGCAGCAGCTTGTGCCTTATCTGGCTAATAGCAGCAGCTTGTGCCTTATCTGCTCTGTCTCTTCACTGCAAGAGACACAGCATATGATACATGACACTAAATAATTACTTTATTAATCACAAGTGTGCAAAGAGCTAAAATCCCAAAGATGGGCTAAAGAAACAACATTTGGTTATGCTCTGATTTTCTCAAATCTAAATCTTGACTTTATCTACCTGCTTATTTAATACAATCCCTCCACTTTGGTTCTGACTCTCAACTATTTTTCTAGGAAGGGGCCTTGATTACTGCTTGGATAGTCCTATCTTGGAATACTTGTAGTAAAATAACTGGGGTTAGCCTCCTTGACTCAGCTTCTTCCAAAGCCATGGCCCCACACACTGGGGGGGGGCTTCAACACTCAGTCACAGAATCTGAGAGAACTAATAGAAATTTTACAGTCAACTTAGTCTAAGGGCACATAGTCTGGGTCTTCAGGTTTCCATAGATCATAAAAATGGAAAAAAATGTAATTTGTATGACTTGAGATAGGTTTTTTTTAATGGCTATAAAAATGATCATAATAACAATAATAACTAACATTGACTTAGTGCTTTCTTTTGGCCTAGCACTGTTACAAGCTCTTTCCTTGTTTTTCTCATTTGTTCTTCAGAGCAACCTTAGGAAGTAGGCACAATTAGAACATGGCTCATAAGGCGAAGTAAACTGAGGCACAGAGATGGCAAAAATGAGCCAAAGGTCACACAGCCACAGAATAAGAATTAAAAACAAAACAGCTGGCTCCAGATCTCAAGTTAATTTTATGCTGTATCATTTACCACATTTATTCTGAACAGGTGACTCAAACATGAAATAATTATATTTTTTGGAATGGAAGAAGGTCAACATGCTATAGTTGCGCAGACATTCTAACTGGTAGGGACATACATTTTTAGTTACATTCAGAGAATTCTATTCTTTTGTTTACTATATGATAAGGCCTTTTGGACCAAGGTGATAGGAATTTAAGAAGAGATAATCATCTCCGTTTTTTTTTTTACTGTTAGAAACTGGGGCTTAACAGAATTTATATAAACTACACAGAAGCTCATGGAAATCCAGAATGCGGTCTCTGTTTTTCAGATTCCTGTTTCATAGATTGAGTCAATGATTACACCTTAAACCAAAATTGAAATGCTTATTTAAAGGAGATTTAATTGAATAACCATTGATTTATTTGAAGGAAGCCTTTTATTTTCAATTATGAAAGGTTTGTTGGAACAAGTAGTAGTTGAAAGTAGTAGTAGTTGAAAGTAAGTAGAGTTAAGAATATTGTAGCTATTTACCACATGATATATGGGAAGAAGACATTCTCAGCCCAGGAAGAATAGAGTAAGATGTTGTGGGCTTATTTGTATAACATTTTCTCTCTCCTCGACTATGAGGTCCTCAAACTTGGTTGGTCATGGTGAATGCTTGTGCATTACCCAGCTCCTCTGGATTTATAACATAGGTTGCTCAAAATAGTTTTACTTTTTTGAAGCATTTAAAACGTCTTAATTAATTTCTGATACATTTTCAAGAAATAAACAATCCCTCCCTCTATGTCAAGTATTGGAAATCAGGTATTTCCTTTTTTCCAAAAGCAGAGAGAACCATTAGATCTTCTGAAGGCAGTATATTGCCAAAGAAACAATAATTTCTCTAAGAAAGACCATGCTGGTTTGCAAAGAGAAACAGTTTTTCAAAAGTGAATTTTACACAGGAGTAGAGTAATGGTACTATCCTAAAACTACCATATGCTTAGGGCCATATATTGTATTACATATATATTGTTATTTAATTATCAAAAAGTAAACAGATAAAACAAATACAGAAAGACATCAACAACATCAACAATAAAACATTTTCTATGAGATCATCTTCTCCCCAAATTGACATAACTATTTGAGAAAATAGTGTGAGAAAAGTTGAGCCTGTTCAATTAAATAAGTAAATAAATAAAGTTTTCCAAACCTACATAGATAATAAGTGGCAAGACTGTGATTCTTCACTCAAAATCACCAAAATACACATTATTCTCAAGTGTACATAGAATATTCTTCAAGATAGACCATATGCCATGCCATAAAACAAGCTTCAATAAATTTAAAAGGATTGAAGTCAAAGCATATTCTCTGACATGAATGGAATGAAATAGAAATCAACTCCAGGAAGGGGGAAAAAAAAAATATATATATATACATATATATATATACACACACACACACACCTACACATGCATGTACGCATGCACACACATATTTGGGACATTTAAAAAATATGTGGAAATTAAACAATATGTTCCTAAATAAACAATGGTCAAGGGAAATTATCAAGGACTTGGAAGTGAATGAAACGGAAGAAAACAATGTACCAAAACTTACAAGATGTGTCTAAAGTTATAGGAGGCAGTGCTGAAGAGACGATTTAGACCTGTCAATGTCTATATTTAAAGCTAAGTATGTCTAATCAATAACATAAATATCCACCTTAAGAAACCAAAGTATTGTCAACAACAACAAAAACCAAACTAAGCTCACAACATCCAACAGTCATCTCTATCAAAATACCAGGTAGCTTTTTTGTAGAAATTGATAAGCTGATTTTAAAAGTCATATGAAAATTTAAGAGTCCCAGGATTGCCAAAATAATCTTTAAAAAGAAGAACAAATTTGAGGTTCTCATGCTTCTTGATTTCAAAACTTACTATAAAGTTACTATAATCAAGACAGTGTAGTATTGTCGAAAGGATAGACATACAGATCAAATGGAATTGAGAGTCCAAGACGAAACCATTACAATGATGGTCAAGAAGAGTACCAAGACAAGTCATGGAGAATTGATAGTCATTTCAACAAATGGCGCTGGGACAACAAGATGTCTGCCGGCAAAAGAATGAGGTTGGACTCTTATCCCACACTACATACAGCAATTAATTAAAAATGAATCATAAGTTTAAACATAAGACCCAAAACTGTAAAACTCTTAGGAGGAAAGGTAAAAGTAAATCTTCATGACCTCATATTAGGCAGTAATTTTTTAAATATCATAAGAAAAACACAAGCAAGAGAAAGTAAATAAATTGAATTTCATGAAAATTAGAAAAAACTGTTTTGTGTTTCAAAGGAAACCACCAAAAAGTGAAAATTCAATCCAAAAAATGGGAGAAAACATTTTCAAATCATGTATCTAATAAAGGACTTGTGTCCAGAATACACAAAGAACACTTAATGAAAAGACAGTTAATCAAATTGAGATTATCAAAGGGTTTCAACAGACGTTTCTTCAAAGACAATATACAGATGGCTAATAAACACATATAAAGATACTTAATCATTAGTCATCTGGAAACCGAACATCAAAATACAATGAGATACTGCTTCACACTCACTAAAAGTTAAAATCAAGAAGACAGACAATAACATTTGGGCAGGATGTAGAGAAATTGAAACTCATATATTCCTGATGAAAATGCAAAATGTTTCAGCCTCCACAGACATGGTTTGACAGTTTTTTGAAATGTTAAGCCATATGATTCAGCAATTGAAAATACACGTCCTGACAAAGATCTGTATGCAAATATCCATAGCAGTATTATTCATAATAATCAAAACTAGAAATACCTCACCTGTGTTATCAACTGATAGATACAAAAAAAAATATCCACCTAATAGATATCTATTAGATAATAGATAAATATAAGCTTATCTATTTATATTTATCTTTTTATATTTATAAATAAAAAAGATTTTATATATCTTTTATATATATATAAGATATATATTTTTTTATATTATATTATCTATTTATATTTATATTTATCTATTAGATAAAATAGATAAATATCTACCTAATAGAATATTGTTTGTCAATAAAATGGAATAAAGTACTTGTACACGCTACAGAATAGATGAATCTTGAAAATGCAATGTTTTGAGAAAGGACTCAGTTGCAAAAGACCACATAGTGTATGATCCCATTTATGCAAAAATTCCAGAATAAGCAAATCCAGAGAGAAAAAGTAGATTAGTAGATACTACTAATGAGGATGGAAGGAAAAAACAATGAGAAGTGAATAATAATGCATGTCTTTTAGGGTGATACAAAAAAACTTTACCGTTAGACAGAAGTGATGTTGACATAACTCTGTTATACACTAAGAACCACCAGATTGTACACTTTAAAAAAAGGGTGAACTTTATGTTATGTCAATTGTTTCTCAATTAAGCTGATATTCAAAAATACGTAAATAACCAAATTTCGTTTCGGACTGCGTGACTTTGTACTGCTTCCCATTTTGCAGAACTGTTTCTTGTGGGAATTTATCACATCTTTGGTGCTATTACCCTTGGAGAAGTCTTTTGAAGGACAGATTCTGGATTCAGACCTATTTTTCCTGACCGACAAATCCCCTTCCACTCCAGGTCTGTAACTGGTGCCCAGTGTTCAGGGCACCCTCACCTGAGGAAGTCCCTGGAATATCAGGGCAACCAGATCACCAGCATGGAGGACAAGAGTCAACATGGTAAGAAACTCCAAGATGCAGGGATTAATGGAGTTCCATTGAGCCATATTGCTAATGAAGATTATAACATTCTGTTTTGGGTGAGAAAATAGAGGATGTTGCCAACATGAAATTTAAACCCAGAGAGTTTTATGATAATTTCTCAAAGAACCTTTGCTTTGTGTTTGCAAGCAGGTAAGACAATAACAGATACTGGAAGAATAAAGTTGATCTGTATTCAGAGCATTTTATTAAATAAAAATAGGAGGAAAAAAATGTGTGAGTCTTGTTAGTTTTAGCCAAATTGTATTTATGATAGCAGTTAGTTTTGCAGTGTTATATTAAGGCCTCCTATATTTAAAAGTGAATGAGAAAAAATTATATAGCAGGAAAACAATGGTGCTATTAAGTTTTACAGGAAACTGGGACTCAGAGTGAGAGATGAGAGCAAGTTTTGCCTAAGTGGTCTGTGATTCTGAATGTATTCTGATGGCTTTCTTTTCCAAAAAGATTGAGTTAAAAAGCACAAAACTCAACTTTATGAGGATAGATGACCTGCAATAAAAGGGAATTAACTTTTTGAGAATGATTTATTAAATCATTTCATTTAACAAATATCAAGCACTTGTTAGGGGCCTGGCACCATACCAACATTACCATTAAAATCAAGGAATGGTCAAGATTATGACTCTCATTCTTCCCCAACAACCATCCCCTACTCTGTTGACAGGGTGAACTTTAAAGGACATAAATTGGATCATATATAAAACACAATCCAAATTTCTTACTTTGATTGCAAAAGATTGGCTTAGTCTTATGGCTTTTGCTTTCTGGCTTTGAACTAGGAAAATTGATCTGTTTGCAAAGAATGTCATTTTCCTAAATCTACTGTCATGTACTTCACAAAGGGTTCATCTGGACACTCAATGTCATGTACCCCATCAGATATTCCATAATTTTATTCCCCTTCTATAATTATTCACTTGCTGAATATATCATGGTTACTTTTCATTTTCAAAAACATGTTCTGTTGAGGGGGGAGGAACAAGATGGCAGAGGAGTAGGACCTAAATTTCATCTGGGCCCAGGAATTCACTTAGATAGTTATCAAACCATTCTGAACCACTACAAACTCAACAGGATATGGAAAAAAAGAATGGCAACAATTCTATGAAAAGAGAAGCGACCACTTTCTGGAAGGTAGAACCTGCGAAGAAGTGAATCGGAAGTGATATCTGGGAAGATAGACCTCAGGGGGAAGGGTCAACTACTGGCAAATGATAGAGCCGCAGAGCACAAAATCAGAACTTAGAAGTCTACTCCATGGAGGGATGTTGTTACAGTGGCTAAGCAGTGGGCGGAATCTTCGCTGAGACAGTGTGGTCTCAGGACCCTTGGGGTCACAGAAAGACCAAGAGTGCCTGAGTGTGGCAAAAATCCCAGGTATCAGAGTAGAAAAGTCACCTGCAAAGATGTAGCCAAGGAGTGGGCTCTCAGCTTGGGGTTACCATAAACCATGATCAGAGGCACAGTTGGGCCACTACTCTTTGAGCAGGGACCAGACAAGTGGCCGATCTGGGGAGAACCCCCTCCTTCCTCCACCAGGAGAAGCAGCATGGGAATGCACCACAGGAATCTACTGGGCTTGGGACTCTGAAAGGGGACATGTGCCAGAGATAGAAATGCTCAGTGACAGGCCAGGTGAGCACGGAGTACAGCTAGAGACTGGTGAGACAAGAGTGATTGACTGCTTTTCTTTGAAGGGGTCACTGAAGAGGGGGGCCCCTGAGCTCTCCTCCAGGGCCAGAGATTTGGAGGCCACCATTTTCATTCTCATCCTCCAAAACTGTATAGAAAGTTTTCAGGGAACAAAAGCTATGGAGGGCAAACCCGAACAGATTGCTTAGCCTGGCCCCTGGCAAGGGTGGTGCAGTTCCACCTCAGGCAAAGACATTTGAGAATCACTGCAACAGGACCCTCCCCCAGAAGATCAGTAAGAACATTCAACCAAGACCAAGTTTAAGATCAATGAAGAACAGCAAAACTCCAGCACTAGGGGATTACAGCACAGATTTCATGGCTTTCCCCCATGATTCTTTAGTCTTTCAAAGTTAAATTTTTAAAATTTTCTTTATTTTTCCTTTTTCTATTTTTTAAAAAATTTTTCTCTTTCCTATTTTAACCAACATCTTATCAATACATTTTTAAAAATCTTTTCTAATTTTCATTTTTATAGTCATAGTCTATCCCTTCATTGTATTTAATATTTATTTATTTATTTATTTATTTTTATATATGTAAATATCATCTCTATATATAGTTTTTCTTTCTTTAATGTTTTGGGATACAGTTTCTTCTAAGAGACTAAAATATATCCTAAATCTAGTGTATGGCTTTGTTCTAGTCTCCTGCCTGCTCACATTCTCTTTCTTTCTTTTTTTAAATTCCTTTTTCTTTCTTTTTCAATCATCTTATCAGTTCCTTTTCAAACATCTTTTTAAATTTTCATCTTATTTTTGTATATATATATAAGTTTTTTTGTGTTTTTGTATATATATGTTATTTTGTATATTTTTGTATATATGTTATTTGTATATACGTAAATTTTTTGTACATATATTTATATATATATATATATATATATATATATATATATATATATATATAAGTTTTTCTTTCTTTAAAATTTTGCCAGGCAGTTTCTTCTAACAGAACAAAATATAGCCAAAATGAAGTGTGTGGCTCTGTTCTATTCACCAGCTGGATCATTTTTTTTTTCTTTATTTTTCCCCGGTCTTGGGTATCTTTTGATTTGTTTAGTGTATATTTCTCTGGGGTAGTTCTTACCCTTTTAGCATTTTGTTTTCTTAATCATCTATTTTTTTCTGGACAAAATGATAAAGTGGAAAAACTCATCTCAAAAAAAAAAAAAAAAGAAAAAAAAGAACAAGAGGCCGTACCAACTGCTAGGGACCTCATCAATACAGACATTAGTAAGATGTCAGAATTAGAGATCAGAATGACAATTATAGAGATACTAGCTGGGCTTGAAAAAACAGAAGATACTAGAGAATCCCTTTCTGGAGAAATAAAAGAACTAAAATCTAACCAAGTTAAAATTTTGAAAAAAAAAAAAGCTATTAATGAAGTACAATAAAAAATGGAGGCTCTTACTGCTAGGATAAATGAGACAGAAGAGAGAATTAGTAATACAGAAGACCAAATGATGAAGAATAAAGAAACTGAGAAAAGGAGAGATAAACAACTAGTGGATCATGAGGGAAGAATTCAAGAGATAAGTGATACCACAAAATGAAACAATATTAGAATAATTAGGATCCCAGAAAAAAAAGAGAGAAAGTGGGGCAGAAAGATATATTGGAGCAAATTATAGTAGAGAATTTTCCTAATTTGGGGAAGGAAACAGATGTCAAAATCCAGGAGGCACAGAGAAACTCCCTCCCCTCAAAATCAATAAAAATAGTTCAACATCCTCTCATCTAATAGTAAAACTTACAAGTCTCAGAGACAAAAAGAAAATCCTGAAAGCAGCTTGGAACAAGAGGTCTGTAACCTACAATGGTAGAAATATTATATTGGCAGAAGACCTATCCACAGAGACCTGGCAGGCCAGAAAGGACTGGCATGATATATTCATAGCACTAAGCAAGAAAAATATGCAACCAAGAATACTATATCCAGTTAGGTTGTCTTGAAAATAGAAGGAGAAAAAAAAGTTTCCAGGACAAACAAAAATGAAAAGAATTTGCAAACACCAAACCAGCCCTGCAGGAAATATTGAAAGGGGTTCTCTAGGCAAAGAGAGAGCCTAAAAGTAACATATACCAGAAAAGAACAGAGACAAAATACAGTAGCAGTCACCTTGTAGACAACAGAATGGCACTAAATTCATATATTCAGTTACTCTGAATGTAAATGGGCTAAATGCCCCAATCAAAAGACATATGGTTTGAGAATGGATTAGCAAAACAAAACAAAACAAAAACAAGACCCATTGATATGCTGTTTGCAAGAGGCTCATTTTAAACCCAAGGACACTTCCAGATTTAAAGTGAGGGGGTAGAAATCAATTTGCCATGCTAATGGACATCAAAAGAAAGCTGGGGTGGCAATCTTTATATCACACAAATTAGATGTTAAACCAAAAACTATAAGAGATGAGGAAGGACACTGTATCATACTTAAAGGGTCTTTCCAACAAGAAGATCTAACAATTTTAAATATCTGTGTCCCCAACATGGGAGCAACCAATTAATAACAAAATCAAAGAAACACATCGACAATAATACAAAAGGGGACTTTAACACCAGCCTCACTGAAATGGACAAATCATCTAGGCAAAAGATCAACAAGTAAATAAAGGCTCTAAATGACACACTGGACCAGATGGACAACAGTTATATTCAGAACATTCCATCCCAAAGCAACAGAATACACATTCTTCCCTAGTGCACATGGAACATACTCCAGAATAGCTCACATCCTAGGTCATAAATCAGGTCTCAACTGGTATCAAAATATTAGGATCATTCCCTGAATATTTTCAGACCACACTGCTTTGAAAGTAGAACTCAACCACGAGAGGAAAGATGGAAAGAACTCAAATACATGGAGGCTAAAAAGCATCCTACTAGAGAATGAATGGGTCAACTAGGAAATTAAAGAATTTTAAAAAGTCATGGAAACAAATGAAAATGAAAACACAGCTGTACAAAATCTTTGGGATGCAGTAAGGCAGTCCTAAAGGAAAGTATATAGCAATACAAGCCTTTCTCAAGAAACAAGAAAGGTGTCAAGTACACAACATAACCCTACACCTAAAGGAGCTGGAGAAAGAACAGCAAAGAAAGCCTAAACCCAGCAGGAGAAGAGAAATAATAAAGATCAGGGCAGAAATTGATTAAATAGAAACTAAAAGAACAGTAGAACAGATCAACAAAACTAGAAGCTGGTTTCTTAAAAGAATTAGTAAGATTGATAAACCCCTGTCCAGACTTATTAAAAAGAAAAGAGAAAGGACCCAGATTAATAATATCATGAAAGAGGAGAGATCACAACCAACACCAAAGAAATACAAACTATTATAAGGACATATTATAAGCAAGTATATGCCAGCAAATTTGACAATCTGGAAGAAATGGATGCATTCCTAGAGATGTATAAACTACCAAAACTGAACCAGGAAGAAATAGAAAACCTGAACAGACCCATAACAGTAAGGAAATTGAAGCAGTAATCAAAAATCTCCTGACAGACAAGAGTCCAGGACCAGATGGCTTCCTGGGGGAATTCTACCAAACATTTAAAGAACAATTAGTACCTATTCTCCTGAAACTATTCCCAAAAATAGAAATGGAAGGAAAACTCCAAACTCATTTTATGAGTTTGATCCTAAAACCAGACAAAGACTCCATGAAAAAGGAGAATACAGACTGATATCCCTGATGAACATGGTTGCAAAAATTCTCACCAAAATACTGGCCAATAAGATCCAACACCACATTAAAAGTATTATTCACCAAAACCAAGTGTGCAAGTTTGGTTCAACATTTGCAAATCAATCAATATGACCAATATGACACAATACATTAATAAAAGAAAGAACAAGAACCACATGATCCTCTCAAAAGATGCAGAAAAAGCATTTGACAAAGTATATCATCCTTTCTTCATCAAAACTCTTCACAGTGAGGGATAGAGGGTACATACCTCAATATTGTCAAAACCATCTATGAAAACCCCCAGCTGACTTCACCTGTAATAATCATCTACAAAATTATAAATTATATAATAAATTCATGTTAGTTCAAAAACAAACAAAGAAACAAACAAGAAAACACATTCTGTCTCTCCCTGATAAAATGTCGTAGCAGGGACCTTCTCAGCTTCCTCACTATATCCTCCATGCCATGTTTCAGGCACACAGGGAATATTTGATGAATGAATGATTCCTGGCTTCAGTTGGGTTTATAGACATTGAAACAAATTAATACCATTAAATGTAGGCAGTGCTATAAAGGGGCAGTTTAGTATAAGATGGAAATATATAGTGGTGTTGTGGGGAATCAACCCCAGAAAGCTGGTAATTTTCCCTGTTAACTGAAAGTCAAGGAGGTAGTCATGACAAGGGCTGTGGTACAGGACTCTGTACAAAGAATGCTGAAGTCCACTTTAGTCCTTGAAGAAAGTGTATCATTGTTACATATAAACTCATCTACTCACTCATTCATTAATGTAACCCCTCATTCTTGGCTGTACTATAGGTAGCAACATAACTCAGGAATGGAAGCATGGTAGTAAACAAGGGAGACAGCTCCCAGGTCTCCAAAATAAATCTGTCCAAAGTGCTGTGTTGGTTACATGACCAAACCCAGAGTCCATGTGATTTCTCAAAATTGTCTCTAGATTCTTGCAGCTGTGTACCTGCCTCTGTTACCTTGTTCACTTTCACAAGTCCACTTTATGCTCTACTTTTCACCACTTAGCTTTTCTGCATATTCCTGACCCTGCATGGACTTCAGACTTAACAACAGCATGCAGCCAGTACACCTGGTTTGACCACTTTCTTATGTAGAATGCAATTGCATTTCCTCTTTGGTTCTTCCCAGTTCTGACGAACAGCTTCAGCTACAGTTCAGCTTGACTCAGCTTCAGTCTCCAAAAAAACAACCAGCTTTGCCTCACAGACTTTTTACGCAGACAGCATATTTCTCAACCATAATGTGGGTGGGCCTCATCTAATCAGCTGAAGGTCAAAGAAAGAGCAAAAAGTGTGATCTCCCCTGAATAAAAGAGAATTTTCCTACTTAAAGGGCTTTGAACTGGAATATCTGCTTTTTTTGCTACCTTCTAGATTGAGCTGAAACTTTAGCTCTTCCTGAGTCATGAACCTGCTGATCTTTGGATAGGAAATATATCATAGGCTCTCCTGGTTCTTAGTCCTTCCAATTTGGACTAGAACCATAGCACTGTTTCCCTGGGTGTCCAGCTTGTTGACTCCGCAGGTCTTAGAATTTGTCTGCTTCCATAACTGTCTGAACCAATTCCTTATATGTACACACACACACACACACACACACACACACACACACTGCTATAAATCGTGTACACAATGCAGTCTATTGGTTCTAAAATGTAAATGTTGAAACTGTCTACCAACTAATTAAATACTAAAAACTATTATTTTAATGATTACCACTTTGGAATAAACTGAAAACCCTTAACACTGCCTCCATTATCAATAAGAGTGTGATTGGCCAATGAACGGCAGAGGGGAAAGAACTCTCAAAAGACTTAAAACATTTGACAGCAACTTGCAGCTCTCCTTTATCTGATGTTGAATCACAGGGTAAATTCAACATATTCCGCTTACCAATTTACCTCTGGAAACTTGCCTATTTTTCTCCCATCCATTCATCTGTTCATCCAATTATCCATCTGTCTATCCATCCACCTGTCTGTTTACATATCCATCCATTCATATAGTCCTTGTTTTCATTAACTTATTCCACAAACACTTACTACATACATTATATATGCTGGATGCTGATCTAAGCTCTGAAGTATCAGAAAGAAAACCCATGAAACCCACTCTAAAACAGCTCATGTTCACTCAGAGAAACAGACTGGCAGAAGTGGAAAAACAGCAATAATTCTCCTTCAGGAAAAATGATCCAGTAACTCCAATGATACTATTATCCAAACACGTTATGACAGAGATGCCTAAGGCAAGTTCAGGGAACAAAGAGAGGAGAGAAGAACCTAGTGAAAGAACCATGGCATAAGAATGATCCAGCAAAGTGGACATGCTTGTCACCAGCAGCCAGCTGCACTCTGGGTCCAGAACCAGCAAGAAGCAAAGGGCACTAAGTTCAATGTTTGGCTCTGCCATTTTCAGGCTCAAGGTCAGTAGGAAAGACTTGCTCTGAATCACATTTTCCTCATCTGCAACAAGGAAACATCATCTCTACTTTACCACATTGTTATGCTGATTAAATTAGATAAAAATGCATATTGACTTCCTGTCCTAGGGGTGAAAATCAATGACTAATCCATGCTCTATCTTAGAGCAAGACATAGGATTCACTATTATTCTCAGAGCGTGTAAGCCCAAATCTTGCCTGTAACATATTTCCCACTATTGTTTTATTTGACTTATTGCATCTTCATGAAAATCTGAAAGACTACATTATTATGATTTTTTTTTTAAAAAGGACAGGTTCTATATTTTAACACACAGGGGTTATAGCACAATGTAGCTATGGTACAAATCAATGGCTTTTTGTGTCTAATAATTCATGTCAAGTTAGACTAGATTCATATGTGCATACCTTTCCGTCTCAGATTCAGTACTTCAATTTATTAATCAAGTTGCAGTGAGCCACTTACTAGAAGCCTTGTGTTCAATAACACACTTTGTATCTTGCAGACTTGGTGATGCACGACCCATCAGTGAAGGCTGAAACACTTCAGTTCCTTCTCTAGTAACCGGGGGATGCCGCCTCCCCAAATCCATTTCTGACAACTCAGGCATAGTTGATTAAATCACACATCTCTCCTCCCCCTTCTTGTCCAAGAAATGCAAGATGCTCAAACTGAAGAGATGTTGATTAAGACGGTGTCGGACAATTAATTATGCGCCATGATAACCTCTGACCTGTGCAAGTTCTTTCTATTTTAATCAGCCGAGACTCCAAATTAGCAGATAATTACATTCTTGTGTTTTAATCAAGCCTTGGGCAGCAGGGAAAGATGGTAAAGTACAACTCAAGTAGAGACTTCATTTGGAGATGATTTTTTTTTAACTAAGGGTTTGAAAAGGATAATTATTTCAATTATTTTACTTCTGTTACCTGGAGTTCTCTTTAAACAGAAGTTTTTGTGTTAAAGCCTAATCTCTGAAATAAGATGTGTGTTTGGGTATAAAAACTACCAAATGTGAATCAGACGGCAGGAAGTAGAGATTGAGTGTACAGTCTGATCAATGAAAAATGTAAGATCTGCCAAATGCTTATCCCAAAGAGCCAATCCTCCTCTTTTGAAGCCCAAACCAAAAGAAAAGAGAGAATGGTTTAAAAATTTTCAAATCAGCAACCTAGCATAATATTGATGTGCGGGGGAGGGGGGGGGAAAGCCTAACACAAATATGTCAGTAATAGTATTATTATTAAGAGTAAAAATAAATCAATTTGGGGGGCTCACATGAAAATAATTAACCTGTGATATAGCTACTTTTTTTAGTAGTATGGACTCATTTTAAAGAGACAATGTAACTTATCAGACACAAAAACTGATGTTTTACTTAATCAAATCTTGTGGGGAAAAAAAGATAAGTAAAGCTCATGCACAAGATAATCACAGACAGGAAACTTCTACAAAGTCTTTGTATCCACATACTGAGGTAATAGACCTTGTTTTTTCCCTTTTGTTTTTATGTACTGCCAAAAGAATTTAAGTTTCTCATGGAATTTGTTACAAAGTAATACTTTTAGAAACAATCAAATGTATAGTTTTTCAAGGGAGATGACTATGCAAGTCTTGCCGCCAAAGTAAAAACCATAGCACTATGAAAGCAGAGACTTCATGTTGCAAACACAGATGGATTGATTGCCAGTGAATTTTCTGAAGCTTTGTACTGAGAAGATATGTGAGTATATGTCCCAGCTGAGCAGGAAAGGACTCCGGGGGCAAGGTTAGTGTCTGCCACAAAGAAGAAAACCTGCAGCCTTCTCCATGGTATGTTTGCTGAGCCTGATGGTGGTTGAGGGTAGTGGTTTAGATTCACAAACGGGAGCCTTATCTTTAAACTAGGTAAGGGGTTGGAATTTCTCAATGTCCTTGCTGCTCGAGGTGTTAATTATTGGCATTGTCTCTCTATAGGAGCCTGTTAGAAATACAGAATCTCGGGCTCTACCCTAGGTATATGCATCAGAACTAGAGTTAATAAGATCTCCAGGTGCTGTGTAGGCAGGCCAGTGTTTAAGAATCTCTGCCCCAATATTATGCTAAGTGAAATAAGTCAGTCAGAGAAAGACAATTATCACATGATCGCTCTGATATGAAGAATTTGAGAGGCAGGGCAGGGGGTTATGGGGGCGTGGGGAAGAGAAATGAAACAAGATGGGATGGGGAAGGAGACAAACCATAAGAGACTCCTAAACTCACGAAACAAACTAAGGGTTGCTGGGAGGTGGGGGTGGGGATAGGGATATGGACATTGGGGAGGGTATGTGCTATGGCAAATGCTGTGAAATGTGTAAGCCTGATGATTCACAGACCTGTACCCTGGGGTAAAT
>CM052798.1:164070611-164099215 GCA_028533885.1 Nasua narica | reverse complement strand
TTAAAAAAAAAAAAAGAATCTCTGCCCCAAGCTAGTAGCTCATCACCTGTAAAAAAGGGTTTAATGGCATTAACCACCTAATGTGGTTTTCAGAAATAAATGTGATAATGTAAGTTAAATAATAGTACATATTATATTATTATCACATTTCTCCAATATTTTCTGATATCTCAGGTCTTTTATAAATACACTGGCATTCTGGCCAAAACAAACAGGTTCACGGGTATCTGCATTCTCAACTCAGAAGAGAACTAAGTCAACCCCCTCAAACATTCATACCAACATCAAATTCCACACAGGGAACACTGATGAGCCCAAGATCTGGAAGCCCCCAGAGTCATTAGGCAAACTGCAATCAGTTAGGTTGATGAGGAAAGACTGAGGACTTAAATATTTGCAATCATTTGATAAGAACTGAAATATAAAAGTTCACCCACAGAAAATGCAAATCTCTAGAGTCCCAATTCCCCGAACATTCCAGTAAATTCAAGTTCTTATTCAAATGTACAAACTTCACCCCCCCCCCCACTCCAGCCATGTTCAATCCCGTGATTTATTTTTATTCACATCTGAAGCCAATTAAACTATAGAATTTTTGGCAACTTTCAAATCAGGGTTTTCACAGAGGGAAATAATACAAGGCAGAAGTAAAGGGGCCTCTAGAGTCAGTTAGAACTGTATTTATGCAGGTACTTCTGAATTTCATACACGTGTATTTATGCTATATATATATATACAGTCTTCTAAGGTGAAAAACAAATGTTCTCCCTCTCTTTCTTTTTTTAAAGATGAGCTTCCCGAGAATAAAGGGACCAAGGAAACTTAGAAAAACATTCATACAATTTTAGTGCATCAAGGAACCTTAAAGCTGTTCTAGTCAAGGAAAACCAGTAAGTGAGATAAAAATATATAATTTTAACGCCTTTGTTTATTTTATTTCATTCAATCATGTCCCAGTTTGTGCATGGGCCCTCTTCTGCACTGCAAAAACCAAAGTGTAATACAACAGAGCTTTGCTGCCCAAATCCTTCGCATTTAGTGTCCTGTGTGAGTCCTGTAAGTCAGGGCGGGGCTGGGTTAGTTCTACCAGCAAGTAAGCCAGGGACTGTGACTGTGCTCTGTAAAGGGTTCCTCTCCATGGGGCCCCTGGAGGGCTCAGTGGGTTAGCATCCGCCTTAGGCTCAGGTCATGATCCCAGGGTCCCAGTATCGAACCTCATGTCAGGGTTCCTGTCAGTGGGGATCCTGTTTCTCCCTCTCCTCCCCACTTATGCTCCCTCTCTCTCTCTTTCTCTCTCTCTCAAATAAATAAAATAAATTAAAAAAATGGATCCTCTCCTGAAAGCTATTTGGCCCCCTAACCTTCAGCAATGCAAATGCAGATAGTTTTGAGTGGCTATCCTGGGACAAACTTTATTTTGAAGGAAACAGTGCAGGGGCCCCTGGGGGGCTCAGTGGGCGAAGCGTCTGACTGCAGCTCAGGTCATGATCTCAGGGTCCTGGGACTAAGCCCCGAGCCTGGCTCTCCGCTCAGTGAGGAGTCGGCTTACCCTCTCCCTATGCCCAGCCCCTTGCTTGTGCTCTCTCCGTCTCTAAATAAAATCTTTATTATTATTATTATTTTAAATAAAGGAAGCAGTGCTTTCTGCAAAGACAAACTGCCACCTATTAGGACGGGTAGTGTGGGAGGGAAACATTGGGTTAATCAATAGACCTATATGCAACACAACTAGCGCTCTTATCAGAAGGATCTCTGAGCACCGGAATGAAATAGCCAAGAGCGCCCTTGGAAAAGAAAACTGTCATATGGGCAACATGAAGATAAAGATTTTAAACTTTGGTAAATTAAAGCTTCAAGAGTATTCACTTGCTGGATTTTCTTCCTTCTTTAACATATCTTACAATATAATCTCTTTCCTGGTCTGTGTTTAACCGCTTTCATTTCCTTTCCATGGGGTTTTATGCAAGTGTCATTTTTCCCCTCTGCAATCAAAGTGGGATGCTGACCTAATGCATTCCGAAGGGCGGGAGGAGCAGCGGGAGACGAATTGCTGTCTGCGCCCTAATATCCTGGCTGAACGCACACCGTTAGGTAGACAGCCACATGTTTTGGTTGACAGAGGTGCCTGTGACCCATGTGACAGGGATTAATAGGCATCTATTCTTGGCATCTTACCTTACCGAACCTGAGGTCACCTTTGTTGTTTGGAGATACTCCCCGATGTCCCTCCCTGCCCTTGACAACACTAGTCTTTGCCTTGGGGGCCATTGATTCACCCTGACTATCCTTCCTATGAAGTGAATAGTCAGGGGGAGGATAGAGCTGTAATAAATACCGAGGAGTTGCTGCTTCTGAAAAGCAGGAGACATCAAGCCCCTGTTAAATACAAGCCGAGATCTTTATTGTGAAAGCTACTGTCTTTGTATTCCAGGATGCAAAAATTGCTCTGTCTCTCTGGTCATTGTTGTTGTTGTTGTTGTTTTCCCTCTAAAGAGACAGAAGTGAAATAATCACTCGTGTGAATAAATGCATATCTAATCAAACTGAAGAGTCTCTAAGTGGCATCTCTGTTACATTCCAGAAGGTGTTTTGACTCCACTGTGGCATGTCTTTCCTTTTGTTTCTCAGATACCGAACAATGGCTTTAAGATTCTCTACAGTACATTTAAAAGTTCTTATCTTGTTTTCTAAAGGTATCCTCAAGCTAGCAAGAGACTACCTGTGGGAACTAAATCACGTTATACCTTAAGCCCTCGGATCCTGCAAACCCACTGGTGTTATCATGTCCTGCCTGTGCTTCTGTTTCAGGACTCTAATTCCTCTTATAAATCTCATTCCTGCCTTTGGCGACCTTGTAATGTGGCACTAAATAATTGACAGCCATACCAACCAGGACATTTTCTGTTACAAACAAAAGAAGATCTGATCAAAATTGTCTTCTATAAAACAAAACATGGTTTATGGGTTCTCAATTATTGAGGTGTGACTGAGTAGATTAGTTTCAGGCAGGGCTGGATAGGGGTGTGCAATAGAAGTCATGTGGATCTTGTTTACAGTCTCTGCTTTTGCGATGCATTGAATGGTGCCTCCTTCCCCAAACTCACATATTGAAGCTTTAACCCCCAACATGGCTCTAATTGGAGATAGGGTCTCCAAGGAAATAATTAGGGCTAAATGAAATCATAAGGATTGGGTTCTTCTCTGGTCGGACTGGTCATCACCTCGTCCTTCCAGGAAGAGAGAGTTTTCTCTCTCCACGTACACATACAAAGGCCATGCGTGTGAAGATGCAATGAGAAGGTAGACTTTTGCAAAACAAGAAAAGAGTCTTACCAGAACTTGACTGGACTGGAACTCTGATCTCAGGCTTTTAGCCTCCAGAACTATGAAAAAAAATAATAACTTCCTAAAGCTTTTCTTTTCTTTTTTTCTTTTTTTTTTTTAAGTAAAGCTTTTCACTATGTATGTACTCCTTGTGATAAGTTAAAGGTGACTACAAATGAGTTGCTACCACCCTCATTGAGAGTGGAGTATAATTTCCATCTTCCTGAGCTTGGGTGGGTCTTAATGATGGTTTGGCCAATAGAGTGCCAGAGATGTGATGTTCTGGGATTTCTCAAGCTGAACCATAAGAAGTCTTATAGTTGTCTTCCAGTTTCTCCTGGAATACTTGTCTGGAGGAAGCCAGCCACCATGGAATGAGTAAATTATCTTGGTTTAGAGAAAAACACATGGATTTAGGGGTCTGGAGAGTGGAGAGAATTAGGTTATATATAGTAAGCCAGTGTCAGGTATTGTGTGGTTCTTAATAAATAACAATGAAAATATCTAATATTGATTGAGGGGTTCAATATGTCTTGGATATTGAATTAAGTTATTTACGCAAATTAAAAAAATAGATTAAGAATATATACTCTTGATTAAAATCGCCAAGATAAAATTATTGTTGTGCCCAGTTCAAAGATAGAGAAACTGGGGCTTAAATTTTAAATTGATGAGAATCGTTCAGCTGTTAAATGGCAAATATAAGACTTGGCTGATTTAGGAGTCCTAATTCTCAACCACCATACAACTCTCTTTGATCTTTCCCAGCTGCATTTTGTTGGTACACGACTGCCCACCATATTGGACTTGGTACCTAGTTCCACCTAATTCTATCTGAACAGGCGCTTTGCTGTTGTTATCATTATATGACATTATATAATGGAAATATGTATCATCTGATCTAATCACAATGGTATCTACCATTTAACGGTCAGTTGCTATATTCTGTTTATTAAACTGGGCATTGCTAAGCAAATATTTCATCTTATCCCAGTGATACTCAGAGGCATATTTTTAGTCTGCACAGAGGAGAGGAGATCACTGACTGGTGGACGGACGATATGTGTAAGGCTGCATGGCAACGTTGTCAGGCATCATTCATGTCTTAAGGTCATGGTTCCGAAACACCACCTTTGGTTAATCTCAGCTTTGTACTCTTTCATCACAGCTTGGAGTTGCTCAAGTTTCAGCAAGCCATAGATGAACTAGAGCAATCCCTCCCCTGCCATTTTGCAAGACTGGGCACTCAAAGAGCACTGTTTCATTTATTCAATTCATCAAAGGTCTGCCATCGTTCATATCACGCATTGAGTTACCAAGGTCCTGGCCTTTAGTCTCCCAGTGCAGTCTTCAGTTAAATTGAGCTGGGAATTTTCAGGAGAAGCTAGAAGGCAGAAAGAAGGGGAGTCTAATGTCAGTTTGCTTCATTGCTCTAGCTCTGATCAGACAGATATATCAGGACTTATTGTCACAACCTTCTTCTGATCTGAGACTTTGAGAGCCCATGAGCTGGAAAGTGGGTTGACAGAGTAGAAACACACAGAAAACAACTTTAAAGTTATAGTAGAAAATCTCGATTTCTATAGTCAAATCTTTCTTCGGGACTAGCTTGACCAAGATTATTTATACACTGGTCTCCAATTCATACTGGGACATTACACACAACAAAATTATATCATATAGTGGACGTTTGTCATTCTGGGGAGATGGCTCGGTGGCATTCACTGATGCAGGCAATGTTTGCACTGAAGTGGAGGCAGCACACCTTTGGAGTCAGATACGTGGGTTGAGAATATAATTCCATAAGTTTTTAACTGCAAGACTTTGGATAATGGGCCAACTTTTCTGAACTTCAGTTTCCTTTATGTAAAATAAAGATTAACAGACAAGCTTCATATGGTAACTTCATAGGAAAACTTCAAATATTAATAAGGATGATACATTTCAGTCATCTCATTCCATACATGACTTTATGGTGTCTAAGTTAATGATGGTTTTTGCAACTTGTTGATGTGCAATTATGTTTGCTAGAAGCCTTCAATGAGTTTGAAAGTGTATTTTTATACTCAAAATTACATGAACAAAGGATATTTCAAGATGGTACTATTGACATAATACATAAAATACCAGAAACCGTTTCCTCAGCTATGTTTTTGAATTATAAATTTAGAAATTCTAGAATATGCCAAAAAATTATAGTGAGTTTACAATGCATTGATACATAATATGTACATATTTTTATGTTTTATATATGTAGTCCATCTATGCACTCATTAAATTATTCTTTATTCACATATTAGATTTTGATATTTAATTAGCAAACAGGGCATGAAAATATATAAAATCAGGTTCTAGCTTTATGGCTAACACCATTCATACTTGATTCAGGTCCTGACCCACTATTTACTAGTTTTGTGTTAGGAACACTTTCAGTGTAACTGAAAGACTACAGGATTTACAACAGAAAAAATGTAGAATTTTATTTTGTTTTATTTTTATTTGTCTATTCTTTTAGTGAGAGTGTGCATGCAAGTGGGAGTGGGGAGGGGCAGAGGGAGAAGGACAGAGAGAATCTTAAGCAGGCTCCATGCTCAATGCAGAGCCTGATGTAGGGCTCCATCCCAGGACCCTGAGATCATGACCTGAAATAAAACCGAGAGTCAGATGCTCAATTGACTGAGCCACCCAGGCACCCCTGGACGTAGAATTTTAAATTAACTATTGACTCTTAGGTCTCGGTTTCCTCATCTGCATGTATCTATTTTTATAAATTAAATGTAATAATATCTACAGAATACTTAGCAATCCTAAGCTGATCAATAAGTTACGTCAACAAGTAATAGCTATATTTGATCATTAAGACCCTCAAGAGCCTTTACATTTGATCATTAAGACCTGATGTACATGTTTTGACTAATTATACAACAATATAAGAAGAGCAAATGAAGGATTCTTTAAAAATAAAAAAAATCCTACTCACTTATCAACATTCTAAGTATTTAAAGCTCATGTCATGGAGTGCCTGGGTGGCTCAGTTGGTTAAGCATCTGCCTTCGGGTCAGGTCATGATCTCAGGGTCCTGGGATCGAGCCCCGCATCAGGCTGTCTGCTCAGCAGCGAGTCTGTTTCTTCCATTCCCTCTCCCTCTACGATCGCTCTTGCTCTCACTCTCTCTCAAATTAATAAAATCTTTAAAAATTAAAAAAATTAAAAAATAAAAGTCATGTCATGAAATGAATGAAGTAGGACTTTTAATTGTATTTTAAAGACAGAAAACAGAAACACACACAAAAATTACCAACTCGCTGAAGGTCAATCCTGATAGCTCTTTGCTCTTTTTTGTGAGAACTCTGCTTTAGAACTCAGTGGTGGTAGAACTGTGCCGAGTTCTACAGGCAAGACAGGGAACAGGTGGGTAAGAATGAACCTGGGGTCCAAGTTAGAGATGGACACCAGAGAGTTTTGGTTAATCATAGCAATTCCCACAGTGAGTGAGGATGGAAAGGAATGGATGAATCAGGGCAGCACTCATAAGTTTATCTCGTGTTTATTCCATGAACAGATGAGTACTTGGGTCATATGCTTAAATCTGAGAACTCTTTCTCACTTTAAGAAAGATATATACAAGATGCTATTTAAAAAAAAATACTCCGCATATCCAGAACTGTCTCCCTCCCATTCATTCCATTTAATGGAAGGCTGAGCTCAACAACTGGTAACTTGTAACTCTAAATTAAGGAAATCAGCTAAACATCAGTGATGATAAGTGACGGTTGACCCTTGGTATGAGCATGGCGTTTTCCATAGGATGTGGAAGGGATCATGGCAAACTAGAACATGCATGTTCTATCTAAGCTGGCAACTCTGTTGGACTTCTCCATCACTGCTGCCTGAGAGCATCTGCTATTCTTAACATGACTTTTTCCAAGAGAAGCCTAATCTCATATTATCTGTATTAAATTTCCTAATTCTTAAATGTTGGAAAATGATTTTCTTAAACCTTCACAGCCAATGAAATGGTGACATTTTCATTGCAATTTTGCAACCTCTGTGTAGAATGAATTATTCATCTTTCAAATTTTAATTAGTAACAAGGTACATTCCAAAGACCAAGACCAGAAAAACAGACTCTTTTCTCTCAGTGATTAATAATGTGTTCGATACATTCTCACTGCCTATGACCATGTTATGGTTGTCAAATCTGCTAAGTTCAAGCTGGGTCAGGTATAGGAATTTGGTAAAGCTAATTGAAGGTATTTATATGAAAGTCTTCATTGGAGGGCCTGTGGCTTAGTTGCTTAAGCATCTGTCTTCAGCTCAGGTCATGATTCCAGGACCCTGGGATCTAGTCCCGCATCAGGCTCCCTCAGCAGGGAGCCTACTTTTCCTTCTCCTGCTCCCCCTGTTTGTGCTCTTTTGTTCCCTCACTCTCTCTCCCTCTCTGTCAAATAAATAAAACAAAATAAAATAAAATAAAATAAAATAAAATAAAGCAAGTCTTCATTGCCCAAGAACCTATATATTCAGAAACTTGAGTGTTTCTATTAGTTGTACTTAGAAAGATAGGGGATTTGTTTTTTCCACATGAAAACAAAAAAAGAAGCCCAGATATATTTTTTTAAGATTTTATTTACTTTTTTGATGGGGAGGAGAGCACTAGTGGGGAGAGAGGCACAAGGCGAGCGACAAGGAGACTCCCCACTGAGCTTGATCCCAGGACCCTGAGATGAGGACCTGAGCCAAAGTCAGACACTTAACCGACTGAGCCCCCAAGGAACCCCAGTCACAGCTATTCATAACCTATACATAATTAAAACTCTTCTGTGTATCATGCAAATCCCTTTAGGAGCTGTACCCTATCTACCCCCACAAATACATTTGCTTGTCTGCATATACCCTATACTCTACTTACTTCATTTACTTAGACTTCTAAGAACACACATGCTTTTCTTATCTTTGGAGTTGCAAACACTCATTTCTCTTCTTGAAATGTCCTAGACTTTTTGTACAGCTTGAACAACATCTCCTGATTCAAGTCTCAGCAGCTTCTTCTCTGTGAAACCTTATTGATCTCCCTTCCCCTGAGCATAGTTGATCAATGCACTCGTGTGATCCTGGAGTCTTATACAGCTGGTCACGCCAAAGTTTTTATTCACCCTCCTTTGCAATCATTGTTTTAAATACATGTCATCTCAACTAGTCTGCAAGTTCCTCTAAAACTAAAGCTCTATCCCTATATATGATTATATATATATATATCCTTTATATGATGTGGGAATCTTCAGGGAAGCAGTTTGCCCAACATTTCATAGATGTTCTACTTGATAATTAAATGAAAGACTAAGCATTCTCATATATATATGTATAAAATACATATCCCTTCTGTGGCTCCTAATTAACATTTTGTAATTGTCAAAAAAAGAGAGTTTAAAAATTTCAACAGAGCCAGTTGGTGATGCACAATCAAGCTAGACCCCTTGTGTCATTTGCTTCATCAGTACCAATTAAGATGAAGTACCCAGACTTTGTTGGAATAAAAATTGAACTTGATGATAAACACCGTGGAGGGTAAGTAGATTGTGTTCTTCTCATACTAAATAAAGACTGCATATTTAGGGACCAGATCACCACAGTGTTGAAAATCAACTCCATCAGTTCTGGTTGGCAGTCCCTGTCAATATTCACAACAAACTCTGAATTATGTTATTATCTCACATTTCCAAAAGCAGAACAACTTCCTTATCGACAACTTTATCCTTCCTGATTGAGATGAGAATGCTACATTTGCCTAACCATCATTTACCCTTGAGCTGGTAACACAATGTTGAGAGGTGAAATTCTTCTCTTTTTAAAGATTCCTGAATAGCCATGCCCGCCAGTGTTTCCTGAGGGTGCTGGGGTGGAGAGGGGAAGAAGAAAGTATTCGATAACATTGAGGACCTGAATCAATACATTTTTTGTATATCTGAAGCGGAATGAGAGGAACACAATAGCATAGATTTGCTCATTTATATAAAATGCATATATATATGCATATATAATGTGGATATTCTTGAGAAGGAATTGAGCTGGGTGGTGGAGTTACAAGATGATAGGAACACTATTCCTATCCTTAGAAACTCACAGTCTAGCAGGCAAGGAAAATGCATAGCCTAAAACTAAAAACGCAGAGTGGGAGGATGAAAGAAAGCACAGGTTGCTATAAAAACAAGAAGGTTAATTTGCCTAATTAAAGAGCAAGCTGAGATTCAAACCCATGGCTGTCTGACTGATTAGGACCAAGAGTAAAAACTCATACTCATCAGGCTGCTTAAAGATTCTCATTCAAAGCCAGCTCATACCCTATATTGTTTTTTGTTATTTTCATAACTATTTTTTTTCCTTCTTGCACAAAATAATATCAAATGTGTTAAAAAGAGATCATGCAATCTACCACGAATGCAATCTAATATCCAACAATTAGGGACCCACCTTTCTAAAGAAGTAATGATTTGAAACATAGATACTGTGGCCAGATATTCACTCCTCTCGAGATATTCACTCGACAAACTTAACCACTAAATGCAGAAGGGCTTTTTGTCAGGGCTGCAGAATGCAGGTATAGATAAAAACCTGACCAGAGATAGACTGTCAAGGTTGGAGAAGGGAGAGCTTGATCAGAGAAAGGCAATTAGTGCCAAAGAGAACTTGGCAACTGTCACTCTTTTAAAATGAGATTATAAGATAGAAAGGATGGAATCATTCCCCCTAGGGCTTTTCCTTTTAAATGTCTGCTAGCTTTCACTTTCAAACCCTGAAATTCCTACAACTGAGAAAATAATGTTTCATTATCTCACTTCTTTATTTTCCCCTTCCCTCCAATCTCTGCCGTAGAGTGGTACACAGGATTGCTTTGTCCAGAACCCGTTGTATCTCTGAGAGCTCACACTTCAGTTTCCTGGTATTCAGAAAAAGGATGGTTATCCACTTGGATAACAGTACAGCGCTATAAAGAAAGCAGAGCACTGGATTCAAAAAATTAAAAAAAAAGAAAATACCAAAGAAAGAAATGGAGTTTAGACAGTGCTCAGAATCAAGTAATCTGATTCTGTTTGGGTTGCGGAGTACCAAAGCTATGCTACCAGAAAGATTGCAAAAACAATTGAAATTAGGAAGAGGTTTTGTAAACAGGTAGAGACTCAAGTGAAAGGGAAAGAAATATGAAAAGAAAAGGGGGAAAAAAGTGCTTCATCAGCACTGGTTTTTCACTCACTGGGAATGGTGGTTCATCTGTCCCATTGGCTCCTACCCATCCATAGTCCATCAACCCAACATGGTGTGTCACTGGTGCTCACTTCTCCACATACATCATCCCCACTCAGGCAAGACTTTCTCTACATCCTGCCTCTTGGGACAACTTCTCTCCACCTTCAGTACAATTCCAGATGCCAGCGCTCCTGAGAATCCTGTCAGTCCCTCAACAGGACAGGGATCCCCCCTACCCTGTGCTACCTGCACACTCAGCCTCTCGCTGTTTTGTATTTATTGCAAAGAATGCAACCTCATCTTTGCCTCCCTCCTACATCCTGACTGAAAATTAGGGCAGAATCTATGCCTTTGTGTTCCACAAAATTGCTCTCAGAACTTCCCAGGGGTCAAACCCCAAATATTCAGCTATGGAGCTGCATTCGCCTGAGAGAAGCAGTCACTTCTCTAGCACCTCTGGGCCTATTGATTGTTAAGAGTGGGATGCAAAGATATCAAAAGCAGTTGGAAAGCAAGATCTTAAACAAATCTGCCTAATACCCTGTACAAGCCCCCAGCACCTCCAGCCCAAGCTCAAATTATTTCTCTAAGCTTGCTGGCCTGATGTGAAAAACCTAGCAGCATGTCTCAATATAGCCATGGGAAAACATCATCTTTAATTAAAGAGCTTGTTCTCTCCCTTCAACCCTCCTCTCTTTTTCTTTCTCTCTGTGTGTGTGGCGGGGGTGGGGGGGTGGGGAGGTGGGGGTTGGGGTCCTTCTTTGAAACAAAGCTTTTGAATCCTTGATTCTTTCAGTAATTATTTGTGTGATAGTTGGCAAATTTTGTAATCTACCTATACATTCATTCTTGATGTGCCAAATGGAAAAAATAGCTGTCCATACCAGCTACCCCCTGCCCTCCCCCACATCCTGCCTCTATGAACCTGGCCAACCAGTGGTCTAAACGGATGGTTCTACAGTCTGATAGTTTATTACTTCAAGGTAAGAATAGCAAATCTTTGGCAAATAACAAATAATAAATAAATTTTATAAAGAAAATTAGAAAAAAATAGTAACCACATTGAAAATACAAAAATAGCTATCCATTAATTTCATAACCATCTACGATGCATGAATAAAAAGTTTGTGAGACATTCTCTTGGTACTGAAAGACTTTTACCCTCACTGAATCCAACGAGCATTTTTGGAGAAAAGATGTTTTTTCTTAAAATATCTCTTACCCTGGGATTGGTTGCCAGGCATTCAGACAACACAGGGAGCTAAGAAGATTGTGGAAAAGATTTGCAATAGAATTATGCAATTTAAAGATTAATATAGTTCTCTCTCTACCACGGAGTCATTGTTAATTTGGAAGGCTGAGAGTAAGGTAAATGATTTTATTTTTAAATCAATTACAGGTCACATTTTGATTTGGTTCATTTTATAGGATTATATCATAAGGGAAAATAAATTAAAAGAGGAAAAGGGGAATATACTCAAAACCTTTATTATTTTCTATTTTATTGAAAATCAAAATGATAAAATGCCTACCAATAAAGAAATGTTTAAGTAAGTGCTAGTGTTTCAACTGGCTGAAAGATTATGCAGTCACTAGAATTACAGTTATTATGGTTATGGAACATATTGCTTGTGAATCTTATGATACTCTAGAGGTATGAACTCTAATGGGTGGGGACACTTCTAGAAGCAGCATATGAATACCCTGCCTATTAACAAGACTTAGTAGGAAAGAATGTTGCTATACTTGTGTACCAGTATACATGTTCTGGGTCTATAAGAATATTTTTAAGACGTGTATCTGCACACGGCCTGTTAAGAAGCTGACAACGAGGAATTCTTGTATAGAAGGGAAGTTCTAGGGACTGATAGGATGCAGAAATAGAAAATGCAGTTGGATCCAGTATACCTGTATTCAGCATATACTGGGACCCCCCTAGACCGTTTGATCATCTTCAAGAACTAGAAGGGCTGGGGCTTTCTCCAAGTACTTTACTGCTGTATTTCCAGCAACTTTGTGGCATCTTCATAAATAGAAGATGGTTGGTTTAGCATTTCGGAATGGGAGATAGACACATAAATAATTATGATATGAGAAATATGTGCTGCATATAGTCTTATTCAGACTATATTTCCTCCTGGGATATTTCTCAAAGTAACATCCATGGATTATTTATACTGGAATCATTTGGGACTGGTAATACATTTCTGATTGTTTTGTTTTGTTTTGTTTTGTTTTATGTAGGTACATAAGCCCCAACAAAAACCGCCACACTATGTTGACCTTTTTTTGGAATGAAGATTGTCAAATTATATTTTAACTATTTTGACTATCTTAGAAACATAAAATTTAAGAACTGCTTCAATAGCAGTTCAATATGGGTTAGTTCAAAATAACCATGTTCATACTCTAGAAAAAATGGTTACTTAACCTCAGCCCTATTGCTATTTTGGTTTAAATAATTCCTTGTTGTAGGGACTGTCCTGTGCAGTATAGAAGAATTAGGAGCATCCCTGATCTCTATCAGCAGATTCCATTAGCAGGCTCTCAGATGTGACACCAATAATGTCTACAGACAGCCAAATATTTTGGAGGGGGCAAAACCACTCCTGGTGAGAACCACCACTCCAAAAGGAGAAATGTGTGGTCATTATGCAGTTATTTTAAACGTTCCATATACATTAAGACAAATACATATGAAGCTATTTGCTAGTTTCTCATTTCCTTTCACTTAGAAACCAGTTAAAACCCCTTTAATTTCTCATATGTTGAAGTGCTAACTCCACAACCTCGGAATGTAACTGTATTTGGAGACAGGGTCTTTAAAAAGGTAATTATGTTAAACTCACGGGTGGACCGTGATCCAATGACCAGTGTCTTTATAAGAGGGAATCAGGGCACGGGCACACACAGACATAAGACTAAGTGAAAACTCAGCAAGAAGGCAGCTGTGCACAAGCCAAGGAGAAGGGCCTCAGGTGAAACCAACTCTGACAACACTTTCATGTCAGACTTCTAGTCTTCAGAATCATGAGAAAATACATTTCTGTTTAAGCTCCTCCCCACTCGCCACCATTGGTGGTGCTCTCTTACGGGGGCCAGGCAGACCAAAATAACTGTGTAATGCTGCTCTTCCTTGTGATGCTCCAATAGCCCCTCCCAAGCCCAATCTTAGAAGAGCTGGTGTTCTTCTCATGTGTTTGTCCATCTTTTCATACCTGGTGCCTGTGCTCTTATCTTTTTTATTTGTACCACCAAAGCCTGTACTTTCTTCAAGGATATTCTCTTCCCTGATATTTTCCGTAATTTACCAATTTTGTGAATGCTTGCTGCTTAGAACTTCTACAAACATATGTTTGTCTATTTCTTATGAAAAGATGAAAGATAATTATAATATTACACGCTGTTTTTCCAACATGGCAGTTTGATGTAGACGTATAGAAGAAAGGACCAGAGAAAGCTCTCGTTTTCTCTCTCTTTCTCTAGTTAGCTCTCTCTAACAGAGAACTCTGGTTTCAAATATTGGCCCTTCCACTTACTTCCATATGACATTGGACACGTGGATTGATTTCTGAGAGACAGAGGTTTGGAATCTGTTAAATGGGGAAAATATTCTCCATTTTTGCTTGGCATCGGAAAAAAATGAAATTATGCTGAAATATGGTCCTTGCCCCGCTCTGCTTGCCGAATGCCACAGAAGTGTTCTTAGGTGGTAAAAATTGTCTTATATCCAAAATCCGGGTTAAAGGCAGTCTGTGAAATGTCATTTTCAAATTTTTAACTTCTGCAACTACAAGGAGCTGAGATGAAGGTGGAAGCAACCAATGCACCATACCCAAAATACTAGCTGCTTCTCTCTCAGGACGCAAGTCGAACAGATTAGCACAGACCTACCTACAATAGCTTCTCGAAAATCATTTGTTTGTGTTGAGGAATGTGAGCTAGTAACTAACATAAAGGTCAAAGACCAAAACAAATACTATACATTATGCTTCCTCAAGGGAGAACAAAAATTAAAGAGGTTAAGTGTTACAACATCATAACTAAGATGAGAATAAGTGATAAGTTTTATTAGGAAAGGAACACATAATCTGTTATAATTAATATCTGTGGTAACCAGGAAGATCAAACTCATAAGTCATCTCTGAATGAATGGATTTTGTCTTTTATTCAATAATTTATTCTTTCATTTACCCATAATATGATACTTTCCTCCTAAGACATAATCGTGATATGAAGAGCACTTCTCTTTTATCAACCTTTTCTTATATGATGGTGGGCCAGGCTCATTATATATGTTCTCTGAAATACATTTAATAATCCAACAAAGTAGCTATCATTTTCTTCCTTGTACAAAATGCAAAAATGGAGGCTAGGATTAGGCCACTTATTTTATCCTACCTGTATCTCTTGAGTATCATGCATGAAGCAGTGATCCTGGGGACTTAAGAATACCTTCCCTTACATCACCGGTGGTCTAGGGGCAGATACAACCAAGAGAACATACCAGCAATTGCAGGAGACTGAGACCTGGAGTTTGGATGTGGAGCCTCATCCACCAACATCACAGTGGAGGAGGAGGAGTATTTTCACCAGTGAAATATATCCAATTTCCATCCTCTAGCTAGAAGCTTCACTGAATCCTTGATTAAAGATACTGTGATTTCATTAGTCAGATCACTCTAAATAGGGCCTACAGCACTTCCCAATGAATAGATCAGCAGTAATCAGCAGCTAATTATCCCCTTGACTGCAGTTGATTTCCCCTCAAGTTTGAGAGTAAGCAACGTGCGGGAGCAGGTTCAATGGCAGCACTCACACCGCCACAGGGGTATGAGCCCCAGGGACTGGAGACCACAACCCACAGTAAAGGTGACTGCAAAAGGAGGAGGCAAGAGATGGGGTTGGGTGGCCCGAGGACCACAGAGATGCAGGCAGGAGTAAAGGAGAGAGTCATGGAGACAGAGTTGGACTACATCCCAGAGGTGATGGAGTCCAATATCCTCACTAGAGAACACCGAGGCTGAGAAAATCAGACATACACCCCTAACACTAACTGGGCCAGTGGACATTTGAGGATCCTCAGAAAATTAAGGTCACACCTACTTTGATCCTAGCTGCACCACTCATTGTGTCATCCCAGGCAGGTTATAATGTTTCCTTTGTATCACATCCCTTATCTCTAAAATGAAAAAAAAATGTAAATAAATACTTCATAGAGCTGTTGTAATGGGGATACGGTTTAAAAATATAAGGCCCTTAGAACAGTGCTTGGCAAATTATAAGTGTTTAACACTAATTAAATGTGAATTGTCTTACATTATTATTATTATTACCACTATAATTTTACTGCTCTAACTACAGTTACTACTGTGTGTTATCATTACTACTTTCAAGTGTAATGTACATTCATTCATTTAATAATTATTTACTGAAATACATCCTCTGTGACAGTCTAGGAGATAAAGTCATCCTTTCTGATAACTTCCAACCTACTAAGAGAGAAACACAGATAAAATCCTGTTTTTTTTTTCCCAAAATGCACAATATTACTTGCAAAATTATTTATGAGCGGAAGAGTATAGAGATATGGCATCTAACTCAAAGTAGGGTGGGGGAGGATGGGAAAGCTTATTTATAAAAACTTCATGGTAAATTTGCCCATGATGATTACAGAAATACTAAGAATTGTGGAAATATTAAGCAGCAATGGTAAATGTGAGCACAGGGCGGCTAATATCAGGATCCATGTTCATGACTGCTAAACTCAAGAGTCTTCTGATCTTTGATGATTTGACTTTATTGGAATTTGAAAATAAGTACATTACAATAATCACAAGGATGGCAGGATCAGAAATCAACTCACCTCAGGTGTGCCTGTGTGGCTCAGTCAGTTAAGCATCTGCCTTAGGCTCTGGTCATGATCCCAGCCTCCTGGGATGAATTGAGCTCACTGTCCATCTCCCTGCTCAGTGGGAAATCTGCTACTCCCTCTCCCTCTGCCCCTCCCCCTGACTTGTGCATGCTGTCTCTCTCTCAAATAAATAAATAAAATCTTAAAAAAAAAAAAAAGGAATCAACTTACTTCAGTGTGTCTTGTCATTAAAATCAGAATTTAATTTCTCCAAAGAAATATTTTTATCGACCTTGCGCTGTATCGCTCCAAACTGTATTACAATTCATGATATGCAGGCTCATTTAAAACGGCATAATTAACAAATTGTTTAGCAAATATTAAAGGAAGGTATAGATCCTTAAAAATTCTTAATCAACCTTTGGGAATATAGCATCATAAGCTATGCAAATTAATTGAATCAAAGGAAGTGAGAAAATTAGAGAAATAGGCTTTATGCCACCTTGTCATTTAGATTTCTATATAACATCCATTTATATAGAAACTACTATATGCTGGTCACTGTACCATGCTTTCAAAGTAAGTTGTCCCAATGAACTGACGAAGTGCATAAGACTGTTCTCATTGTACTGATTAAAGAAATCTGCTCAGAAGAGTCAGTAATTTATTTAAAGTCATAAAGACAGGAAATAGGTGACCCAGAATTAAAACTATGAATATATGATTCTGGATTTGATGATTGTTATTCTACTTCACTTAGAAGTTTTCAGCATAGAATAATTGGAACAGATACTGGTAGAGAAAGGAGCTCGAGTGACCCTAATTTGTGTTAGTGGAACAGGTAGCTAGAAGCGACACTGACAGTAGTTCACATAACTTTCTTAGTAGATTCTGGAATTCCAGTGGTCATTTATGATTATTTCTTATATTATTTCTTATACCTGCAATGGTATAAATACTAGTACTTTTAAGGAGTCTAATAGTATTAGACTATGAAGAAAGATATTTTGATTTCTGATCTGGCTTTCATAGAATTTAGATTTAGCTAGCGAACATACGGTGTGTATCTATGAAATACTGGCACTAACAATACCGGAGACCTGTCCATGTGTGGCTTCATTCTGGTCATATAACAACCTTGCAAGGATATTCATGGTGTTGACTCTACAGCCAGATTGCCAAATGTTCAAGACTCGAGGGTCTCTCTATGTCTCTCTGTCTCTCTCTGTCCCTCAGTATCTCTGTATCTGTCTCTATTTCTCCTCTTTTATTTATTTCAATGTTGCTGACCAAATGAATCTTGGAAGTCTGCCCCAAGGTCCTGCCTCAACCTGAAGTCAACCTAGAAGAAATCACAGCAAGAAATAGAAAGAGAAGAAAGTGAGTACTGGCAGTTTTGCCTGGGCTGCTGTACTCAGTTGTCTATTTCTGGACATTTCTGAATGTCTTGAATTGCTACTTTTTTTTTTCCATCTGGAAGACTATAACAGGAGTTGCCTAAATCTGATGCTCTACCGGTTTGTATCCTTATTCTACCGGAACACACGAATAACTTGGAAACACATCAGTGGTTTGGATAGTGGTGGAGTGACGGGATGTGTCAAAGGTGGATGTATCTGTCTATATCTTAAAGCAAAGTTGGAAAGGATTTGTAGGAACCTGATCCCATTTCCTCCAATCCCTCCTACCCTCTCCCTATGCATACAAACACAGTTGCTCTAAATACCAGCCCTGCCTAAGTGTATCTGGGTATATTTATCTCCTGCTCCTACTAAATGCCTACTCATGTCTGATGGTCTCTGACCAAAAGAACTCTGGGACCTTTAATACGGTGTGCCTCATCCCAGGCTTGTGAAGAAAACAGGACAGGTTGCTTCCACAGGAAGAAAAGCAAGAAAGTAGAAAAGAATCATAGTTCTAGACTCCGCTCCTAGAATTTGACCACAAATCTCTATTTAGCTCAAGTAAAGAGTTTAATTTTCTTGTGTAGAGACTGTTCTTATGTATTTTGTAAAAAAAATTTGGCGGGGGGTCATGACCCCCTCAAAAATCATCCATTCATTACTTACATTTATGTGTGTGTGCGTGTGTATGTATGATTTATGTGTGCTTTCTTCACTGGGATATAAGTTTCAAGCGAACAGGAGTTATTTCTGTTCTGTTTGCCACTCACCATCACAGACAGAGTGCAATATGTTTGCTTTTATAGTCATTGGAAAATATTTATCAAAAGTCATATTATTTAGGGGCACTTAGGTGGCTCAGTGGGTTAAGCTTCTGCCTTCAGCTCGGGTCATGATCTCAGGGTCCTGGGATCGAGCTCCGTGTCGGGCTCTCTGCTCAGCGGGGAGCCTGCTTCCCCCTCTCTCTCTGCCTGCCTCTCTGCCCACTTGTGATCTCTTTCTCTCTCTCAAATAAATAAATAAAATTTTAAAAAAAGTAATATTTATTAAGAAATGTAAATAAAGTGCTTTTTTAAAGATTTTATTTATTTGGCAGAGAGATCACAAGTTGGCAGAGAGGCAGGCAGAGGGGGAGGGGGAAGCAGGCTCCCTGCTGAGCAGACAGCCTGATGTGGAGCTGGATCCCAGGACCCTGAGATCATGACCTGAGCTGAAGTCAGAGGCTTTAACCCATTGAGCCACCCAGACGCCCCAATAAAGTGCTTTTATGACTAAAAAAATCTGTATCATTTTACTTGTATCTCTTTGGTAAAAAACACAATTTCTGTCCACCTTTTTACATTAGGAACTTTCCTGATATACTAGACTTTTTGCTGCCTATGTCACCAGGTCACTCAATGCAGGATTTTCCTTCTGTCCTATTTGATGAATCTATTCCAGCTCTAGAATATAGGACTCACTTTTGATCATCCCTGTGCCAATTGCCTCTACTGTTTCCTTCAAAAGAAGGCTTGGCAGAAAAGATCATCGGAAAATGACTTAAAGAGTGTGACGCATTGAAAGAAGACCCTCAGAGGGCTGTGGCACTTGTCATGAGAGGCAATAGTTGTTAACACACTACAAATCTTTTCGGGGACGTTCTGACATCAGTTTGCTTCACTCAGGCGATGCTGCCTGTCAGCACCTGTGACAACGGCGTAAGAACGAAAGGTCCTCTGCTCAGGGACACCTGCAGCGCTGAGGACTGAGCACAGGGGGGATGTCATCTGCCGCTGACACCCTTCCTGGTGGAGGGAAGACCCGGAGCTGCCGTGGGCATCTCAGTCAGTAACCAGAGTCTTTTCCTTCTTGTCAGTTTCCAGCCTGACCTCAGGTTAAATGATGCGTCAGGATGACCCTCACGAGCGTAATGGCTATAAGTCAATCAAATGCTGTGAAACCCTTCTCGATGGAACCAAAGGTACCTGGCACCTAAACAGCAGATGTGCCTGAAGCCAACCACCCAGATGACTGCTCTAGGTCTGGATAAAGAGCTGTGCTCTGACAATTTTCTAGCAGTATCTGTGCTCATTTACAAAGCACTTTCGCATATGTTATCCTATTTACTCCTCAGAATAACCCTGTGAGATACAACAAATAGGTACCATTATTACCAATTTATAAATAAGTCCATTGTGATTGAGAAATTAATGACTTGCCCAAGCCTGAATAATAGCTAGCCATTGATTAGCAGTGGCCAAACATAGAGCCTTCTTGTCTTTAGGTCCACAGTGATGTAGATTTGCCAAAGATGGGGAAAAAGCAATGACTGAAAGAGGCTTGCTGAGGTCAAGCTTCAAAGGCTGTATGATGTTCTATCTGGCTTCCCTGTCCACCACCCGTATCTTAGGAATCCCTCTCACTTCTCACTTGGTTAGACTCACACTCATCAAAGACAATGTATAAAACACTCTGCTTAATGTTTATGTGTATTTTCTGTTTTTACTCAGTCCTCACAACAGCTCTATGAATTGATTCCTATTATCCATATTTGCCAAGTGAAAGAATTGGAATTCGGAAATACCTGACAAGATCACATACAAGAAATTTAAGAACTAGGACTTGAACCCCTATATTTTGATATTATTCAAGCTGGTCTTCTCTATGCCAGTATTTCTGAAACCTGATATGCAAATATATTCTCAGGGTCTCAAAAGTTCTAGTGTTGCTAAAACAAAAACTGTTGATAGTAAGAAAAAAAAACATAGGAGATATTCTGGATCACTTTTTGGTGACTTACATAAATGAGTGCTGAAACATACTTTGGGGACCAACTTTTGAGTTGGTGTTTCCAGGCTTGTGAGAAATCAAGACCATTCAATGTGACTGATTATTCTTCCATGTAACATTTCTTAAACTGGGAATGCATGAGTTGTTGGATGGCACTCTATCCATTCTTCTAAATTCAGTTCATATCAATTGGTTTAAATCAACACAAATATGCTTTGTAGGACTAGAGACATGGTTTTGGGATAATACTATACATACAAGAGATGGTCAGACTTTTTCCAGTTCTCAGAGACCATCTCCACAGTCAGAGTGTGGGAGAGCCATAAAATAGGATGACTCAGGTAAGACTCTCACTTTCATAGCAGAATGTCAAACCTGTCTCTTGTCATGTTCCATCTAAAGAGTTTGACACTCTCTAAAATCATTGCCATTGTAACATATATAAACATGTTTATTACAGTTGCTGGCACATAGTAAGCCAGACCAAAAGAGTAATGCTGTAAGTCTCCATTTATATGAAATTCTAGACTAGTCCAACAAATCCATAGTGACCGATAGCAGGAAAGTGGTGGTCTGGTTATGAGGGGGTCCAAGGAGGGGTCAGAAGAAGAGAATATGGAGACATAAGGAGGTTTGGGGGGTGATGGGGTTGTTCATAGTCTTGATGGTGATGATGGCTTCATGTATCCACACATATGTCAAAACTCATCCCATTGTACATTTTCTATACAATATGTTTGGTTTACTGTATGTAAATTATACCTCAACAAGTGTTTAAAAAAATTACTGGTAGTGATGTTTGAAATTTGATAATCACATATAAGCAATTTAAAGTTCTAGCCAACTATATTTGGATTAAATGGATTAGAAAAGAAAGAAAATTGTATGTCCCTCACTGGCCCCTTAAATGCCAGGTGATAATTATCGAGGACTGTGTTCCCAAGGTGATAGACTCATTCCTATAGCCCATCCAAGCATGAACCAGGCCCAGCCCTGCTTAGTGTCTGAGATCAAAGGCGGTCTGGAATGTTCAGGATAGTGTGTTCACAGACAGATTCTTTTCTATTTCTAATGCTCAATTTTTCTTAGCAGAGGTTGGGCAGATTAAGCCCTTTGCTTCAGGCTTTTCCAACTTGATTATAAGGTCTTTCTTTTCTCAATAATTTTTTTCCAATTTAAATGGTAAACAGCTCTTATACTGATGTATGTAGCTAAATACTTCTTACATATCTATTATACCTCAATAAGAATATTCCTACCCATAATTTATATATATTTACTTATCATATATATATATATATATATATATATATATATATATATATATAGTTTGGGTTTGCTAAGGTTTATTTATTTATTCAAGGTGGAGTGGGGCAGAGGGCGAGGGCGAGAGGCTTAAACAGACTCAGCACTAAGCAAAGAGCCAAACATAAGGCTTGATCTCATGACCCTGAGATCAGGACTTAAGCCAAAACTAAGCGTCAGATGCTTAACTGACCAAGCTACCCAGGTGCCCCTATTTATATATTTGTATATATTTATATATATTAAATAGTACTTCTTCATATACACATATCCTTAGTTATAATATTATATATAATTAATAGTATATAATAAAATATAATATTATATATTAATATAATATATAATTATATAACATATATGATTATATATAAACATATACTATACACTAATATAATTAATATATAATATAATAAAAATATTTCTTTGATTGACAAGAAAATGTCTTTATGGAAAAGCAGTCAAATTCCATGATGGGAATTTTGTGAGACAGGAGTAATCCAAAGCATGCCTTCAAGATTTCCAAATTCAAAAAAGACAAAGTAATATATAATTAAATATTTAATGAATGGCAAAAATGTGAAGATAGCTTCAACGTACAAAGCAGAAATAATATACCAAATTACGACACATGAACTTGATAGACTTTTCTGCGGCCATTGAAATTGTAATAATGAAGACAGTAAAGCCAAATGAAATGCTTATAATAGTGAGTGACAAAAGTAGAATGCAAATCATATCCATGCTATAATTAGGTTTTGCACAGAAGATATTTATGAAGTTTTTAACTCAGTATCAAGCATTGTCATAGGTCCTAGAGTTATAGAGATACATAGAGGACTGCTCTTAGTTTTAAGGAGCTCAGTCTAGTTGGAGAGATCAACACGAATACAATAACTTGTGAAATCCACTATACTAACTACATAGAGTATAGAAGTAGGCCAGAAGAAGGAATAATAAAATCCATAGAGTGAACTAGAAAAACTTTCCAGAAAAATTGACATCTGCATATGTCCAGTGGATGAAAGGCAGCAGTATCTCAGAGGAAAATCCCCTTGGTATTTCTGAGAGAGATGAAGAGGTCAAATAAAGTATCTCCTTAGCAGTGGCAACCACTAGGCATATCTCAGATGGCCTAGTTCTCTCTCAGCTGCTCCAACTCCCACTTATTCACATCCTGAGCCTACAAATCTACTGTGAGTAATCTTTCCCTGCCCTCAGGCGCGATCCTTAAGGGCCACCTCTGACACTGTCATAATATATTATTCCAAGCTTCTAAAAATCTTAGCTTGATTACAATATCTTTCCTGTGCGATGCTGTCAACTTTGACCTGTAACTAACTATTAGGACCATCTATCCAGATTCATCTAGAATGTTACATCTAGGGAAATAAAAGTCCAATTTGGAGAATGTTTAGCGAAGGGGTCAGTGAATTACCACACATGGGCCAAATCTGAGCTGCTGAAAATTTTGATATCACCTGCCAACTAAGAATGGCCTTTACTGAGTTCACTTGTGATGAACACCAGTTGTTGTATGAAAGTGTTGAATCACTATATTGTACATGTGAAACTAAGATTACACTGTATGCTAACTAACTAGAATTATTTATTTATTTACTTATTTATTTTAATTTTTTTGAAGATTTTATTTATTTATTCATGAGAGACAGAGAGACAGGGAGGCAGAGGCAGAGGGAGAAGCAGGCTCCCCACCGAGCAGGGAGCCAGATGTGAGACTCGATCCCAGGATTCCGGGATCATGACCTGAGCTTAAGGCAGATGCTTAACCATCTGAGCCACCCAGGCACCCTAACTGGAATTTAAATAAGCACTTCAAAAATAAAGAATAGCCTTCACCATTATGAATGGTTGCAAAAATCAAAAGAAGAAAAATATTTCATGATATGCAATAATTACTAGATCACTTTCAGTATCCATAAATAAAGTTCTATTGGAATGAATCCATTCACTCTTTTTAAATTTTTTATTGTGATATAACTGAAATGTAGCATTGTTCAAATTGTACAACCTGTTGGTTTGATACATTTTTATATTGCAATATGATTGTCACTGTAGCTTTAGCACCTCTATCATTTCACATAATTATCATTTCTTTTTTTATGGTAAGAATAAGTAAGATCTAGTCTCTTAGCAACTTTGAAGTTTATGATATGGTATTGTTAACTATAACCACTATGGCGTGCATTAGCTCTCCAGAACTTATTTACCTGCTAGTTACAAGTTTTTCCTTTAATCAACATTTCATATATAGTTTCTGGCTGCTTCTGGGTTGCTGCTTCTGAGTTGTTGTGACAGAGACCATATGACCTGCAAAGTTGAAAATATTTGGCCTATATTTACAAGGAAAGTTGCTGAACCCTGGAATAGAGAAGAGTCTGAACAGTGGTTTTGCCATTTATTGTACCATTAACTATATTTAATTTAAATAAACCCTTTCATTGAGAAACATAAATGTGGCGCTTGATTGTTTTTGTTAAACTTTTACTTTCATTGCCCTTTCAGTAGCAATGAAAGTAAAAGTTTAACAAAAACAGTCAAGTGCCACATTTATGTTTCTCAATGAAGTAGAGGATGAGTATGAAACTTGCACCAAATATTTGATGGTATTTACTTCCATCATGGGAGTCAACTGTAATAGCACTGACCGCATGAAAAACAAAAAAACATCAATTTGCCTCAGCATCTACTTAAACCATTAGAAGTGATTTTAACAAGTCTGCCTAAAGATGACAAATTCACATATACATTTTTTTTTTTTACTCATCACAATGTGGAGCAGGGCTTTTACTGTAAATGAAATACCTATTATTCTAAAATAAGTTGTTTATTTTTCAACTCCAAGTTTCTTTGTGCAGTGTGAAAAGTAAAAGATAATCATTAATGCTTTGGCTACATTAGCCGAAGAAATCTTTGCAGACAGTTAAATGATGGTTTTAAACTGTTGTCATTAGATGTCTCAAATATGGTGCCTGCTAATTCCAATACTAGTTGGTTGGTTGGTTGGTTTCTTTGTTTTTCCTATCCAAGTCATGGAGTCAAAGTAAATCTTTCTGAAGTTCATTATGTGAAAGGTGAACATTAAAATGAAATGAGTATTCTGCAAATTCACTCCAAAATTTTAAAAAGGAAGCTATGAATCACTTTTTCTCTGGTGATAAAATACAAGCAATTTTGATGGAGCACATTGTATGTCAAAAGCAATGTTCTTACTAAATTAAGAAATCAATAGAGCAGATATATACTTGGAATTGATTTTGTTGCACAACCAAATAATTCCTTGCATAATGGATAATCATGATTGCATTGAACAGGCTTCAATGAATCTACCACTGAAATTAAAATCTTATTTTTAAAATGTATAAATACATTTATACATACAGAGTTAAAATGAAGGTACCCCCAAATGTTTGCCAGTGGATGGTCTTAATTACAAAAATAATGACTTGATGACAACCTATGCTCTCTCTCATTGTTATCAAGTACCGATTTAATTTTTGAAATGTTTGACTACTCTGAGTAGTTTGTGTAGAATTGGTATTATTTCTTCCTTAAATGTTGGGAGGTCATTGAGAGGACATGAATGCCAGTTGACCTATGGGCTGAATCCAGGCAAGCAAAGACTCTTTAACTCCTTCTCTGTCCTTAGAGTACATGCACTGTCCTCTCCACTTTTGTTCCCATAGTGAGAGCCATTTTTAAGGAGGCAGCCTTGAGAGATTGATGGATGTGGTGCTAAGACCATCTGTATGGTGTACGCGACTGAACCCCATTAAAGCCTCTCTATATGCTTTAAAGATTCTTATGGGTGCATGCAAGACTCCTCTTGCGTTCCCCCAAGATAAGCCTCTTATGTAAGTCCTCTTCCTTATTCGGCTTGTCACCTACTGATCTGAAGTGGCCAGGCTCTTCCTTCAGTCTCTCCTTATCCTCTGTGTATGAAGGCCACTTTCATATTTCACCTGGGAAGCTCCCGAGTTTGCAACCAACAAATGTATGGTAAAATTTGCCAGTAAAGCCATCTGGAACTTTCACTGTTGGAAGGGTTTATTGTTGGAAAGGTTTCAATCACAAATTCAGTGTCTTTTACAGATAGGACACTAGTCATATTATTTAGTTCTTCTTCAGTGAGATTTGGCAGTACCTGTCTTTCAAAAATTCCTTTCCATTTCATAAGTTGCCAAATTATGTGCATAATATTTCCATAATTTTTCTCTCCTAGGTTCTTAATGTCTGTAAGTTCTTTATTATTGTCTCACTTTCATTCCTGGGATTGGGCATGTGGATCTTCTCTCTCTTTCTCTTGATCAGTCTGGCTAATGGTTTATCAATTTGATCTTTTTCCAAAAGCCAACTATTTTATTGATTTTCTCTATTGTTTTTCTCTCTTTAATTTTATGGATTTTTGTTCTCATTTTATTATTTCCTCTCTTCTGCTTGCTTAATTCACCCTTCTTTTGTTTCTTAAGGTGAAAGCTTATTGATTTCAGAATTTCTTTCTTTCCCAATGGAGCCATTTAATGTATTGAAACCCCTTGAAATCACATTAATGACAAATTTTGATATGTTGTACTTTCATTTCTTTAAATTCAAAACATAATCTAATTTCCTTAATCACTTATCTTTGTCCCATTGAGTTATTTAGAAGTGTGATCTTTAATTTTCAAATATTTAGCATTTTTCCAGGAATCTTCCTGTTACTCATTTTTAGTATACAGTAATTTTGACAGACTAGACATAGTAGAATTACAATACATAGAACTGTGGAATCTACAGTGGCTATTCATCTTTCAAGGTTACATACAAAGTCTATTTAGGTCATCCCTAGAATTCTATTCCTACAGATGCTTCATAAAGAATGATATACAACGTCTAACGTCTAGACAAGGGTGGGATCTGCAAATATGAGAAAGTAAATTACGTTCAAATGCATAACTGTGGATAGGTATCTGGGTTTGGGTTCTGATATATAGTCACAAAATTGTTTTGTTTTTTATTTTATTTATTTATTTATTTATTTATTTGACAGAGAGAGAGAGAGATCACAAGTAGGCAGAGAGGCAGGGAGAGAGAGAGGGGGAAGCAGGCTCCCTGCTGAGCAGAGAGCCCCATGTGGGGCTCAATCCCAGGACCCTGAGATCATGACCTGAGATGAAGGCAGAGGCTTTAACCCACCGAGCCACCCAGGTGCCTTTATTTTTTCATGTTAGAAATCTATGGATATATGAACAAGGTTCAAGGAAACTTGGGAGTGATTAACATATTTATTTTGACCATGATGAATGGTTTCACAAGCACATATGTATGTCAAATCTTTTATTAAAGGATTTTATTTATTTATTTTAGAGATGGAGAGAGTGCAGGGAGGGAGAGGGGGAGCAGAGGGAGAGGGAGAGCTAGAGAATCCCAAACAGACTCCCTACCGAGTCTGGAGCCCAACATAGAACTCAATCTCACTCCTCTGACATGACCTGAGCTGAAACCAAGAGTCAGACACTTAACTGAGTGAGCCACCTAGGTGCCCCCACATATGTCAAATCTTAGCAAATTATACCGGTTATGTATTTGTAGTTTATTGTCTCTCAATTATACCTGATAAACCTGTTAAAGAAATAAAGTCTATATATCTATTCATGGAGAAGTCATTACCTAGCCCATATCCCCCTGACTTTTACTTTATGTTACTATTCTGATAAGAAAGTTGGATTAACTCTGAGATCATCTCACTTCTGATTCCTGTCCCTTGCTTCACACTGAAAAGAGAATTTTCCAAAATGAGAGACAGCACTTGTTGCCTAGATTTAGAGAAAAATCATCGGATGGAAGTGTTCTAACATACGGATCCCTTGATCTGAGGCTTCTCACATCTTTCCTGAAGATCTTCACCTGAGACTGTGTGCCAGGATCAGGCCAATGGTGGGATATGCACACTTATGTTATCTCTGAATGAGAATTTTATCAAGCAGACAATTGAAGAGGCATATAGGGATAAAAGTTTTTAACCACCTCATTATTACCTGGGTGGTCACTGAATGCAGGCACTAGGTTAAGTGCTGGGGAACCACAGGTAAAAAATACACAATTCCAGAGGATTGCCAGGTCCACTCAGGGAGGAGGGCAGTTTGAACTAATATAGTGGGTGAGAGTCACAAGAAAGGCATATGCACAGCACCATGGTACCCAAGGACAGGCAATGAATGATTTGGTTAGGGGAGTAGAGGAGATGGTCCCTAAAAGAGATGGCATTTCAGCAGGACTTTGAAGCATGTGGGAAAAACGAAAATGCTCTCTTACCAGAGAAATTAAAATTTTTATCACATTTTATATTACATTATCATTTTGTTTTGCTGAATGCAAGGAGAACATTTAAATCAAAGCCTAAAATTTGTGTATTTACTATCTTTTTACTGTCCTTTTATTTGCTCACTCTCAATCTGGGATTATGAAAAATGACAGCTTTTTGTTAAGACCTGGATATGTGTGAGCTTCAGTTATTTCTTACATTGAGTTGGGAGTGATGGATTAGTTAAAGAGAATTGTAAGAATGGCTAACACATGAAAAAATGTTCATCATCTTTAGCCATCAGAGAGATTCAAATCAAAACCACACTGAGATACCACCTTACGCCAGTTAGAATGGCCAAAATCAACAAGACAGTAAACAACAAATGCTGGAGAGGATGTGG
>CM052798.1:164053463-164070111 GCA_028533885.1 Nasua narica | reverse complement strand
GGTGGTGGGTATCGAGAGGGGCACGTACTGCATGGAGCACTGGGTGTGGTGCATGAACAATCAATCTTGTAACACTGAAAAATTAAAAAAAATTTGGGGAAAAAAAAAAAAAAGAGAATTGTAAGTATTCAACACAAAAACCACCATGAACCTGGAAAGCCCATTCATATAATATATAACAATAAATATAGTTATAGTTATGTACACACACATATTTTATATTTATATACATATGCAATATGTGCTAGGAAACATTACATACATATATATTTTTTTCATTTGGAATTAAGACGTTTTAAGTTTCAGTTATCTAAATAATAGAAAAATGTGATTTCTTATTTATATGAACTCAATTTTTATTCCTTGGTCATGCTATTAAAAATATGATGAATTGTTTTGTACAAATCTATTGGTTTCACCGCATCTGAACTCCTTTCACCTCACCACCAGCTGTCTCTCTTTAATGTTTTGACATAAAACATGCACATCCATACAGAGAGGTTTCAAATTAAAACTCCAGTTGTATAAGAGAATACAGGTGATACTTTGGCTTCTGAATAATGAGTCTATAAAGAAGCAGCAGAGAAAAAAACAAGAAAGGTATGCATTTTGTCAGTCAGGAAAAATATAAATTAGTTACCATTTTAACAGGATCTGAGGGAAGTGAGTTACAAGTTTTAGTTCATTGTAAAAATGGTAACATAAGAATTAAAGTTCTGGATTAGAAAGAAGCTAGCAACCGTGGGATGAGTGGTTATATAAGAATTTAAGAACTTCGCCTTATGTAACATGTCCTAGTTAAGTTTTGTCAAAGACCCTTATAAAGAGGAAAACTGAAAAATGACAGAAATATTTTTAAGACTTATGGAAAATATCTTGAGCATCAAGAACTTTTTGTTGCTTATGTGTTCTCTTTCTTGCTTTTATTTTTAATAACAATATTAAAAGCTCAGGAAGTATTCTATAAAAAGATAGAATATCCTCACCTTACTCCCAAATTTTAGTTTCTTTGCCTGAATTATTTTTTATCACTTTTAATTATTTATTGTATTGAAGTGTGAATGAGTGATTAAATAGAATTCTAAGCATTTTTAAAGATATTTGCATATTTTCTCACTAAAGTTTAAGATATTCAAAGGCAAGGACTTTCTATGCATATTGAAGCAGGACAGTTAATGCCAGCAATTAGAAGTTGCAATGAAACATTTTTAACATGAACAATGAATGACCCAAATGTTAAATTTCATTTAAGTGTTTTCTAAAACATTAACATAAAAATGCCAGAAGAGTGTGATATCAACTCTATATTCATTTTAATTAACATATGTGGATACTATGCAGTTAGAAGCTATTGAAACAAATTCTGCAGAGAAAAACTGAAAAGGATACCTATAGTTATTTATTCTTTCATTCATTTTAGCTATTGCCATGTGTCAGGTATTGAGTTCAGAACATTAGATTTGGGGTTACCAGAGAAAATATAGGAAGCCTGGTTAAATTTCCATTCCAGATAAGCAACAAATACATTTTGATATGCCTAAGTGGCATGTAATATTTGATACATACATTTAGTGGCTAGAATAGTGGTCCTAAGGAAGAGAAATATGTATTAAGTCTTAATCCCTAGAACTTGTAAAGTGATTTCATTGGAAAAAGGTTATTGTCAGATGTAATTAACTTAAAGATCTTGAAATGAGACCATCGTGGATTTCAGATGGACTCTAAATCCAACAGCAGGTGTCCTTATAAGAGGAGAGAAGAAGGCAATGTGAAGATGAAGGCAGAGGCCAGGCAATGCACCTCCAAGCCAAGAAATACAAAGATTGGCATCAGCCACCTGAAACTAGGAGGGAGGCACAGAACAGACTCTCCATCAGAGATCCCTGATAACCCACCCTACTGACAACATGATTTCAAAGTTCTGGTCTTTTCAACTGTGAGAAAAGATTTCTGTGGTTTTAACCCACCCAGTTTGTGGTAACTTGTTTTGGCAGCCCTAGGAAACTAATACAACACATATACTACAAAAAAAAAAAAAATTGTTGTTCATCTGAAATTCAAATTTAATTGAACACTCTGTAGTTTTATTTGTCAAACATGGCAACCCGACTTTAGAGGAATTATGGCATTTACTTCTCTCTAGAGCACGAGGACAAAGCGTTATTTGTTCTGCTTTATATTAAGAGACTGAACTCTAGGACCCTTAAAAGTGTGCCTAATAACTAAAGAGTCAATAAACAACTAAGTCAGAAATCAAACTTGGGACCTTCTAATTCATAATGTTTAGCTCTTAACTACTATACTATGCTGTGTTCTCCAATGTCTAAGGGTGAAATTTATGATATAATATGAAGTTTAAAAACACAGACAGAAACTTACACATACAGTATTATTCCAGAATGTGTATTTGGGTGGAGAGGGGGGTGGGAGGGAGAAAGACAGTACAAGGGAGAGAGAGAAAGAGAAAGAGGGAGAGAGGGAGAGAGGGAAGGAGAGGGTCGGAATGTTTGAGGGTCTATAGAGCAGACACAATGCAGGTCACCACTGCATTCAGGAAAAACTTAATGCCTGCAGGAAAACTCAAGATTATAAGTGCTAGTAGCTCTCAGGGTGCAGAGAGAGGACATATTAAAGCAAGATGAAAATGGGAATGATCAATCCAGAAAATTTCAAGATAACAAATGTGAGTAGAACAGCAGAAGATGCTGGGGGAAGACATTTGTATCATCATCACTATTGTTAACCACCACCGTTCCATAATAAGGTTTTTATGTTTGGATTTCCATGAATGTCAACAGTATCTCCAATGCAGAGTTGTGTAGGTTTATACTGCAAACCTGCTCAGTCTAACTTTGCCAGTGCTCTTCCCTTTCCCATGTATTGAGAGGGCTGTGCTACAGTTTCTCTTATGTCCATTCCAACACTCACTCCTATGTGATGACCCACAAGATGGTAAATAATCCTGAAAAATACCATAGGCAATGAAAAATAGCTACTCCAACTTATAATGAACCTGTCCATAATGCTGACAGTGGAAACACTCTTTAGATGCAATTGAAATTTTCCTCTTGATTGAATGCCACATGTTAAGACCATTTTTCAATTGTTTTAACTTCTAAAAAAAGTTTATGTTCAGCAGTTTTGGAGATACATATACATGTGCAGTAAGCAATTATATTGCATTTATTTATTTATTTAGAGAGAGCACATGTACATGTGAATGGGGGAGGGGCAGAGGGAAAGGGAGAGAGAGAATCTCAAGCAGGTTCCTCACTCGCAGAATCTGCTGCAGCTCCACGACCCTGAGATTGGAAGCTTAACCAACTGAGCCACCCAGGTGCCCCAATCATGTTGCTTTTAAGTCTTTAACCAAAATACTCCCCAAAATCCAAACAGATTTTACTCAAATTCTTATGCAGAGTGATTCAGGTATCAGGATAAAACCAACCCCTACACAAAAGAGAAAAGCAGGGTGAGTTATTTTTAGGAAGCCATGAATAGGTAAAAGTAGAGGTAAAGTGAAACCTGATAGCCTACATGAAAAGTTGTTCTGGCAAATATTCTCTTGTATCACATGTATGTGTATAAAGATTCAAAAATGGTGCAGGATGCATGATAGCTATCCCCTGAGCACAATTAGAATAAAGTCCATATTGATGTGATACAGAGAACAATTCTTAAATTATATATTTCAATAAAAAGTAACATTTGTGTAAAGAATACACCCCACCCATCTCTTTTGGGGAAATAAGTAAACCAAAAAATAGCTATACACTTGCAGAACAACTAATTGGAGAAATCAGTAGAATTATTGGACAAAATTATCCTCAGTGGCAGAATCATTGCCTTGTGTTCTCCAAGTCATTTAATGTTCTAACCCAGATATATAAAAAGATCACAGCTTCTAATCCTCTTGTATATGAGTAAGGCTCATTGTAGCCATTAAATGCAATGGAAGATGCCTTCCATTTCCAGGCTTGCCTCCTTGTTACACAAGATTCTCCATATGCTCTCCCCCACCACACCATGTCCACACAGCAGGATGCAGGAGACTCTGAGATGGTAAAGCCACATGGCAGAAAAGGCCTTGACTACCAACTGAAGGAAAGCTGCAGAAGAGATGTGCCCAACCAGGTATATCCACATTAAACTGTTCCTGAGAAAGAAGTAAATCTTTGTTATGCTAAAACAAGCCAGTTAATTTGGGGTATTATTTGTTACAGCAGCTAGTATTATTTTACTTAACAAATAGATTCTATCATTCTTTAAATTTGCAACATACTTTAAAAATGTTTAGACACAATACCCAAAAGACAAGCTAATAAAGTACATTATGGAAATTAGCCCTAGAACTATGCATTATCTGGGTTTTATTTTCCTCTCTTTCTTAGGGTTTGACATTTTCTCTGTTGACTTTCTAAATTGTCTACATGCATGTACCCACATCCAATTGTTAATTTTAAACTCCATTCATCTCTCTCTTTTATTTGAAATTAATACTAATTTGAAGTAGTTCTTTTTATCTTATTGGTTATGGGTTGGAATTTTGTTTTTCATTCTTAACTTAAAAAGCAGACAAGAGAATCTGTTTCCCTCACTTCAGTTTTACTTGGAAGCAGCTATCATGTGGTTTGCCAATGAGTCTTTGCATTTATTTTCTAAATTTAAATAAAAGATTCTCAAAGCATTTTAAACAGCTTGACAACAATTCTCTCAAAATATTTTTCTAGTTATGTGATTCTAATAATGGCTTCAAGTTTCATATGCAAAATTCCTGATCCATTCATTCATTGTTCAAATACTTATGAATCCTATCATATGTGTCTTCAATTATTAGGAGTAGAGCAGTAAAAAAGGTGAGAGTTTGCCCCACAGTCTTAAAATACATAGTTAAAGAATTTACTGTAAAAGAACTTTTTGTTTGTTTCTTTCCATAGGGTTGATAGAGAGGGTGATAGAAAGGGAAGAGAAAAAAATCTATATTCTTCTGAGTTCATGAACATAAGGGACCAGTAATCTTAGGGTGACTCCATTTAATTACATCAAAATCATGAGGAAGGATGTACTGCTAGATTTCCCACTTTGCTTTTCCACTCTTGTTTGCTTCATTTGGGCTCTGTTTTCTTTAGTTTTTGCTTGGGTTCCATCAGTAGGAGGACTTAAAAAGTCAGCAGTGAGTGTGTTCCTTCTCTGGTACTTTCCAATTTGGCATATTCTCTGCCAAAGCAATGTCTTTTGATAGCTATTGCTTGAGAATAGCTGGGCATCTGTCCTCCTGGTCCCAGTTCTCATGGGACTCTACCAGTATTTCCTTCCGTTGTTCCTTCAGCCCTAAGGGTAGCAGGGAGTTCCTGCTATGTCCAGTCTCTTGGTGCATCAAGACCTCCTGTGAGAGGTGGGCTTTTTTAAAGTTTTTATTTTAATTCCAGTTGGTTAACATACAGTGTTGTATTAGTTTCAAGTGTATAATATAGGGATTCAGCACTTCCATACATTACCCAGTGCTCACCACAAGTAGACTCCTTAATCCGCATCACCTATTTCTCTCATCTCTCCACCCACCTCCTCTTTGGGAACCATCAATTTGTTCTCTGTAAATAAGAGTCTCTTTTCTGGTTTGTCTCTCTCTCTTTCTTATGGAATATTACTCAGTTATAACAAAGAATGAAATCCTGCCATTTGTAATGATATGGTTGGAGCTAGAGAGCATTATGCTAAGCAAAATAATTCAGAGAAAGATAGATACCATACGACCTCACTCACAGGTGGAATTTAAGAGAGGTTTTTTTGTTTGTTTTTTGGGGTGGCTTGGTTGGTTTTTTTGGCCTTCCTTTTTTATCTTACCCATATTTCTGGGCAAGGATAGAAAGAAGATGGCGGAATATGTGTAGTATCAGAAGTTATGGGGTTTCTTCTAAAGATTCTGAACATGAAGGTGCACATGACTTAAGGTGAGTAAATGGCAGTGTCAATGAAACACAAAAGATGGTAGAATTAAATTTCATAGGTCTGGAGTGAAGGGCATTCAAATTAGGCTGGAGGCACAATGACTTGTATGGTTTGACTGGTGGTCTAGGAAAGCATTTTAATTACATCCCCATCTGATTCATGTTAGATGGGGATGATTTGTGATTTATTAAGCAAATAATGAATAACCTATTTAGCAGCTTAAAACAGACACAGTTCCAAGTCTTCTTGTTAATATGGGCAGGGTCAGAACAAAAACAAATCTTAGAGGAGTCATTTCTTTCTAATTACATTCATCGTTCAGTTTAAAATTAATAAAAATTTTTGCCTAAGAAATCTTTTCCCAATTTGATGAAAAAATATAACATAGTTTGAGGAATTCTTAAAACTTTTAATAATTTTTGCCTAATTGTTGTTTGTTGGTATTAAAGAAAAGTTAAATTGATAAGCTTTTCAATATGTGAAATTCAGTGTCAAATTAATTTTTATTTGATATGCATACAGAGGAGTCTAAATTTCAGAAGTGTATGCGTTTGTGTGCGTGTAGATGTATTTCTTAATTGTGGGTAGTTTTAAGTATTTAATCCATCTCTGTATAACCATCAGCTGGATCTAGAAATTATCAATACTATTATTAGTATATTAGATAATACTAAATTATCAATACAAATTATCAATACTATCAATTTAGAATATTTACTTCTTAATCTCCTGTCTTGTTTTATTTCTTTATTTTACATGTTATATTATTAAGGAAAAGAACCAGATATCATGTGATTTGTGTTATCACAAATGTCATGTGTTGTCACAAATCTCGAAGGTTTCTGAACATTTTCTTATGTAACACCTAAGAAATTTACAGTGATTATTTGCTCTTTATTTATTTATTTATTTATTTATTTATTTGCTCTTTTCTAACAGCCAGGCTGTATTCAAATTTTCCCAGTAGTCTAAAATGTGGGGTTTTTTTGTTTTTGGTGTTTTTTTTTTATTTTGCTTTTGTTTTTGTTTTTACAGTTAGGATCCAAACAGTTTCTACTTAGTGCATTTAAAAAAATAAATATTTATGTTAAAAATTTAATATAAACTCTTCTCCCAATTTTTAATATATGTATCTGTTTTTAATTATTGAGTTGTTTTTTGAAAAACCTAGATCTTGTCTAATAGATTGTTCCTTATTCTATATTGGTATGTTTGCTATTTCAAAGTGATATTGAACTTAGCTCTCTGTCCTCAATTTTTCTTGTAAAAAAAGAAATTAGTACTAAATTGCTAATTTGAGTCAAGTTTAACTTTTTTAGCAAGAATACTTCATGTCCTGTACTATATACAAACGTCAGCAGTCATAAAATATTTTGCTATTCCATTTTTAGTTGTTATAATTCATTAGTGGTCTCAGAATCTCAGAAGGAAACTGAAAGATGTCTCCATTGACAATATAAGTATTTTTATTTTTAATAAATATTTCCTATAATGGTTTCATCCATTTATATCTGTTCCCTGGGAGGCAAAATGGCAATAAGGTGATTTTCTCAGTTTATAATTCCTTCTACTTTTATTACCAGTAATTGTTATATAAAAAACCAACCCTCATCAATGAGTTATTTCACTGAAATTTGCATTTATCAAAGGAAAGTGTGATAAACGTTTAATATTTTCTCTTTAATGGCAATTTTTTGAATAAGAAGAGTCTATTTTTCAGACTGAAGAGTCTATTATCTTCAGTGATAAGCATACATAGCAAGATTTGATTTGCAAATATCTTGTTAGGAATTTTTGCATATATATTCAAGGAGGATATGGTCTATAACTGTGTGTGTGTGTTTGAGTGTGTGTGTGTGTGTAGTTTCTTTGTCAAGTTTTGGTGTAAAGTTTATGCTTGCCTCATAAAACAAGATACAAAGCACTCTCCTCTCTATTATTTTCTAAAAGAGTTTGTACAAGATTTTTTCAATTTTAGTATTTAAAAGTAAACACTAATGAAACCATAGACCTATGGTTTCTGTGTGAGATGGTTTTAAACAAAAAAATCAATTTTCAAAATTTGGCATTCTTAAATACCTTCATTATTTAAGTTCTGCATCACTTTTTCTGCTTCTATCTTTATTAATTCCTCTGTTTCACTTACTTTGTATTTATTTTGCTCATCTTTATGTAGACGCTCAGAGAGGAATCTTAGGGTTAACTTTTATACAGTTGTTTTTCATAATATTGCCATAAAACCTGTATTTTTTCCACTGAGCAATGATTTAGTTACATTCTCTAAGTTTTTATATTTTAGTTTTAGTATCACTGAATTTAAAGTATCTTAAAATTTCTGTTGTGATCTCTTTTTTGATCCATGGAATACTTATAAACATATTAAATTGCCAAATATTTAAGGGGCTTCTATATTTTCCTTTAAAAACTCGCTTTCAGTTATTTCAGTAATGTTTTAGAATATCATTTTAGTTTATCTGTTTCCTTTTTGGCTATAACTTTTTGCATTTTAAGTGGCTGTCCAAAGGAATACAACATCAGGGATAATATTGAAACACTACAGGTAAAATATAAGAACCATGCAATAAAAAGGTAGATTTACCACCCTCCCTCTCCTTTATACTAAACTTGTCATATAAATTACAATTACATACAATATAAATCCATAAGACAATGTTCTTTTGGTTTCAACTTTGAATTTTGAAAAGATTGATAGAAAACCCTTTTATGTTGACCCACAACCTTTTTATCTTTTACAGGACTCTAATTTTTTCTGACAATCTGAGATTCCCTTTGGGATCATTCTCTTCAGGTTGAAAACTTTCTTTAGTATTTCAAATAGTGTAGGTCTGCTGGTGGCTAATTCCCTGTTTTTCATTTATTGGTTATGTCTTTATTTTGCCTTTATTATTAAAGAATATTGACCTTTTTTTTTCACTGAGAGAATTTTTCCTTGTGCCATTTAGACTGTAGTTTCAATCTCTCCAGCTTGTTTTCTGATGAGAAGTCATAACCATTCACACCACTTCTCTCTATGGAAAAGTTCACTCTTCTCTAGATGGTTGTAAAATTTAACTCTCATCTTTAACAATATGACTATGTCATTCTTGGCTTTGAATTTAACTTCCTTAGACTTCATTAAACTTTTTGAATATTTAAATTATATGCTTTGCTAAATTGGGGAAATTTGGGAGGATTAGTTCTTCAAAAAAAAAAAAAGTTCTTACCTCCTGTCCTTCTGGGATTCCAATTACATGTCTGTTAGACTTTCGATATTGTTCCACATATCACTGAGACTTTTAAAACTATTACATTTGCTTTCAGTTCTTCTGATTGGATAATTTCGATTGCTCTATCTTCAAGTTTGCAAATTCTTTCTTCTTTCCTTTTCCATCTGTTGATAACCTCATGAGAACAGTATATTTTTTCTTCACATAAAATTTTCAGATGTAGCACGTCTTATTTTTAGAAATTCCATGTAAGTTTTTTTTTATAGTTTTTAGTTTTCTGCTAATATTTGTTACTTGTTAATTCACCATCATCCTGCTTTGAGAAGAGTTATAATAGCTGTTTTAAAATCATCTACTAATTCCTTCATCTGAGCCATTTTTGGGTTCATCTTTATTTCTTGTCTTGTCACTTACATAGGGATCATGTGTTTTTTTTCCCTAATATAGCTAATAATTTGGATAATTTAAAACTGTCTCCTGGACTTTGTGAATGATATATTTTAGATTTTTTTCTGTTCTTTTCAACAGTATTATTTTTGTTTTGTTTTGCTTCCTTCCTTAGCAGAGAGTTAACTTGGCTGAATTGAAATCCCAATGTCTTCACTACTATAATGAGCAGTAGTTGAAACATTTATTTTAACCTTAGCTGGGATGTTTAGAATCTGCCAAACATGTGAGTAGCTGTGAGAGTCAGCCAAGGATTTGGGCAGAAATTGCTCAAAATTCATAGCATCATCTCTTTAGCTTTCTCATCTCTGCAATATTTCCATACACTTTCCAGTTGTTATGGTGCCCAAAACTCTGCCCTCAGGCTTTCTTAAAAAGGAAGACTTTAAATTTCTCTCTAAGTTCTAGCTGTCCCTCATGTCCCCAGTAGACACTACCTGTAGTCCAAAAGTTCTAAAAATAATTGTCCTTCTTTCCAAGTTAGGGCTTCCTCTTGATTCAGCTTATTTCGGTCACTCCTTAGTGGCTTTAGTTAGTTGCTATTTTATGTTTTGAGAGTGTATAGTTATCTGCTTGATAAGTAATCCACTAGAAGATACTCCATATTACCAGATATTAAGCCTCTATCTATATATCTAGTTTTAATTTGCATTTTCTTAATATTTGCAAGACAAAAATAAAACAATTCTTTATGTTCAACAGCAAATGAATTTATTCTTCTGTGAACTATGTGTTCCTATATTGCCCATTTCTCAATCTGGTGTTTAGTCTTCTTTTTCATCTTAGGAGCTATTTATATATTAGTGAAGCAATCCTGAAGTTATTAAATCTTATTTTTAGTTTTTGCTTGTTGTAGGATTTTGAGTCATAGACATTTAACAAATGTAAATTAAATGAATGAATGCAGAAATAAATATACTGATTTAATGAATAGTACAGATTTTTAAGTTAACAGAAATATCTTAGAAAGCGTCATGGGGAAGTCAGTAGACCTTTGAACTTAGTAGAAATTTTTAATTCTGACAGAAAATTCAACACAATTTACTGTTGAACTGGAATTCTGGTTTTCAGGATAAATATAACAGAATTATTATATGCAAGACTTGACATGGTTGTAAATTGAAATTGAGGCTCTGACATTCTACTTGACCATGAATACACTACTTATCGTTTTTCTTAAATGTGTTTTCATCTCATATTCTGATTTCTTTGAGTGGGTTCTTGTAGGAAAAAAAACTAATTTATGTCCATAATCATAAGTCCACAATATGAAACAAAATATAAACTTGGCAATAATTTACCAGTAGAGACTTTGTCCTTTCTTTTAGATTTGTTTTCATAATCATGCTTTCATCATTTATAATGAGCTGCCAATTACATATGGAAATTAACTGGGGCAGACATTAAAGAATTTCTATATTAGCATTGCAATGACAATGTTATGATTTTATGAGATGGATGTGATTCATGCAAACTATTAACAAGAGGCTCATACCAGGGCTGTTCTTTATTTTTATAAACTCTGTATATCTGCTTTTTCAAAAGAAATTTATAAATAGAGCTTTGAATCTTATATAGAAGTTTGGAAACTGCCTATTTTTGTCCTCTACAAGGTCACACACCTGCTGCCACAATTAAGCTACTAAACATCCTTAAAATGCAGTATTCTGGTTATTAGTCACAAGCTATACATTGAATATATTCCCTCTACTCAATCCTAATATGTCAATCCATAGTGCAATGTACTTCTTTGACTGTAACTTTGCCACTTCTTTCTTTCTGAAAGAATATGGATCAAGCTACCTGCCACCTCTCTCCCTTAGCTAGTACTGACCCCGGTTTGATAAGCCACACCTTAAAATGGTCCTTTCTCAGCTCACTCTAAACTTGCTAGAAGAACCCATCTAGTTGAGTCTTTTTACTTCATTTTATAGGTAAAGAAATATAGGACTTCTCTTGTGAAGAGAATACATTGAGATCAAACAGCCAATGTGGGACTTGATTCCAGCTGTCTTTCCTCGTAATTGAGGATACTTACATGGTAGAGCTTTGCAACTTAGTTTTATTAGGTCTGATTGTCGAAAACGGTATACTCTAGCTTCTAAGCTTATTCATATCTCAAGGAGCTTAGAATGTGAATAAAAAACAAAAAGACTCACAGTAAATTAACTAAGAAATTGTTGAGTATCTGTTTCTTAAAGCAGAGTTTCCACCTATGTTCTAAGGGAAACATTAAATTTACTTTTTCTCAAATATATCACAAAACGTAACAAACGTATAACTCAATTTTCTCTTGTCTCAGTGAGCAATTTCGGTATTGTGCTGAAAAAAATCAGATGACTTATGGAGGTTAGTTTTTAACTGTCATGTGGACAAGGTGACAACTTGCTGTTAAAGGTAAGAGATCTAGTATAATGTCTAACCAGAACCAAGGAGTGATTAGATTTAAATTTAATTCTAGTTAAATTTAAATTCTAGTTAGTATATAGTGTAATATTAGTTTCAGAAATAGAATTTAGTGATGCATCACTTACATAAAACACCCAGTGCTCATCACAGGTGCCCTACTTAATATCCATCACCCATTTAACCCATCCCCCACCCATGATTTGTATTTATAAAAAGAAGTAAGTATTATCAAGGCTGTAAAGTGTCTGTCCAAAGATCAAGTAACACGATGAAATTAAGTATCAAATAATATGTGTGTATAACTGTGTATGAGAGAATTATAGATACTAAGGGACATTTTTTGTTTGATAGTAATTACATTTTTAGCAACTTTATTGAGATACTTGTGACATATAAAAGTTGTATAAATATTTAAAGTATATAACTTGATGTTTTGATATATGGATACATCGTGAAAAGGGTACCACAATCAAGGTAAATAATATATCAACACCTCTACATAGTTACCATTTGTGTGAGTTGAGCAGATTCAAATTAAAATCTATCCTCTTAAACAAATTTCAAGTATAAAATACAATAATGTTAACTATTACCACCATGCTATAAATTAGATCTCTAGACCTCATTTATCTTGCATAACTAAAACTTTGTACCCTTTGACCAACATCTCATTTCCTTTTTCCTCCCCCCCCCCCCACCGCCACCTCTGGAAACTGGCATTCTACTCTTTGCTTCTGTGAGTTTGAGTATTTTATATTTCACATATTAAGTGAGATCATGCAGTAATTGTGTTGCTGTGTCTGGCAGATTTCTCCTGCAATAATGTCCTCCAGGTTTATCCATGTTTATGCAAATGACAAGGTTTCCTTTTCTTTTTTTAAGCAAATGTATTATTTTCAATTATTTTCTTTTGAGTGGTTAAGTAACTTTTTTCTCTTTTCTTTTCTGTTTCTTTCCTTTCTTTTTTTTTTTATCATGAAAAATGTACTCTTTAATCCCCATCACATATGTCTCTCACCCACCTCCAACTCTCCTCTGATAACCAAGTTTGCTGTTTACAGTTAAGAGTCTGCTTTTTGGTTTCTCTCTCTTCTTTTTTCTTTGCTAATTTCTTTTATTTCTTAAATTCCACATATGAGTGAGATCATATGGTATTTGTCTTTCTCTGACTTATTTCACTTGGCATTATACTCTCTCATTCCATCCACATTGCTGCAAATGGCAAGATTTCCTTTTTTTTTTAAGGATGAATATATAATGATTTATATATATTTTTCCATATCTTGGCTACTGTGGATAATTCTACAATTAACACAAGAGTTTGAGATGCATATTTAATTTCTTTTAGATATATATACCCAGAAGTGGGATTGCTGGATCATGTAGCAGTTCTAATTTTAAATTTTTGAGGAACCTCCATACTATTTTCTGTAATGGTTCTACCAATTTATAGTCCCACCAACTGTGTACAAGAGTTCCCTTTCTCTACATCCTCACCAACACTTTCAACACTTTTCTTTTTGATAATAGACATTATAAGGGTATGATGTGATAGATAATTGATGTTTTCATTTACATTTCCTTGATGATTATTTTTTCATGTACTTGTTGGCTATTTGTATGTCCTCTTGTGAAAAAATGTCTATTTAGGCCTTGGTCCATTTCTTTTTTTTTTTCTCCCCAAATATGTTTATTTTAATTTTTCAGTGTTACAAGATTGATTGTTCATGCACCACACCCAGTGCTCCATGCAATACGTGCCCTTCTCAATACCCACCACCAGGCTTGTCCACCCCCCCACCCCCTCACCTCCAAAACCCTCAGTTTGTTGCTCAGAGTCCACAGTCTCTCCTGGTTCATCAGCCCCTCCGATTTCCCCCCATTCACCCTTCCCTTCCTTCTCACGATGCCCTCCATGATTTTCTTTATACTCACATGTAAGTGAGACCATAAGATAATTGACTCTCTCCGCTTGGCTTATGGCCCATTTCTTTTAATTGGTTGGTTGTTTCTTTTACAGTTAAGTTGTATGAGTTCCTTATATATTTTGGATATTATGCCTTATCAGGTATATGGTATGCAAATATTTCCTCCATCATGTAGGATGCTTTCTCACTCTGTTGGCATTTCCTTTGTTATGCATAAGCTTTTTAGTTTGATGCAATCCCACTTGTCTGGTTTTGCTTTTGTTGCCTGTTTTTTTATTGTCATGACAAAATTTATTGTCAATATCAATTTGTCAAAAATCTTTTCCCCTATGTTTTTTCTAGTAATTTTACATTTAAGTATTTCAGGTCTTACATTTAAATATTGAATCCATTTTTAATTGATTTTTATAGTATGGTGTCATAAAAGGGTCCAATGTAATTATTCTGCAAGTGATTATACACAAACTTCAACACCATTTATTGAAAAAAAAAAAACAAAAAGTATTTTTCGATGTTGTGTTTTTTTCTTTTTTTAAGGATTTTATTTATTTATTTGACAGAGAGAAAGAGATCACAAGTAGGCAGACAGGCAGGCAAAAGAAGAGGGGGAAGCAGGCTCCCTGCTGAGCAGAGAGCCCAGGGCAGGGTTAGATCCCAGGACCATGAGATCATGACCTGACCCAAAGGCAGAGGCTTAACCCACTAAGCCACACAGGCACCCCAATCCATGTTGTGTTCTTGGAACCCTTGATGAAGATCAGTTCTGTAGATGTGTGGATTTATTTCTAGAATGTCCATTATATTCAATTGGTCTATGTGTCTGTTTCTATGCCAGTACCATGCTATTTTGATTATTATAGCTTTGTAATATATTCCGAAACAAGAAAGAGTTTTAATTTTAGGTTTATTCTTCTTACTCAAGATTGTTATGACTCTTTGTAGTCTTTTGTTGTTCCATATATGCTTAGGATTGCTTTTTCTATCTCTGTAAAGAATGCCATTGGGATTTGGATAGAGACTGCATTGAATCTGCAGATCATTTGGGTAGTACACACATTTTAATATTAATTCTTCTAATCCATGATCACAGGATGTCTTCCTATTTTCTGTGACTTCTTTAATTTCCTTCATTAATGTTTTACAATTTTTAGTGTATACATCTTCTAATCCTCTGGTTAAGTTTTGTTTTGTTTTAGTTTTTTGGTAAGTATCTCATTCTTTTGTAAATAGGATTGTTTTCTTAATTTCCTTTTTAGATAATTCATTTGTAGTGTGTAGAAATGCCAACAAAAGATCACAACAAAAGTAAATGAAGTAAAGGATAGACAAACAATAGAAAAAACACAAAACAAATAGTTTTTTGAAAATATAAGCAACATGACAAACCTTAGCTAGTCTAACAAAAAGAAAAAAGAGATGACATTCAAATAAATTAAATCAGAAATAAAAGTGAAGGCATTACAATAAATAACTCAGAAACAAAAAGGATAATAAGAGACTATTATAAACAACTATATACCAATGAACTGGATTATTCTTAGAAGCATACTTCTTACCAAGGATGAATCAAGGAGATATAGAAACTTTGAGTAGACCAATAACAAATAAAGATATGAATTAATAATAAAAAACCTCCTAACCAAGAAAAGCTTAAACCAGATGACTTCACAAGTGAATTTTACCAATCATTAAAGAATTAATACTAAATACACCTTATACTCTTCCAAAAAATAGAAAAGGGAGTATTTTCAAAATCATTTTATAAGCCTAGCATCACCCTGATATCAAAGCCACAGAAAATTATCACAAGAAAAGAATGCTACAAGCCAATATCCTTAACTAATATAGACGCAAAAATCTACAATAACATACTAGAAACCAAATCCAATAGCACAAAAAATAATTATATATATCTGGTAACTGAGATTTATCCCAAGGATGCACATATAGTTCAATGTATAAAAATAAATCAATGTGATAGCACATTAGCAAAATGAAAGCTTAAAAACCACATGATCATTCAAAAGAAGCAGAAAAAAGCATTTGAGAAAGTTCAGCATCCAAACATGATAAAAAACTCTCAAAAAAAACCACACAAAAACAAAAACTCTCAATAAAATAAATATACCAGGTACTTACCTCAACATAATTAAGGTCATTCATTAAAAGCCCACAGCTAATATTATAATTGATGGGGAAAAATAAAACTCTAAGATCTAGTATAAAGCAAATATGCTCACTCTCACTACTTCTATTCAACATAGTCTTGGAAGTTCTCTATTTACACATGATATAATCATAGATGTAGAAAACCCTAAAGACTCAACAACAACTACAACAATAACAACAACACAACCAGTTAGACTAAGGAAATTCAGTAGTTACATTTTAAATATTGATAACTTAACTCCTGTAATCACTTTAAAAGTGTTACCAACAATTGTAAAGTCTTACTGTGTGCCAGAAATTAACTTTTGGGAACCATTATTATTCAAGACTATGCTTACTTCTGGGAAAATCTAGCACAATTCGACACATGCCTTGATTGTTAGAGGTGAGTGAGCCTGAAACCATGCAGAGATGTTATAGAATGGAATGTCAAATGAGGGACAGATCAGCATGAACAAAGCACAGATGGAGAAAACTCAAGTTTGGATGTGTCAAAGACAGATTATACAATAGCAGATG
>CM052798.1:164033001-164052963 GCA_028533885.1 Nasua narica | reverse complement strand
CATTAGTGATGGTTGGCCAGTTTAAGCAATAATGGTTTTCGGTACAAATCAAATTGACTGAGGTCTTCCTCATTTTGCCGGGGAGTGTTCAGACACTGGGGAGTAATTTGGCCATCCATCTGCATCAAATGTCGCATTACCGAAGAAAATCATTTCTTCAATTGGACACAGGAAGTTTAAGGCTGATTGCAGACACCATTCATCTGTGAATGCCGTTTTCCTTTGCTCGCCCCAATGATTGAATAGTACACGGAACTCCATGATACGTGGAATCTAGGATGTATCTTTTATTTTGAAAGCTCAAAAAAGGAAAAATGATAATACAGCCTCTGTGTCATGTCCCTCTCCATGAGTTTCCCAAGTAATTTGTTACAGGAAAGAGTCTGTTTTTGTGATACTATCTGTAGCACCCCATGCAGAAAGTAGAAATCGATCTAATGGCAGAGTTACACAAGCCACCTTCACCACTGCCCGTGGTAACCCAACAGAGGCAGGAGTGCCTCTCGTTAAGCTCGTCCATTATGTACCCAGCCTCTCAAGGTTCAAATTCCAGCTCCTCTACTTATAAACTTACTGTTCCCTGGCAAGTTACTTAATCCCTCTATACCTCAGTTTCTTCATTGGTAAAAGGAGGATCATACTAGTACCCATTTCATGATTGTTCTGAGGATTAATTATAAATCACACCTAAAGCTGTTAACAAATGCTGATTGTAGCAGACTCATTTCTGAACTACTGGTTGCTCCTTAGAGTTCCTGTTGAACCAACATCAAATCTCTTATTTTTTCTGAAATCTTTCGTTTCCCTGACCTATTGCTAACTCAGTTCCCAGAGTGGATCACATTAATACTTGACTATATTAAAGCATATGTCTACTAAAGCTCTTAAAGCAATGGTGATTAAGGTGATTTTAGTAATGGCATTACAACAGCAACAGGAATGGAAATTATCTAAAAACAGTCACATCTAACTGGCTTTGGTGATTATACACTCTGTGTTAATTGCTTTGCCTATATTATGTCATCTAATCCTTCTCCAAACTCTATACCACTGGAGTTATGATTATTCACATTTTGTGGAAGCAAAAAGTGAGGCTCATAGTAATTAGTAACAGGGCCAGGATTTGAATTAGATTGGTCAACTGTGGAATCTCCAATATTAGTCTGAATATTCCTGTCTCACCTAGTACCCTGCACTGCATTCATTAATTTAAAATATTCTCTCTGTATATTGTTACATAGGAGCTGTATTCTTCCTTATTTCTCCTATATACTCCTGTGCACAACTCAGATCTTTCTTTTTACATTATGCCAATCCCCTTAACACTAATTATAACTTCTTCATCTTTACTCCATCACTGGTCATTTGGCATTGAGACTCCTCTTTTTCTCTTCATCCAAGTTTTCCCTTTTAACTGAAGTCCAGTCATATGGGGAAGGCTCCTCAATGGCTCATTTTTCTTGGACTGAATACCAGATCTTTCCCTTGGCTTATAAGCCCTGCAACACCCAGCCCCACTGACCTCTTTGACTGCATGTGACTTGCTGTTCCCTCTTGTTCTCCACATTTTGGTCACCGTGGTTTTTTTTTCTGGTTTCTAAAATAAGCTTTGAAATTATAGGGACTCTAATATGCTTTCTCTGCCTGAATGCTTCATCTTTCTCCATTTGCCCAAGCTCCCCAGTGTTTCCTAGATATCTGAAATCACCCACTATTTCCTACTGGACACTTTCCAGAGGAGGACCCTCCCTTCCCCTCTAGACCAACTGCCACTTTGTTTGTCTTCATGGTGCCCAACCCTCTCCTTCACAGCACCGGTTACACATTGTCTCTCCCACTAGGTTTTAAGCACTCTGAGGGCAAAGGCCAGGTCTCTTACTGGCTAGGGGTCCTTGTGACACATGAAAATGATTCATTTTGACTACATATATTAGTGTGTTCCAAAAGGGCCTTCAGTTCACTCTCATTATAAAAATCAATTATATTTTCACCATAATAGAGAAGATGGGATTTCATGATTTCTCTCTCCCTCTCTCTCTCTCTCACACACACACACACACAAACACACACATAATTTTCCAATGAGTTGTTTTTCCAAGTAGTTTTTCGTCAACTAAATGCAAAATTGATGTCATTAGCTAAGGGTCTAGCTCATGGGACCACACCAGGGGAATCAGTGTCCCAAGGTATCTTCATGGATGCTATCTTTTGTTATTTAGCATTTCTTACCATGTGAGTCACTGTGTATATTTCCTCTCATCACAGCCATGCTCTCAACTCCACAAAGTGTAACACACCTGCCTTGGGTACTGCCCCTCTTTACTCCTAGATCCCATGTTTATCTGGGCTTTTGCATACCCTCTTCCCTGCCTCAATGTTCTCTCCTTTCTAGTCATCCCTTTAGGAGTGTCATTTAAAGAGTATAAGTGTGGAGTCAGAAGTGTTCAAGTCACATTTATCAAAAGGGAATGTTACTGCTGGTTCTTCAGGGAATACTGTGAAGGTAACTGGAGATGAGGACTGGTTTATAACAGGTACTGAGTAAATACTATTCCTCCACCATAGTCCATTATTCAGAATACCGAAGGTAAGCCCAGTTTTTCCAGGAAGCTTTCTTGGCTGGCGCCCATCCAGTTTGACTTTCTACTTCTACATGTACTTTCTTGGATGGCGCCCAACCAGTTTGACTTTCCATTTCTACATTGTGCATGCCTCATCTCATTCCTTGGGATGGTTTATAACTGTCTCACATGTATATGTCTGGTCCTTCAAATAGATTGCTCATACCCAAGGGCAGAAAACTTGTGTCATGCTAAATTTATTCTCATCCACAGAGCCCATTAATATGTTAAGTGAATATTACAGTAGCTTAACTTTTATAGAATGAAATTTATATCATACACTATATATCAGCTGTCTAGTATTGTGTGAGGGTATTAAGTATACCTCCTCATTAATCTGTGATAAAGATATTAAGCCTCTGTGGATTTCTAACTTCAGCTTACTAACTAAGCACAGTCATTTTGGTAATAAGGAGCTTTGGCTTAAAGGAAGTATCCATATGGGAGGAAAGATTCTGTTAATGTATTCATTTTAATCCTATCACTGCATGACTACATTAACACACCTAAATCATTTTATTATTGATTTACACATGCAGGCATAAACATCTTTGAAAAAATTTTTAACGATGGGAAAATATTCACAATATAATATTAATTGAAAAGAGGAGGGCATAAAAAATGTAGTGTGATCTCGGCTCCGTAGAATGTAAAATTATAAATTACATACTAGAAGGGAAGTTATTAAATATTAACAGAGACTGACTTTAAATGTGATTTTTTATATGATTTTTAAATATTTTTACATTCATTACCATTATTTTCAATCCATATAATAAATGCTTATTACTTTTGCAATCAGAAGATTTCCAAATTTATTTATTAGATAGATGTGAGACCTACATAATATAAACAGATTACAAATTCTTAATAAAATTATAATATTCCACATGAAAATTGGAAATATATTCATTTATTACTTAATATGTTTTTTAATTAAAAGTTTTTTTCATGAGTATCCATTATGTGCTTCTGCTGGTGGTGTATAGTACAGGTTATTGGGCACAGAGAAAATGACAGCAACAAGTCATCATGTGGATTCTTCAAGTATCTGCCATTATATTGGTGACAGAAAAAAAGACAAGTTCAAGTCTAAAATGTATGAAAAGTAAAAGTAAATCAATACTGTGTATTCATCAGGGTTCTCCCAGAGACCCAGATCCAACAAGGTATGTATAAATAGATCTATTCTAAGGTATTGGCCCTCTGGATTATGGAGACTGTGAGTTTCTGCCCCCGGCTCTCAGCAAGCTGGAGACCCAGAAACTTAGTAGTACAGTTTGAAGGCCTAAGAGCTGGAGAGCCAATGGTGTAGATTCAGTCCTAGTCAGCAGGCAGAGAATCAGGACTTCTGAGAGCCGAACATTGAGTTCCTAGCTCAGCAGTCAAGAGGCAATCCCTCTTTCCTCCACCTTTTTGTTCTATTCAGGCCCTCAACAGGTTGGGTGATGCCCATTCATGCTGGGGAGGGTGATCTGTGTTAATCAGTCCACCAACTCAAATGCTAATCTTATCCAAAGCACCCTCACACACACAAGAAATCATGTTTAACCAAATATCTGGGCATCCTGTGTCCCTGTCAAGTTAACCCATAAAATTAACCATTGCATATAGTAAATGAGGGCCACAAAATCTTTCAAGGAATCTGATAAGAAAAACGAGCTGCAAAGGATGATACGTGCTACATAAGCAAAGAAGAAGGGAAAGTCTGTGTGTGTGCATGTGTGTGCATGCATGTGCGTGTCCATGCTCTGGTGTGGCCTGGTGCTGTGCGTGTTGGAGGTCTGGGTATGTACATGTGTGTTGGCATGGATGTGCAGGAGGTTGGCGGAGAGTCAGCTATAAGTGCATAAGTAGTACTGCTCAGGAGGGTGGATCCCGAGGGGAACAGACTCAAAAGTTCTGACGATCACCCTGCCCCTGAGAGGTAAACCATGAATTTAACTTTGGTCTGATCACAACAGAAATAAAGTCAGCAATATACACACACCCACAGGTGCACATGTTTGCACATACACAAACAGATTAAAAGATTCTGAGATAAGGAAGATTTTACCAATTCCCCTTTTTATTAGTAAATCTTAAAAATAGGGCGCCTGGGTAGCTCAGTTAGTTAAGCATCTGCCTTCAGCTCAGGTCATGTTCCCAGAGGACTGGGATCAAGTCCCGCATCAGACTCTCTGCTCAGCAGGAGCGTGCTTCCCCCCGCCCTGCCTGCTGCTCCCTCTGCTTGCACTCTCTCTCTGTCAAATAAAATCTTTAAAAAAATAAATATTAAAAACAAAGAGAAGGATTTATGCAAACACCATCCAGGGAGAGTGTTCCTCTGACTCAAGGATGTGCCATTTGCTCTGCCATTCTAAGCACTGTAGCAAAATAGTAGTCACACCTGTTATTGTTTTCGTATTAGGAATGTGCACTTCCTGGACTCATTTCTTTTTACATGTACTATCTCACTTATTTTCACAGACACCTCCAAGGTATATACTATTCTTATCCTGTTTATAAATGATAGAATTGAAGCCTAATTTAAACTTTCATCAACTTATCCCTAGACACACTTTAGCCTCCCTTAATTCAGCTGTTCCAGTGGCAACCCAGAAGACATCTTGTTTCCCTCTGTGCTTTATCATCCCAGCTGGTTCTGACAGATATGGTCAGTCATTCCACACGCCTGGGTTGTTCCTCTGTTGGATACATGTTACTAGTGTGGATTCTATTGACGGTAAAAAAGTTATATCATAAAAATAAGAAAGGGCTTCAATTAAGAAGTCTTTAATTCAAGACCCTATTCTGTCACCTGCTGATGGAGTGCTCAAGTAGGAGGCAAAGTTCTCTAAACTCTACTTCTCTCAGACTCAAAAGGAGTTTGGAAAATAAATTACCATATCAGTGTTAAAATAGATGATTGTTCAGCAAATGTTCACTCTCTCCACTCTCATCTCCATGAGAACAGAATATTACCCTCTATATTTGCCATCTAGGGCTCCTGTACATAGCAAATCACCAGACTCGGTGGCTTAAAAAACAGAAATTTATTTTTCACAGATCTGGAGGTTGGAAGTGCAAACTCAAGGTGCTGGCAGGGTTGCATTCTGGCAAGTTCACCCTCCCTGGCTTGTAGACACCCACCTGTTTCCTGTGTTCTCATAAGAACTTTTGCTCTGTGGACATTCTCCTGAAGTCTCTTCTACTTCTTGTACTGACATTAATCTTTTTGGATTAGGGCCACCTTTATTACATTATTTAGCCTTAACTGCCTCCTTAAAGACCTTAATGACCCTATCCCCAAATACAGTCACATTAAGGAGTTAGGGCTTATGGTTTCAACATTAACTTTTTGGAGAACACCGACAGCACAAAACACCTACCTCCCAATTTATGTTGGGCATGGCACTTACTGTGGCCTCATGACAGGTGGAATATTCGTCCTTATCTCTTGATTTGGGGCCCACATATACAATCTGTTCTAAGTGGGACATTAGTCAGGTGACATTGATAGGGACTTGAAAGTTTCCCACGCATTGGGTTCACAAGCTTCTTCTGTGGGGTGAGAAGACCTGCCCTGGGTATCTGCATCACTCCAGGAAAATGAATAAGCATAGAACAGAGGAACCCCACCTGGCTCACTGTCCCAGTGAGTCAGATGTAGAGGTGCCCTAACTGGCCTGCAGGAATGTGAGCCTGATAATGTGGGTTTTGTGTTGAGCTTGGGATGGTTGACCATGTAGCATTGTTATGTCATGGCTGACCTATATGTCATCCATTCCCCCATTCCCTCATTGATTAATTCCACAACTACCTAAAATGCTGCCGTATTCTACTTGAGCCCCAAATACCAAACAGGTTAAGAGAATTCTTAGCCAGGTTCACCCAGCTAGTAAGTTATGGAAACATATTTAGGAGCCTAGCCCTTGTCAGGGCCAGTTACCTCCTTGGAGCAGCTGCTCACTCGAAAGAGAAAGATATGCTACTGCCTGGTCTCTGAAATGTTACAATTTATTCACTAAATACACACTGTTTATTTGAATACAAATAATCATTTGTTCTGAGGAAACTTAAAGAGCTGGTGATGGCGACCAGACCTTTGTACAGTGCAATGACATTACTGTTCCTGAGGGTTTGAGCGCGTCTTCACATTATTCACTCATGATTAGAACGGGTAGGACAAACAGGGACCACTTTATGTTGATGATTCTATGTTCCATAGATGAGACGATCTTAAGACAATCCTAATATGAAATATGAGGGGTCAAAGCAAATGATCTTTAATGACTCTTTTACTCTAAAATTCTAAAATTTGACAATTATGGCAGGTCTCTATTGCTGACTTAATACCAATAGACTGTGCCCTTCAGATATTTATTATTCATCAGCATCCTGATAATATCCCTGATCAGCATCACAGGGAAAAGAATTTTACTACCTGCAAAGTGTTACATTGCTTAGAATTATACTTTATATTACTGTGATGCCTGATAGTTTCCAGTGTACTTCCAATGTGTATTATCTTCTTATATCCACAAAAATGCCCTATGAAGCAGAAAGGGCAGAATTTTAATCCCTACTTAATGGTTGAATGGACAGTGTCCCTGAGTAGTATGCAAATGGTTCAAAATTACATGGAGAGGTAAGGGCATTCTAAGAGCTGGAAATCATCTTTCCTAATACGTAGTAGCATGTTTTGGGGACACTATCTCTAAAGAGAGCACAGACATATTTAGGGTATGCAGACAGAAACATTTTCATTCCATGTATTATTCATTCATTAATGAAGTGATTCTTTTATTAATTAATGCATTCATTCCTTCAAAGAGTATTCAAAGAGTGGTAAGCTGTGAAGGTTTATATCTCAGATCTGCTAGTATTTAGTCGTATGTGATGCCACTTTCCTTGTTGGCAGAATGCAATTCATCACAGAACCTACCTCATGATTTTGTAAAAATGATGGGAAAGTTAATGTGTACCAAGGTTCAGGGCAGCACCTGCTCTACAGTACATACTGTATACCTATTCCCATGCTTCTGCACCGTCTTTGTTTGGCACTGAGGGAAAAAAAGAAAATAAAACTTAGGTCCTAGTTTATATTTGAAAATAGGGGGAATCAAATGAATAATCTCATTACTCTTTTGGGTTTATCTTCATAATTTTGCAAAACATTTGTACAGTGTTGAGGTACACTCTGAAAGTAGGGGACCTCAGTTCTAAGTGGTCTCCAGTAATCATGACTTAAAATTCTGACCGTCGATTTCAGACAATATGCTGGAAGCTTGAGTGAATGTGCATCTGTGACTGCTTGCCAGGGTCCCACTCTCCATTCTTCTGCTGCTTGTCAAGGGTACTCCTTAGAGGAATCTCCCCCAGGGAGTACCAGCTGTCTGGTGACGACAGTGGTGAGTCAACCTTAGGGTAAGGCCGACTCCATGGGAGGCAGCAGGAAGAGAAAGGAAGAATCTGGTGACCACAGTGGCGAGTCAACATTAGAATAAGGCTGACTTCCTAGGAAGCAGAAGGAAAAGAAGGAATGAATCATATTCTTTTATGTGTTTTTGACCTAATAAATCAGTGTCAACCCAAGATCAACTCCAATTCTGGACTTCATAGCAAATAAGCCAATGAATCAGTAACTAACAGCTATTGTTCAAGCCAGTTGGAGGTGTGCTGTGACTTACACCTACATTTACCCTAGCCAATATAGGATATGACCTAGATACCTAAAACTGGGAAAGTGGAGTTCATGGAGGTCAAGTGCAGAGTCAAGGTTTCCATGGTTGTGTTCCACCACAACTGTCAACATCGCCTTCCCCAGCCCATATCTCTACTTCAGGAGATGAGCAATCAGCTTTGATCTCAATCATCCTTTCTCTTCAGTTTTGGGTTTATCTGTGAAATAGATGAAAGCTTGCAATTCTTATTCCTGGGTGTTTGTGACTTAAATTTCATTTATCCTCATTCCCATCCTCTAACCTATAGTACATCTTCTAAGAATGTTAAAGAGATTTCCAGGTTCAAGGCTAGCTTTTACTTATTTGTTTCTTGCCCATTAAAATATGTAAATAAATAGTAAAAAACCTCATAACAATTGACTTGTCTTATAAAGACATCCAGTCCTTTCTAACTTAACCTGAAAAATCTTGATGCTTTTTGCATTGGTTCTCCTCTGTAAAATTGGTCTTACATTTATTATAGTATGAATTAAAATGTCTATTTTTAAAAATCTCATATTTCTTCCTCTGGATCTTATCACTATCTGGTTCTGCCTGCCTGATTTTCCATGGTGACTTAACTAATTTATTTCCATCTTCTCATAGCAAATGAAATTTCCTTAACCTTTCTCTGTGAGACATTACAAAGGATATTACTCACAGTCCTTAATTCCTTCCCACCTTTCTAGCAATTATATGCTCAGTGAGGGATCATCAAAAGCTACAGAGAATTCTCTGGGTGGTATATAAACCCAACTTCATCCAGAAGAAATAGAGCCCCCTGTGGTTTGCCTTATTTTCAGAATTATATCTACTGCAGTGTTTATTCTATTGACTGGATATTTTACACTTGTGGTTTTATTGCCTTTGAAATATCCTTCACTTTGCTCTATTTCTCAGGTTACTGATAGAAAAGGGTGTACGGGCATAAACCATCTTAGTCTTTCTTTGAAGGCCAACAGAAATAGAACTTCACATTTATTGGATTCCTATTATCAGCTAAACACTTCAAAGATTATTTGGCAATTATAATTATTAAATAATAATACTAATTTTGAATTATATCTCCAGGCTAGACTGTGTTCTGAACTCTAGATTTATATATTTTAGCTGCTTACTTGGCCTCTCCACTTAGATGGTCAATGGCATCTCAGAGTTATCTTATCCAAATTAAATGTTCTCTCAGTCTTGCTTTTTCCATAAACTTCTCCATTTATATTTCTTATTTCTCTTTCCCATGTGCACATTTAATCCACCTCCAAGTCTTGTTATAGCTTTCTTAGAAATATGTCCAGAATCTCATAAATTCTCATTACTTTTACCAGTATCACACCTGGTCCAAGCCATGACAATATCTGGCCTTGACTGTTGCATTATTGTGTTGATGATTTTTTTTTGCTATTTCACCAGTTGATCCATCCTCTGCACTTCTTTGTTCTGCTGTGTGCCTTGAATGGTTGGACTCAATGGTCTGTACCACCACATTGGCTTGCTGATCGGTTTTCACTATATTCAATGGGAGCACCAGCTGAAGATCAGTAAGGGTAAATATGGATAAAATTATAAGGATATTTCTTCTCTGCACTGTCTGCCTTGGAGCCATTAATCTGTCACCATCTTTGTCTCTAAGAGTATATAGTTACTTCTACATGCTCCATGCTCTTCAGATCTAGCTGTCCCTGAGCTCTGACAGTACTAATCCTTCCTTTAAAACTTTAACCCTATGGTAGCATTGGCTTAGTGTTGTTGCTAGTCTGGGTGTTTCAAAATCCCTCATTTGGTCCCTTAACTCTGCTCACATCTCTGTCAGTTCCCTTGCTAAAGTATTTTCATTTGAACTATGTGGGGGGTACCCTGTTTAGAATTCTGCCTGATAGAGTAGATAAAACCAAAGAAAGAACACTCAATACTATATGTACATATTTGTTGAATGTATCAATGGTCTCCTTACAGATGAGATGGGATGCTGAAAACCTATGACATAAGTGGTCTCCTTATTATACAGATTATCTCCAGATGGCAGAAAGGGTAGACTTTGGTTTTAGGCTCAAAGCTTTGGATGAGCAAATGGCTACTGAATTTGATGGTTATAGAAACAATAATGATTACAAAGTTTGTGAGACAGGCTGACTGCTTTGACTGTTCTAGAAAGCTTACAAAAATGGCAATAAACTTTTCTTTTAAAGATTTTATTTATTTGACACAGAGAGAAAGAGCACAAGCAGGAGGAGTGGCAGGCAGAGGAAGAGGGAGAAGCAGGCTCCCCGAGGAGCAAGGAGCCCGATGTGGGGCTCAATTCCAGGACTCTGGGATCATGACCTGAGCCAAAGGCAGTTGCTTAACCAACTAAGCCAGCCAGATACCCCCCAAAATGACAATAAACTTATTTCTTTCAATTCCCTACCCAAAGAAGTACAGGAGTACCAGGAAGTTTCTAAGCCATCTACAAAGTTACTCATTATCTTATGCAATTTTAGCAGAGTTTTTTCATTGGCAGGATTTCAGCAAGTGCAGAATTTTGTAGAGAATGAATTCCCTCCGCCCAATCTGAGTAAACCAGACATCCCTTTTATTAAAAACCCTGCAGAAACTTCAGCTGGACCAGGTGCTTCATAAAGGAATGCCTACTCTATTTAAAATATTTAAAATTCTTCCTCAACATGTTTGGTTTATTTTTCCCCATAATGAAAGTAAAATTCCAGTATGTCCAAGGAAACAACTGCAAGGTCAATTCTAGGTGGAGAGAAATATACATAAAGGACTTAAAAAAATCTTGTGAACTTTTATCATCAAAAAATTGGGAAGCATGTGTAGCAACAGATCCTAATTATAAAACATCAAAAAGGACAAAATATAAGAATATATGAGAAAAAAACTTTACTAATATGGGTGTGTTCAACCAAGATTTAAAATCGCATGTGTTAGCTTGAAGGACAGGTAACATTTATAATATTTATAATATGTATGATATTTATAATATGGTGAAGTAATGGGAGCCTAAATAAGCTGTGGTCTATAATCTAAAAGGTTGACATGCCAGAACTTAACTTCCACTTTAGAGGAAGGAATCACCTGAAGTGAATATCAGGGAAATACTAGATGAGATACAGTCTGGGTAAACTCAGTCACATCCTAAAAATAACTCTGGGAAGGCCCATGGGAAATTCACCTCACCAAGCCATTAAAAATTTATGGTCACAGAAAACACTAGTATCTTGGAAGTTCTGTGGTGATGCTCCTATATGGACTGAACATGGTGGGGTGAAATTTTACAAAGGAAATGGCTCTCTGATTTCAGTGAGAGTAATAAAACCTCATAGTAGCAGGACGCAGATGCTGGTGTTACTTAACTATCAGAGATAAGATTGGCACATTACCATAGAAGGTTTCAAGGATGGAGTGTTTTGACCCCTGGGGATCTGTGATGACAACTAAATTATTTTCTATCCAAAGTAACAGCATAGATGTGCAGCTCACTGAGGGGTTTCTTGATGCATATAAACCACAGGTCTGAGGAGCAGAAACCTGATTTGAGAAGCTAAAGTGAAAACATATGACCTGAAGTCTAATTCTCACAGCTAAGTTAGAGCCAGAGGCCCTTGAATGAAGAGGAAGCTAAATACATTTGAAAATGATGTTCATTGAAGCTATATTTATTCTTTCCCTAAATGTGCCCTGTGGCTCTTCCTCTAAGCTTTTCCCCAAGGCACCTGGAGCCATTTAACGAGATTACTGTATACTGGAGAAAGGGATATACCTAGACCTTTGGGAGTTCCGAGTTAATCCACCAGAATCTAAAAATTCTGCAGGTCAGAATGAGAGCTTACAGAGATCAGGCAATAAATGGAAAGTTGGCCTAAGTCAGTCACACCGTGGGTGCAGAGAGCCCAAGAACCCATTCTGTGGTTATTCCCCTCGTTCTTCAATGTACAGTTGGCTAAAAGTACTTAGCACCTGGCAGAATCTCCATCTCGATACCTTAACCTGATGAGTTACGTTCTAAGATTGATTTTGAAAAGTGACTGTAGATTATAGTGAACTTCGTCAGGTATTAATATGAATTGCAGGATGTTTTCTGGGGTTGTTCTCTTTACTCAGACAGATCAAACCGATTCTGGCAATAGATATGAAGCCACTAATTGACTGATTGAATAATTTGTTTCTTATTCCCAATTAATATATTCAATTGGGAGTAGTCCAATTTCACCTGGCAAGGACAGCAATATTCCTTCACTCTGTTAGTTCAGGATTATATCCACTATAATGTGCTTTTTTCTTTTAATTTTATTTATTTATATTAGAGAGAGAGAGATTGAGAGAGAGAGCACGAGACGGGAGAGTTCAGAGGGAGAAGCAAACTCCCTGCTGAGCAGGGAGCCCGATGTGGGACTTGATCCAGGGACTCCAGAACCATGACCTGAGCTGAAGGCAGTTGCTTAACTAACTGAGCCACCCAGGCATTCCTAATGTGCTCTTTCTTAACATAATATGTAATAACTTAATCATGCCAATTTTTTCTAACACATCATGCTATTACATAACAGAGATGACATTTTGCATTAGATATGGGAACATAGAAGAGCCTAGGTGCTTTAATAGGAAACATTTGCCAGAAAAATTTCAGTGGAAATTTTATACATTAAAATCTACTATAATTTATTATAAAATTTACTATAATTCATTATAAAATTTAATTATACATTAAAATTTCAGTGAAATTTTATACATTAATGTGTAAAACATTAATGAGGTTTCTAGGGGCCTTGTGGTCTAGGCCAGGTTTGGATATAGACAGCCTCTAAAATACATGGCATGTTGTTGTACCCTGTTCCATCCAATATGGGAAAAAAATAAGTCATAACCCTTAGGAATTTGGATTTTGAGATAACTTATGCCATATGTGTGTGCTACTCTGATCCATTTAAGGAATAATAAATCTGACTATTTTTTTTTAAGATTTTATTTATCTATTTGAGAGAGAGAGAGAGGCAGGGGGAGGGACACAGGGAGAGGAAAGGGAGAAACCGAAGCAGACGATGCTGAGTGCAGAGCCTGACACAGGGCTCAAACCCAGGACCTGAGATCAGACCCAAAGGAATACTAAATGTTGAACACCTCCCTGATTGCCCCACCAAGTGTCCCTGACAGTTTTTTTTTTTTTTTTTTTTTTTTTTTAGGTATCAGATTTTATTTAGTTAGAGGAAGTTTAAGTTTTAGGAAAAAATTGAGCATAAAATACAGAAAGTTCCCATAAACTTCCCCACACTCATACTTACTTACCTCTATTATCAACATCTTGTATGTATGTGGTACAATTGTTACAATTAACTATATTGATACATTATTATTAACTAAGGTCCATAGTTCACATTAGAGTTCACTCTTTGGATTGTAATGTCCTGTGGGTTTTGACAAAAGCATAGTGCCATGCATCCACCATTACAGTGTCATACAGATTAGTTTTGCTGTCCTAAAAATCTCTTGTGCTCCACTTATTCATCTTTCTCTCCCTCCCCGAAACCTTTGGCAACCATTGATCATTTTTCTAGTTGTGGGAAAATACACATAAAATACAACTTACCATCCTATCCATTTTTAGCTGTCTAGTTCGGTAGCAGTAAGTTCATTCATACTCTTGTAAAATCAGTCTCCAGAACTGTTTTCATCTTGTAAAACTTAATCTGCACCCATTAAGCAACACCTGTCCATTCCTCTGTCCTCCCAGCGCCTGGCATCCGCCATTCTACATTCAATCTCTATTCATTTGACTCCTCTAGGTCCCTCATAGAAGTGGAACCATACTGCATTATCCTTTTATGACCTGTTTATTTCCCTTAGCAGAATGTCCTCAAGCCATCCATGTGGTGGTGTGTGTCAGAATGTCATTCTTCAAGACCACATAATATGCCATTATTTCTACACATCACATATTTTTTTATCCACTCTTTCATCAGTAGGCAGTTGGGTTGCCTCCACCTTTCAGTTATTATCAATAATGCTAGGATGAACATAGGTATACAGACTTTTCTTCAAGACCCTGCTCTGAGTTTTTTTGTGTGTATATTCAGAAGTGGGATTTCTGGATCATATGGTAATTCTACTTTTAATTTTTTGAAGAATGACTATACCATTTCCCATGGAATTACCCATAAGTCTGACAGATTTGAGGGCTACTATCCATGCTCCTTATTTATGCAAGATACCCTGACACACAGCCCTTATGATCCAGTGGTTCCAATGGTACTTTAAGTGACAAATCAGATAGGGATGCTCTATAGTGCCTCTACTAAGAGTAGAGTAGTAATCATAGCCTAAGCTCTGTTTTTGGATTTAAAAACCGTGTTTTCTGTACATTTGCTTTCCTTTGGCCACCAGACTCTGGTGGAGGTGGAATGCTTAACCTTGGAACACCGAGACACTATGCTTGCTGAGCTGCCCAGCATGGGCTCGATGTTATCTGATTTAAAAAATCATGAAGTTGGGCATATGCAATAGCATTCATCCATAAACGGGAAAGGATTTGGTTGGGATCAGGCCTGTGCAGATCTGGAAATCATGAGTAAATGAGACTAAAGGGGGCTCATGTTCCCCTAGTCCTTAATCTTCCTATTGCCGTATTTTCCCTCAACCCCTACATATGGACCCTTAAGGAGTCTTAAAGGTGGGCCCTTCTATTAATTTGATACTAGCTGAAAGTGAGCATACTGCATCTAAGCTGTTCTGACGATGATGACTGTGAACAAATTATCTCCAAACAAGTGGTAGCTTAAAATAACCACTTTTGGGCACCCGGGTGGCTCAGTTGTTTGAGTCCAACTCTTGGTTTCAGCTGGGGTCATGATCTCTGGGGTCTTGAGACTGAGACCTGTTGGGGCTCTGCACTCAGTGGGGAGTCTTTTTGGGATTCTCTCTCCCTTTGCCCATCCCCTTTCCTCCTGCCCCTCCCCCCACTGCCATAAATAAATAAACAAACAAATAAATCTATCTATCTTACCAAAAAAGTAAATAAAACAACCATTTCTGGTATTATTACCTGCCATAACTCCAGCAGTGGACAGAACTCAGCTAGGCGGTTGCCAGTCAGAGTCTCCCCATTGTTTCAGTCAGTCTGACTGGAGCTGGAGTCTCAGCAAGACTTGGTCAGCCATAAGCCTAGTGGTTGGAATTGGCCATTGCCTCAAAATCAGCAGAGTAAAACAGATTGCATCCCCTGACCATTTAACACATTATGTAGTTGTTTCTCCGAGTTTCCTTGCATGGGCGTTTCATAGGATGCCTCAGGTCTCTAAAGAGCATGACCAAGAACGGCAGATAGAAATTGTTTTCTTTTGGTGATCTATCCCCACATACTATAGAACATCATTTTCAATATTTTCTCTTGGTCAGGCAATTCACAAGCCCCCACCCAGTTTTGTTTTGTTTTTTTAAAGATTTTATTTATTTATTTGACAGAGAGAGATCACAAGTAGGCAGAGAGGCAGGCAGAGAGAGGGGGGAAGCAGGCTCCATGCCGAGCAGAGAGCCTGATGCGGGCCTCGATCCCAGGACCCTGAGATCATGACCTGAGCCGAAGGCAGAGGCTTTAACCCACTGAGCCACCCAGGCGCCCCGCCCCCACCCAGTTTTAAAAGAAGGAAACAGATACCTTACCTCTTGATGAAAATGGTGTTAGTTCCATTGTAAGAAAATTGAAGAACATGAAGAAATATATATACACATGCACACACAGAATCAATGCCCATTATTTGCAATAGTTGTGTCCTATACACTTGCCCTGAACACTAAATTAGCGAATACTGAACCGTTGCTCCTAGGAAAAATAGAGTTAGTTTTTTGCAAGCCTCTGGTCACATATTTTTATCAATTAATACATTAAAAAATAATTCACACATAACCTCACTTTATGAACATTTATGTTTAAAGACACCTTATTTAACAAATACTGTTGATTGACTAAAATTGAATTCATGGCCAACAGCACTATAACTCCTGCCTGAATGAACCTTATGTAAAAAGTGTTTTCCCTGTAAAGTACATAATAGGAAAACGCTAGACAGCAATTCAGCACTACAATTGGGGCACATTTAAAACAACAACATTACCAAGAAAAGCACAAAAATTGTGAAAAACATGGCACCACACAGATCACAAAAAAAGAAATTTGTTTACAGTATGAGAGCTAAAACACGAAAGCATGGCATGCCTTGTCTGATTTTATCCAGAAAAGTGCACACAGGATAATTCTAATTTTTTTGCCACTCTGTCCAAACCTGTAAAGGACCACAAAAACACTGGGACAATTCATTTTGGAGTTACAAATACATTTTCGAAGTAGATTAATTAACTACTATAGAATCCTAGAACAATGAGGATTAACTCCAGATGAATGTGTGTCTCCGTGTTTGGAAAATATAATTTGCTACACATCACACTCAGGAGTAGCCCAGAAAACTGTGTTGAGTAAAGTCTTCTCAGTGAGTGTCAGAACTTCTAGCAGTGTGTCAGGTTGTCTACTCTGCATGTTTTGGAAAATGGAACTTGTAAAGAACAAGATTAAAACATTAATAGTAAGGTGATAGGATGCAAAGCTACATTTATGCACCTCTCAGAGTAGATATTTTTGCTCCTGTGCAAGCTCAGCTCAACTGCAGAGATGAATAAGTAGGTGGAAATGCTGACACATTCTGCAAATGCCAGTTAGCCTTTTATATCAAGTGCTCTGGTACCTGCTATATGGATCTGTAGATGAGTGATCACCAAGACAGGGGAATGCTATATGTGGACGCTACAATTTGGCAACTAAAGAGTGCCCAAGTGGCCAAGAGCAGAGCCTAAACCTGAGGCCCTGATAGGGCACTGTGAGTAGACTAAACAGACACCTGGGCAAAGGTTGGTTATACTGGTCTCTCCTCTATCACAGAATAAGAATAGATACATATTCTAGATATGGATTTTCCTTTCCTGCCCTCAAATCTTTTGCAATCTTCATCACTAACGGAATGTCTTTCACATTGATGTTCTTCTACTCAACATTGCTACTTAGTAAGGAAATAATTTTATAGCAAACAGTATTTGACAGTGCACTTATACCCATAGGATCCACTGGTCTTATCTTATGTCCCATCATGCAGAAGCAGTTGGCTTGCTAAGAAATGGGAATGCTCCATCAGCACCTCAGATAATATCATCAGTAAACCTGGGATATTGCCTTCCAGGATGAGGAACAATATCCCAACAAATGCCAACATATGTTGCCATTTTCCTTTTGGTCAAAATATATGGACCAAGAAGCCAAGACTCTATGTGAAGGGTCTCTTTTACTAGTGTATATATTAGCTGCCTTCTACAATTTCAATATCCCTTCTTTACAACCTTGAATTTGATGAGTTGCAAGTAACTTATATGAAATATGATAAACTCCCCTGGCCACTTGCATTCTTGTGCTATTGATAAAAGAAATGAATTAATATATTAGCTAGCACAATTGACTCTGATTGCCAAAGGAATATTAGTTGTAATCTGGAATCTAGGGGATTTTAGGGTTTTTCCTTAATACTCTTATATTCAATAACAACTTACTAATGAAAGGCTATAAGTAATAGAGAGACAAACAAGGACTCAAATCCTGTGATGATACATTTATAAAATGGAAATAATCAAAGTTTAATTTTCTCATGGAGGAGTGATGATTAAAATAAGTTAATAGATGCAAGATCTTTATAACAGCACTAGAGTATATCATGTACCTATTTTTTTGATAATTTTACTATTATTTTTATCTTATATCAGTTGAATGTCTAAGGTACCAAATTAAGTAAAATCCAGTTAGACTAAAGAAAAAAAATAATAAATATTATATATTTCTACCAATTTTTCCCTCCCAATTCTCCATCCACTTACTTTTCTCACAATGTCTACTACCCTCCAGAATATAGTTCAGATCATCTTCAAGTGCTTTTCCTCTTTCTTTTCTCTCTTTCATGGATTCAAAAAGGTATTATCTTTACATATAAAGGCACGTTTTTCATGTTGATGTACTTTATGCCCTTCCCCATTCCCATGTACATCCCTTAGGGTCTGCTCTACCCTTTACTTACATCACTTGGAAGTGGAACGCTTGCCCTGCTCCGTTTTCTGGTGTGTTTATTTACCATTGTGTTAAGTATTCATCACCCCAAATGATCCATTTTCAAGTTTTTCCTTCAATAGAAGAAACTTTCTGAGGACAGGAAGAGGCAGAGAGAGAGAAAGAGAAAGGAGAGAGAGAGAGAAAAAATGGGAATGTGTGTGTGTGTGTGTGTGTGTGTGTGTGTGTGTGTGTTATAGGTGTATATATATTTGGGTAGGTGTTCCCTAATAGGTTTTTAAAAACTTGAATGAATCAATGAATTAGTTAATACATGAAAGAGTGCACCAGTATTCAGCTTGATCATAATCTCCAGTAATTTATCTGGAAAACTGAATATATTAGAAAGTTGGATAAGGGGGATCAGCTGTGAGGGAAAGTGCTTCTCCATGTTTCTACATAATTGGCTTCCTAGTCTACCTCCCCTCTTACTTGCCTGTTCTATTGTGTGCCTCTCCATCTGTTACTAGTGACTGCTGTTACCTCACCCTATGTGTCCCTCTCCCATGTTTGCCTTCTCATATCACTTACTAATTTCCACTCATTCCTTTGGTAACTTTTATAAACAGTAGTTGCTTCCAGCTAGTACTTTTAGGTTCTTTCCTATTTTAGGAAGTTCTATATTCTTTTAATTCAGAAAGTGGTTTTGATGTTCTTTCGCCTTTGTAAACAGTTTAAAAATGATGGTATAGTGAGTTCAATGACCCTGATGTGGGGAAGAATGTTTTTGGTTTTTATTTACCCAAAATAAATAAGGATAAAAAAACAAAAAGAAAGGAATCAACATGTGCATGAAGATGCACATTTGTAATGTTTCCAAGTCATAGCCCAAATTGCAGTGAATTAAGGCCAAGGCTTTGATCTTAGACTATTGGTTGGGGTGGAGCAGCAGTCTGTTGAATGTTCTTTACCTAAAAAGAATTAATTTAGTTGTAATTCAGGCCTTAGCTGAAATTTCGAGAAATAGCAACTTCATTCTCTAGTTTGAATTAAAGCTTTTTTGTTTTTTAATATATGTATCATATCCTCCAAAGCCTCCATTGTCTTATAGATTTCCCTGTTTCATATAATCTTTTATCCATCATCCTGGGCAATGTCACTTGGGCAAATACACTTTGTCCTCTTTCTTCATTTGCACAAACAGATGGAATCCAATTATTTAATATGTTGTGCTCCCCCTTTTAATCTCCAATCCTAAATCCCAATCACCACTCTTAAGAGAACCCTTTTTTTTGTTTCATGTTGTTTATCATCAACAAGAAGAAAATGATTGCCTTTGTTCAGAGAAACTGGTTACAGATAAGTTATTATAATTCACAAAAATACCCAATTGTTTTTGTTGAATGGCTTCTTACTTATTTCTGTGACTTTATGATGTAGTAGCCAAGGTTTCTAATTAGCAAGTTGATTTGTTGATTTTAAATGTTTCTAATATGTCTCTTATTTTCTTGTTTACTTTATGGTCTAATAACTTTGCCTTATGTCTCTTGCTGTCTTTTTTTTTTTTTTT
>CM052798.1:163999835-164032501 GCA_028533885.1 Nasua narica | reverse complement strand
TTACCCAACACTGACAGAAATCTGGATTAGAACTCTGGATTTTCCTAGCCTTTAGGCACATCATTCACCATTTCTGAATCTCTGATATCTTTACTTAAAAGAGGGTCAAATCATGTACTTTGTAAAGCCTTGTCAAAAGTCAAAATACAGATGGTAAGAGCCTCGGACTCAGTGGCAATATCCTATTTACAATGACATCATCATCTAAAACACAAAAGTCACTTGAAGAACATTATCTCTGCCAGATTCCTTGCTATGTAATATTAAATGCAAAGTTATTTTGGCATTTGATAAAACATCTTATAAAAAGTATATAGGATGTTTTTATTACCCAACACTGACAGTTAAGTAGGCTGAGGCACAGAGAGGTTTCCTACCTCAAAGTCAAAACCACTAAAAGCACTTAATCCATCCAATCCTATAACAAATGATTATCCATACTCTTTTACCAGGGAAAGCTATATGTAGTCCATCCATCCATCCATCCATCAGTTCATCTGTCCATCTATCCAACCATTTATGCAGTTATTTACCACAAATTTATCAGATATTATTATATACTAGATGATGTGATAGTCACTGGGGACATGATATGAGTGAAAAAGAAATTGATCTCTACCCTCAAAGTGACGACAGCCTGGTCAGAAAACAAGTATTCATCAAATAATCCGCAAATACGCAGCAGGTACAATGTAAGTTGGATACCCCGTACAAACGTTCACCAGTTTCTCACAGAACAGATTTGTCACGCTCTGGTTAGGCATCCTGATGATGCACCACTCTTCTCTCTAGACTTGTAGGCTCCCCTTCCAGCCAGCTACATGTTTCAACCCACCTCATCCTCTGCACCGTGTACTGCAAGCGTACAACAGGAGGGGTTCAGCATAGCACTGAACCAAGCACCGACCTTGCTTTGCTGTTGCGTCAGCCATGACTTTGATGCTGAGCAAGTGCCTGGTTCCTCTCTAATTCTCTTTCCCCGTCTTGAGCCTGGGGTGTCAGAGAAAACGGAGCTCCACTGGAGATGTAGTGTGGCAGAAGAGCAGTGACCTCCCTTTAGGAAAGCCTAAAAAAAAAAAAAAAGTGTGTTTATTAAATAATCAGTATGTACACTGAACACAGTTGGTATCTGTCAAAGTCCGAAGTAGAAATACCAGCTGCCATTCACGGAGTGCTCACACCTGCTTAGCTGGTGTGGTTGCGTAGTATAGCCCATGTCGTGGCCACAGCTACTCAAATGCTGTCTATGTTTGTGTTGGTAGAAGTTTTGAGTAAATAAATATGACTTTAAAAATAGCGAATACTTCACAAAGGGATTTTTGCTCACCTTTTGTCCATACATGTACCTTACATTTGTTGTACAGTTTAAACGCACACGCGCGTGCACACACACACACACAGTAAAAATTTAGGATTTTTTTTAGAAGGAAATGATCCAGAATTGTCAAACAAATACAACCATCTGGTCTCTTCTGTGAGGAGACTTTGTTATAACTTAAGCTTGGAGTCAGATGGATTTGACATTGATTCTTGGATCAGCACTTCATAATTGTGTAACCTCAGGAAGTGACCTTGTTTTGTGTGTATGTGTGTGTGTGAGCTTCCTCATCTCTAAAATTGAGATAAAAATCCACATATTTTAAATATTTAATGACACATTTCAGCAGAGTGCACGATATGTTTTAGGATTGCCATAACTGTATGCCACAGACCTATGTGATTCGGGAAGATGATGATACTTACACCATTCCAACAGCTCAGAGAACATAAGCTGATTAATTCATCTTTTACTATGACTTTTAAAGAACCAAATACGATTTTAAAATGTGAACTTTGTATACATCTGCCTTGATCCGATTATATAAGGATTTATCTCTTTGAAATGTGTTATGATCCTGAAGCTTATTTTATTCTTTACTCTGTGTGACTCTGTTCTAAAGTTGGTTGGTAAAGACATGGGGAGAGGCAGTTCGAACAGACAACAAATGTCTCAGGCTTTTTTTTTTTTTTTTTAATGACGCAGCATGGCATTATAGGAAAAAAAGCCTAGTCTAGGAGTCAGAAACCTGGATTAGAACTCCAGATTTTCTATAGCCTTTAGGCACATCATTCACCATTTCAGAATCTCTGATATCTTTACTTAAAAGAGGATCAAATCACCTACCTTGTAAAGTTGTGTCAAAAGTCAAAATACAGATGAAATGCCGAGTACGTAGTTGGTGCTCAGTACATAGCTACTACATTTATACGAAGATTTTCATGAACAATCTATGGCAAGTAAATTCTTTTAAAAAAAAATTTATTTATTTGTTTTAGAGAGAGAGCAGAAGGAAGAGGCAGAGGGGGAGGGAGAGAGGGAATTTCAAGCAGACTCCCTGTTGAGAGCCTGAATCAGGCTTGATCTAAGGATTGTGGGCTCATGACCTGAGCCAAAATCAAGAGTTGGATGCTTCATGGACTGAGCCACGCAAGTGCCCCTATGGCAAGTAAATTCTTATCACTGTAACTTTCTTTATGCATAGGTTAGAATATATGTCTTTGTGAGAATAATTTGATTTGGATAAGTTTTTGAATATTTATGACATATATTTTAGTCATGAGAAAGAAGGTACTGAAATGATTGCAGAAAGGTATATTCGGGGAAAACATAACTAGACCACGCCTAAGAATAAATAAGAACTTCAGTGCACATGTGTCAATATTAAATTGGTAGGTTGAAAGCAGCTATATGATTCACTTTCTTAATCTTTAAACCACTCTCTCCAAAAATGAGGAAAAATAAATTGCATTTGTCATTCTCCATGTTATGCCCACCTATTATAGCACTTGTTATCACATTGCTTGGATGCTTCTTCTGCCAAAACAAGACCAGTATTGGCAGAGCGGCCATATCCTATATTATAACCATGGATATGAGGGTAGACACGAGTCGTCACACAGCTGGGACTGCCCCCAAGTATACAATTTACCCATCCGCATAGCCTTTGGAAAGTTACTGAAGCTATCTGAGCTCCATTTGATTGATCTGTGAGAAAGGAGGCAGATACTTGCTTTGAGCTTACAGAGTTGTGGGGACTTTCGCTCCATTAGAACTAAGCCTGGCATATAACAAGCAAATTGGTAAGAGTTAGCTATTATGTCATCTCAAAATGCTCAGCAATGGTAGGTACGCAGTGAATGTTAAATGAATGAATAAATGCATAATGAACAAATGAATGTGAAGCAGATGCAGAGTATCAGAGAGTTGAGAAGGATCAGGACTTCAACTTCGAGATAGTTACATGCCCGTGCTGTCTCAGATGGGGCCTCGCTAGTTCACTTTTCAGAACAGGCTGGCTTCCTGGAAACAAGGTCAGGCATCTCCCACCTGTGATCTTCCAGGATTCCAAGATGAGTATGAGGGTTCTTTGAATTCATGCTGAGTGTGTCAAAAAAATACGCAATGTCTAAGCAATTGTCTTTATCAATAGGTCGACCTGGGCTTTAGGCCAAATACTCATAGGAAAAATTACATTGAAAACAAATATTTCCAGGAAAGTGATTCTGTAAACTCATATTGAGTGTTGTGTCTGTTCTTCTCTCAGGGCCCTCTGATATGGAAAGAGAGAAAGAGGACAGCTCTTTCTCAAAACTGATTTCTTGGATATTTTCAATTTCATAAATGCTTTTGTTCCTTCTGGCAACAGCAAAATGAATAAGCACACATTATGGGGAGGAGATGCAGCTCCATAAAAACTGCTCTGAGTGTGTAGGCAGCAGCCTCCCTCAGACCCGGTAAATGTCTCACTAGCAGGTTCAGCCTTCCCCTAGCTGAAGCTGAGCAAGCTGGGTAAGGGCTTTTAAAATATGGGGAGCTGTGATCTTGTTTAAAGAGGTCAAGGAAACAAACCTGAGCCCTGTTTCAAGGATTAGGATTTGCCATAGGGAGAGCCCAGGAAGTGGTACTTCATGGCAAAATCTTCCACCTCATTCTGGGATATCGATGTCTACTTTAGTGATGTCCTATTTCCTAAAGAGGAAAATCCATAGCAGGAAGTTTTGTCAAAGAATTAGTACCTCCCTCTGGTGTAACTGGTGACATTAAAAGAAAAATAAGAAAAAAAACTAATAAAAGGGGAACGCAAAGCAACATAACATGGTGGTGCTTATGTACTACATCATACTCTAAGAATGGAGATGGTCTTTCCACTGTAGGAAAGAATAAACTTGGCCAATGAGTCCTGATGCCACCCTTTTCACTTGATCCCTAAACTTAATTGAAGTAAATCTGGTATAAATGTCAAAATGTCTGGTAATAATGTCAATAGCAGCCTACAAGAGAAGGAAAGGGTGCTGCAAACTTAGCATAAATCAGTTTATCATAGTCCATATATGTTTGGGTTTATTGTATTAACAGTAGGGCAAGACTAAACAAAATTTTAATATGTGACATAATCAACTTCTTATTTTAGAGAAATCCTCTAGTTGCATTACAGATCATGCTTAGGAAGAAAGTAAGGTGAAAGCTGGAGGCAAGGAATACCAAGAGACTACTGTTGGGATTGTCCAGACAAGATTTAACCATTAAGAGGGTATCCATATTTGGGGCATAGACATAGCAAATATTTTGGGAGTACACCAATGTATAGGACTTAGTCATTTATTTGGTGTAGAAGTTAAGGAGAGTAAGAAGTGATTACTAGATGTCAACTGTAAATTATTTTTTCTGCATCCCTCCTTCCTCCCTTTCTCCCTATTTCCATTTTTTCTAACACACACTTACTTAAAAACAAACAAACAAACGCTATAGACCAGACACTGTATGTGGTGAATTTCAATTTCCAAAGATGGCCTCCCCAGTATATTCCATCCCACATGTTCTTCCTACAAAATGTTGTTGACATACCTCCATTAAGCAATCTTACTGCCTCCCCTTTGAAAATGGGCCTGGGTCAGCCTTTGAATCTAGAGTCTAATGAATATTATGTGATGGAAATGACTCTGTGTCACTTTTACAATTCGGTCATAAAAGTTGATACAGCAAGTTCCTCACCCATTCTCTCTCAAAGCAACAGTCCTTACAACCCAGCCACCACATTTTGAGGAAGTCCAAACCACATGGAGAGGCCATGTGTAGATGTTCTTACCAACAGTCCCATCTCAAGTCTCAACTAATATTATCTGATGCGCATGAGAGTGAGTGAGACTTCACATGACACCAACCTCTAGGCCATCCTGGATGATGCTGAGACAAGCAGAGAGGAACTATTCTCACCAAACCCTACCCCATCTGCAGACCTCTGAGTAAAATGCACACTCATTGTTTTAAGCCACAATGTTTTAAGGAAATATATTGGCAGTGACAGAAACATTCTACAATGTTATGAGATTGCAAAGTTAAATAATGCTAATTCTTTCTTCTCAATAAGACATAAACACCTAATATTAGTAAAATTAGATTAGTGTAAAAGAAAACATGTTCAAGATCAAATGGAGATATAACAGCAAGATAACTTTCTAAGTGGTTGACATCTATATCCAATGCTCATTGTTTACCTCCAAACACATCCCAAATCTTGGTATATGCCATACTTAATGCCTACAGTGGTATGTCTTAAAGATCTTATTTATATGCTGGTAAAGATGACCTTCTCTAATAAGGAACCAACATTGATTAGATGTCTCAATAAAGGATAAGGGGAAGGGATTGCCCTGTATTTAGAAATTATTTCAAAGATACTTTAAAATATCACCCCTTAGACCCATATGTATTTGAAATAAACACCTTTGCATATTCTTTGTTGCCTGAAGTTCTATCAATAACTGGCTTTAAGAATTCATCCTTCCTGGTATTTATGAAGAATCTATATGTTATACTTGGCCATTCTGATGTGTAAGTGAGCAGGTGCCATTGGCATGACAGTTCACAAGTTCTGTGGAAACTACAAAATGGATCTCAATATACCGTCAGACTTTCTGGGTCCAGATGCAATAGATATCTATGTAACTTTGCCACTGGGATGTTAGCCTCTGGGCTCATTGCCTTGGCTACCATTTAGGTTACCCATGTTGGACAACCAACATTTGTGCAGCAATGGTAAATTAGGTTCCACTTCCATGAGTAAGTGGATTTCTTGCCATAGTAATTGACATTTAGTTTCAAAAGTAACAATCTCCATGGTTTAAGTAGTAGGTGGTAGGATTATTATCTTTGCTGTGAATGAACCCATAAAAGGAAGTCTGAGGTGGGAGATAGGTGGGTATTAAGATCTGAACTTACTTTGAATCATCTGTGAATGAGCCCATAAAAGGAATACTACTTAGTCTGAGGTGGGAGATAGGTGGGTATTAAGATTTGAATTTACTTTGAATCATCTGAAAGACTTAAAACAAGATATTAGCACCCTTGAGAAGAGAAAACTCAAGGGTCTCAAAGTAGACAGACTCATTCTGATCATTAATAATCCAGGATTACAAGGAGTTCTGTTGAGTGGTTCAATAAATAGTTTGTTCAGATGAACCTGGATTCAAGTTTATGCTTAGTCATGTATTTGCTACCAACTTATTAATCTCTAAAGGCCTCATTTGATGCATTTAAAGAGTTTAGCACCGTACTGGGCATGTAAATAAACACCCAGTAAATGAGCGCTGTTATGAGTACAATGCCAATGGCCATGATGACGTTATGAGAATGTAGTTAATGCTGTTGTCATTATTATTTGGAATGCAGGTCACTAGATGTGACATCATATTTAGGTGCAATGTCAGATGACGGAGCACTATGGGAGATGGATTTAGGAGTAATGATCCTGTAGTGTGGAGTTAGAATCATGGAAATAGCAGACCCAGAGATTAAAACAGAGAGAGTCATAGAGAAAACTGTAAGAGTACAATATATGAGGGTGGAGTAAAACGGGAAGAGCCAGAAGAGTACAATGTGTAGGAAGAGACAAATGAGGGGCAAGAACCGTGGAAAACAGAAAGGGGACTGTTTCACATAGAAACTTAAAAAAGAGGCAAATGAGTAATACCTGGTTATCAATCCATTCCTCTGCATTCCATTCCATATTTGCAGTATGTCTGGGGACCTCTGTGTTGTAAGTGGAATATTTAGCCTGGCTAATAACAACCATAAAACAAGCAATTAATCCTTAATATATTGGAAAGGAACAGTTTCCCAATAGGTAGATATTTCCTTAGATGAGTGGTAGAACAGTTAATCTTTGCTGTAAGTCAGTAGCGTATTAGAATTATTTATCTTGGGGTGGATTCTTACGACTCCTGCTGTTTTCTTCCTTATATCTAGGAACTGTCACCCTGCATGACTAGGTGAGTCTATTCGGGCTTAAGGAAAGATTCGATTGACAGAGAAGTAGGGGTCCATTTCCAAAGAGAGGCAGTTCCTAACAAAGCCCTGTAGGGAGTTTCTACCTCTGCTTCTTCTATGAGAAAACTGCAAGATACCACCTTCATTCATCTCTTGTTCAGAAAGCAATCTTCTGCTTAGTATTAGAGATATCCTAATCAGCATGCCTAATTACAAAGTCCTATGAATCCCTTTGAAAGGAAGAAAAAAAAAGAAACAAAGTCTTTCCTACAGTAGAGGCAAAAGGAAAGACACACTGACTATCAGTTCCTGTGCTAGGGTGAGATAAACCTACCAGCTGGATTGAGTTTGAATGATTCTAGATTTCAGTTCCCTGAGTGTGAGGATGGAGGTTCAAAATTGGATGCATTCTGATTTCTCACTGCATCCTTTTCTCACAAAGACAGGCAGTTGGAAGGGAAAATATAATCAGTATGATTAGAGTTTTATTAAAATGTGGACCTTATTAAAAACTGGCTTCTAGCCTACAAGCTACCTTTAGTCAGTAAAGATGGTCATTTACAGGTCACTTGCCTTGTCTCTAGGTTTGAGTTTGTCTTCCTATTAGAAGACACGATGTACTAGTCCACAAGCTGCTAGTGTTATTGGGTTCTTTGTGTTATTCTTCTATAATTTCAGGGTTTGTGATAATTTCAGTAACCTTGAACGGATTCAGTGTGTGAAAGGGAGCCTGGGGTAGGGGTCAAATGATGGCTTCAAAGAACTTTGATTTTACCTATGCAAGGCTGAATGCATAGGGAGGCTGGTGTTTGGGCGGGAACCCTGGCTCTGCCTCACGCTGCCTATGTGAAGTCTGTGCCTCAGTTTCCTTATCTGTAAAATGGGAGCAATAATCTTGGTGTCTTTCTCCTAATGTCAGGAGGTTTAATGGAATTGATATTTTTTAAACAACATCAGAACTGTGTCCGGCATATGAACTTATGTAAGTGTTGGATAAAACTAAGTCTGAAGCTCCACAAGCTCATTATTACAATAAGACCTTAAGTTGGGGCACTATTTGCAAATAATTTATGCACAAAGCACTCAGGTATTTATCTTTATCTCTCACTGCTTTGAGTACCCACAGGCCCTGCTAGTTGCCATCCTTAATCTTATGCTAAAACAAATGTAAACCATTCATAGTTTGGCTTGATGGAGTTTCTCTTGAATTTACTTATTTAACTCCTTTTATTGCTCAGAAAAAGTCACATGTGTTTCCTCTCTTCTATACATGGAGCCAACAGTAATCAATCCTCATCCGACACATGTTGCTTCCTTTTTCTCTTCATATTACCGACTCATGTCTCAACTATTCTTTCCTCCAGCTCTCTTAAAGAACCTGATGCCACTGCAAAACCTGATGCATCAGGTTTTTACATATATTCTGCACCTTTCCCCAAACGCCTCCTCAAAAATATCTCTTCCCTTCTCAGAAGGCCTATATCTGTGTCCGTCTCACTGAGGTTTCTTGAGTAAAAGAATATTTACTGTTGGCTCTCCATTCCTCCCTTGATGTGCCAACAAGGATAAATGACAGGTGATTTGGATTCATTCAGCATTCATTCAATATTTACTGAGCTCTCTGCATTGGAAGAAATAACTGAATATGCATATGTATTATTTTCTCCTAATTTCATATAAATGAAAGACAATTAAGCATACCATGTTTGTACATTATTTTCTCCCATTATTTTATGTCTTAATGATATTTCCGTATCAGTCCTTATAAAGTTTGTGATGGTTTTAAAATAAGTCTGTCATACTCCTGCCATCAAAAGGTGAGTCATATGACCTTCCACAAGGGCAAGTCTTAGAAAGAGATAGAAAGCGATGGAGCTAACATTGTATCAATTGAGGCTGGGGCTCAATTTCACAGTTTCTTAAAAGGTCACAGAGTTCACTGGCATACCTCAGATTTTGCTTCTCAAAATCCAGCTATCATGCTGTGAGCAAGCTAAGGAGAGGTCATTTGTCGGTGTTCTTGTTGAGGGTCTTCATTAAGGTCCATGCAGGCTCCAAGCGTCCTTCAGAGGATTTCAAGCCTATCTTTCCAGAGACAGGGATGCTGTTGCACAGAGCAGAAAGGAACAATCTCTGAATTTCAGAGTAGAGGTCTAAACGAGACTGTTGTGGCTTCATGCTGCTATGATATGCCATTCTTTGCTGCACAATAGACAACTGGAGCATCTGTGAACCATTTTAATATTATTCCCCTTCCTTGATGTCCACTCCACATCTCCTTTTGGAGTGGATCCAACTTCCACCACCAGTAAAGCCCATCTCCAAATTAGCTTAAATATTTCCGCCTGCAGGTTCTACTACCTTTGAGTCAGTGGCAATTTCCCTGTAATAATAGTGATAGGGGTCTTAAAAGTTCACAGAGCTTTCACCTGGCACTTTTGGGGATGCTTCCCTTCCCAGTATAACTCTGGCTCTGAGTAATTCCATCCTTGAAAGTCTTTGGTGGGGACTTTCATTCTGCCACTTAATGGCAAGAATATGATGCTTAGAGTAAAAAAAAAAAAACCTTTATATCAGGTCTACCTACCATGCCCTTCTGAGTTTAATATTTCTCAACTTCAACTTCTCAATTGCTAGAATGGTATTAAGCTAATCTACAGAAATGTTTTTGAAAGCCTATATGAAAGTGATTTTAAAGGTGAAAAGTGCTATACAGATTTTAGGTATCAATATTATTATTAGACACTTATTTTAATAGCAGGTTAGCAATATCAATAGGATAATTTAAGGGCACTGATTAACAGATTTATTAGGTAGAGATTTCAAAGTGGCCACTGTGTTTTTACTGTCCCGATCCAAAGTAATAAATGCTACAGGTGCACATCAACCAATGGAAATAAAGTTTAGCCTTTATTAATATGCTTGCACATTTTACCGGTGCCTTTGAAAATAGATTTCTATTTTGATTTGAAACAGGTGTTTTGGAATACATTTTGAAATGAGTTGAACAATGCTTATTCATGAGGAGGTTTGCATCGTATGACAGCTGAAGTTAATATTGACCATGCTGAATTTCCATACCAGGCCCAAGTATTTGAAAGCGACAGTGATTCTAAAGGTGTCAGTAATTTAGTTATTATCATTAGCACAAGACTCTACGGGACATTTTAATTGCAAATCATAATGACAGAACATTTATAACACTGTTCATTAATACATTATTTAATGCAAACCTATGAAAAATTTAATTGCTGTTAAATGAAGTGTACCAGATAACATTCCAAGAGATTTCATTTGTAGTAAAAATAGGGTTGCTTCGTGTTTGATGGTATGGGGTAGTCTGAGGGAATATTAGATATAGGAGGAATTTTTAAATACGAAAATTATTTTAGTACCCAGTAGTTTGAGCCACTTTTTAAAGATTTTATTTATTTGTTTTAGAGAGAGACAGCACATGCGTGAGCATGGGGAGGGACCAAGGGGGAGGATCTGAGGCAGACTCCCTGCTGAGTGCAGAGCCCAACGTAGGACTCAGTCTCACAACCCTGAGACCATGACCTGAGCCAGAATCAAGAGTTCGGCACTCAACCGACTGAGCCACCTAGGTACCCCAAGCCATTTATCATAAAAAATAATATCTACCAACTAACTATAGCATAGTTTTACGGTTTTTAGAAGACAATCCCTCCACCATGAATTAGCTCTATGCAATTGGGCAGATGATTTAAACGGCTTGAGCTAAATTTCCTTACATATAAAACTGAGTGATCAGACAGTACCCACCTGGCAGAGAATCTGTTCACATAAAATTCTGTATCCCTGTAATGGTTTCTAATGGCTTTATGATCTTGGAAGAGTGAACAATTGTCAGATCTCAGGCAGACAGAAGACAACAAAGATGTACTTCCTGCTAAAGCTTGGCGTTCATTAGAAAATAACTGGATCTTTGCTCCAGGGCCAGAATCACCCTTGCTTTACAACCAAGGCTGACAAGAAAGCATAGTCTGGAATACCAGCCATTGTTATGGCAGAAAGAGAGGAAACCAAACACATGCTTATTAAAGCCTGCCCTGAGGATAACCACCCTTTTTTGGTTATATTTCACTGGACAAATCAAGTCCTAATGCCTGCGATCAGTGGGGCAGAAAAGTGCATTCATGACTAAATATCTTAGAACATACGTGTTGATTCCAAAAGCGCCCTTCTGCTCCACCAAGAGACTCCCATAAATACACACAGAGAGACTGGTTTGGACCTCTTTCTCATTCCATATACAGATTTAACTAAAGTGGTATAGAGATCTAAATCTTTAAAGCTCTGCAAGAAGACATAAGAGTAAATCTCTGTGACTGCATATTAGGCAATAATTTCTTGGATATGACACCATAAATACAATCCATACAAGTAATTTAAATAAGAACAAGGAGAAAGAAGAATAGGAGGAAGAGGAGGAAGTCAATAACCAAAATTCACAAATTAGAGAAGAAAGTATTATTGATAGTATATTAAAAGTAAAAAAAATGCATAAGTGCACTTATTTCAGAAATATCTCCCACTTTTCTGGGAGATAATATTTGAGATGAATATAGTCAAAATATTTGGATAAAGAATGCATTGTATACATCTATAAATCAACAAGAAATCATATTGCTACTTTATGGAAAGTATAAGAAGTCACAGATAAAAAAATTAATCTGGGGCGCTTGGGTGGCTCAGTGGGTTAAAGCCTCTGCCTTTGGCTCAGGTCATGATCTCAGATCCTGGGATCTAGCCCCACATCGGGCTCTCTGCTCAGTGGAGAGCCTGCTTCCCCCTCTCTGTCTGCCTGCCTCTCTGCCTACTTGTGATCTCTTCTCTCTGTCAAATAAATGAATAAAATCTTAAAAAAAATTAATCTTACTTTTAATTAGGGACATATAAATTAACAAAACAGTGAAAATTCAGTTCATGTCAATCAGTTGGGAAAAATTTAAAGAGTCCGATAATACCCAAGTATTCTTCATCATCTTCACTGTGGTCCAACTGGCTCAACACTGTATTCTTGCCTGACCTCTTAATTGGCATTTTCTTCTATCTTTGCCCTCTTAGAATCTATTTTCAGTATAGAAGTTAGATGTCAAATATGATCATAGGATCCTGTGTTTCAAATCCTGAAGTGGACGCCTATCACATTCAGATGAGTATCAAAAACCTAGAAGAATACTCCTGTTATTCTTTTGCTTTCTTTTCCAACTACTCTGTCTCACAGACACGCTGGCCTCCTTGCTTCCTCAAAAAAGCAAAACAAAACAGAACAAAAACAACAGCAACAAAACCCAGCAACACTCTCACTTCATTTAATTTGCCCTTCCCTTTGTCTAGCAAGTTTTTCTCCTAGATAACTATTGTGCTTGATCCCATATCTCTGTGAAATCAACAGATCTTCCCCCCCACCCCCACCCCCAGGTCAGTTCCTAAGTGAGAACTTCCTTAGCTGTTAATTTAAAAAAGGTTTAATTTAAAACTGCTGTTTCATTCTCCCTCTGGCACTTTCTCTTGCTTTGTTTTACCTTGTTTTTTTTTCCGTGACTGTGGAGCAGAGTACTATGCATTGCTTATCAGCCCTAGGGGAGGATTCTAAACACCCCTACTCCTTGCATTTAGGTATAACTGTCTCCGAGGAAAATACAACACAGCTAAGCACTGGATAGAACAAATGCCCCACCTACACAAAGTAGAGATGGAAAAAGACCAGTCCCACAAAAGGCTTGTGGCCCTTTTCAGGCTATGGTGGCAGGACAAACTATCCATGAATAACCATCTCCTGCCACAGTGGAAGAAACCCTGTCCCCTCTCTCCAGAAGACAGCTATAGCAGTGGGGTTGGCTGGGTGCTATATAATACACACACTTAAAGCAGAGAAAAAAAAAAAGAGAACTAACTGTTCTATAGTAAGGACAATATTCCCACACAAGGTGATTAGTGTGGGCTCTTTATCTGTTGGTAAGGAAGTGTTCTGGTAAGAAGTTCCATTCTTATATGGCCGAGAGGAGGTCAGAGACCACACACAAAAGACAATCTTTCCCCCCAAAATAACACCATCTTCTAAAACAAACAAACAAACAAACAAACAAAAAATTGTATTATGGAGTACCTGGGTGGCTCAGTAAGTTAAGCATCTATCTGCCTTGGGCTCGGGTCATGATCCCAGGATCCTGGGATGGAGCTTGGTGTTGGGCTCCCTGCTCTGTGGGGAGTCTGTTTCTCCTTCATCCCTGACCTTGCCCTCTGCTGGTGCTCATGCTCTCGCTCTCTCTCAAATAAATAAAGAAAATCTTTTAAAAAATTGTATTTCTATCCATTGGTTATTCTATGTGTTACTTCATCAGTGCATAGATTTCTTTGTTTGTTTGTTTGTTTGTTTAATGTATACATTTCTAAGGGCACACATTTCTATCTCTTACATTTACTATTATTTCTGAAAGTGTTTAAGGGTTCTTGGCTTGTAGCATGTACTCAATAAACATTTGATAAATTGCCCTAAATTGCCAAATATAAATTAGAATTTAGAAAAATAGGAGATCAGTTACACTGCTAATTGGTATATTAGTTGTTACAAACACTTTGAAGTATAGTTTGGCAAAATCTGGTGAAGCTGAAGTGGATGTACTCAATAACTCAGCAATTCTCTTCTAGAGGGAAAATTATGGTTAAAGATAGAACAAGTCTGTTACAGCGAAGAAAAAAAGTGCAAATGACTCACCTTTTTCTTCAATAAGAAATTATATAAATAGATTTATTCAATGAAACGCTATGATGATACTAAAAATGAATAATTTGGTCTAGTTTAGACCAAAATAATGTGGGGTAAATTTTTAAAAATAATATTACGTGGGAAAAGCTAGTTGGAAAAGTATAGAGACAGTATGGTAACACTTATACAAATATTAAAACTATAAAATATATGCCATCTATTTACATCTATTCATATTAATATATTAAAAAATACTAAGCATGAATGCAGATGCTATAGACCAACTTAGGATATAGGTTACTCTTAGGAAAGAAAATATCTTTTAGTTATATTTAGATTTTAGTTATATCTAAAATATTTCCTTTTTTAAATTTAAATTCAATTAGCCAACATATAGTACATCATTAGTTTCAGACGTAGTGTTCAATAAATTTTCAGTTATGTATAACAACCAGTGCTCATCACGTCATATTCCTCCTTAACACCCATCACCCAGTTACCCCACCCTCCCACCCACCAGCTCTCCAGCAACCCTCAGCTGGCTTCTTATAGTTAAGAGTCTCTCATGGTTTTTCTCCCTTATTCCTATTCACTTTTGCCTCTTATCTCCTACAGTCCTCTGCCCTGTTTCTTATGTTCCACATATGAATGAAACCATATGATAATTGCTTTCTCTGATTGACTTATTTCACTCAGCATAATACCCTCCAATTCCATCCACATCAATGTGGATGGTAAGTATTCATCCTCTTGATGGCGGAGAAAGCCATCCTTTCTGAGGGCTTCCATTGTATATATACCACATCTTCTTTATCCATTCATCTATTGATGGACATCTTGGCTCTTTCCACAGTTTGGCTATCGTGGACATTGCTGCTATCAACAGTAGGGTGTTGGATCACTACATTTGTATCTTTGGGGTAAATACCCAGTAGTGCAATTGCTGGGTTGTAGCATAGCTCTATTTTTAACTTCTTGAGGAAACTCCATACCATTGTCCAGAATAGCTACAATGGGTTGCATTCCCACCAACAGTATAAGAGGGTTCCCCTGGCTCTATATCCTCATCAACACTTGTTTCTTGTTTTGTTAATTATAGCCATTCTGACTGGTGTGAGATGGTATCTCATTGTGGTTTTGATTTGTATTTCACTGATGCTAAGTGATGTGGAGCATTTTTTCATGTGTCTGTGGCTATTTTTATGTCTTCTCTAGAGAAATGTCTGTTCATGTCTTCTGCTCATTTCTTGACTGGATTATTTGGGTTTTTGAAAAAAAATAATAAAATAAAATATTTTCTAACAAAATAAAATACTTTCCAACAAAATATATTTGAAGTAAAAACTATCAAGCTATTAAAGGTTATTAAATCTGATATGTGAATACCTCTTTCATTATTTTGTACACTTTTTTTTAAAAAATTTTATTTATTTATTCGAGAGACAGAGAAAGTCAGAGAGAGCATGAGAGGAGAGAAGGTTAGAGGAAGAAACAGACTCCCCGTGGAGCTGGGAGCCCGATGTGGGACTCGATTCCGGAACTCAAGGATCATGACCTGAGCCGAAGGCAGTTACTCAACCAACCGAGCCACCCAGGCGCCCTATTTTGTACACTTTTTTATGAGTTTGGGATACTTTATAATAAACAACAACAACAGAACTAAAATTAAAACATGGCTGGTACCAATGAATCCCACTGGCAGTGGACCTAATAGTCCCATTTTATTGTTTTCTGTTCCTCTTCCCCAGATCCCAGATGTACTTTTCCTCTTAATCTTTCTAAGCCTGATTCTTTAGTTACCTTAGTATATTTTTTTACATACTTTAACTTTTTTCCATAATATGATAAATTTAGCAAGATTTGGTTTCTGTTCTATATAATTCAAAATCTCTAACAAGTATAGTAGCTAACATTCTAGCAATATATGGAGGGACATTAGGGAGACCTAATAAAAAAAAAATTACGATTATTTTTTAAACAAGCAGTGAAGAGTTGATGGCCCCTCCAACATTTCTTATCTGTGCAAACTGGGAAATCCATTTCCTATCTAAATAAAATAATATTACATTTAAAGAAACTTACATGTAGGAAGCATTCAATCAATATCTTTTCCCTTTGTAAGTAAAGGGAAAAATCATAATTAATTATCAGCTACTGGCTTATGAAGTTTGATTCTACTGAAAGAACAGGTATTAATATGTACACTTCACTAGGGAGATATTTGACATAGGTCTATTTCACTGGCAGACTTAGTTATTGAAGAAGACATTTGTTCAATTTACATTTTCTATCCATTTCTGTTGGTGTCTCTCTATAGCATGGCTCCTCAAATGTCTGTGGAGTGGTCCTTGACATTTACAGAAAAGCTACAGGAGAGAAGTACAAAGGCAGTCAACATGTGCCAGACCAGCTCTCTGAAGAAAGAGTTAATGAACTCACTGGTCCCTGGAGAGTTTGAGGGACTGTTAAGTGGAAGTCTAAACAGAATTAAATTGGTCTCCTCAAACCTGTCAAGACACTCACCAGTAAGAACAAGAAGGTCTGAGACAAGGTCGCTTGGCCTCGAATTTTTTATCTTTTACAAACTTAACAGATAATTAAAGAAGACTCACTGTAACTGGGAAATACCAGACTTGGAGTGAGAAAACATGTTTTGCAGATTTGAAATTTTCAAATCCAGTTCTTCAACAGACATACTTTTATCCCAATTTCTTCTTTAAAACGCAGGAGATAGTCATTAATATACAAGGTGGATCAAGTGAGCATATGATAAAATGGAGGTAAAAGAACTTTAAAGAAATGCATTTCCTCATAAACATATTAATATTTCATTCTGAACCTGGGTGAATAGAAATTAAGAACTTTTAAATATACAGGATGAGGAAAAAAATTCTAAAAGAAGGGGAACAAGGTCGTTTTCTTCCTGAAGATATCTTCTTGACCACAATATAGGCAGAAGAATACCAAGAAGAACACAATGGTCTTGCTAAATTGAAAAAAAAAAACAAAACAGAAATTGGAATACAGGGAGTAAGAGATAATTAAAAGTAGCAGAAAGGAGTGACACAGAGAAACAGGTGCTGATAGTAGCATGGTGTCATACCCTTGAGTCTGCTAATGAAACTTAAACTACACATGGATAAGGATCTATAAGTCAAATGATTCCAAGTGACATAAAACTGGGAGACATATTAATTCCAACCAGCCAGAACAGAAAAGTCCTTGCTGAATACTGGAACACTCAGGAGGGACTCTTGAAGGGTCATTCTTTAATGTTAGGGATAGAGTAGACCCAGAGTAAAACTGCATTAAACTCACTCTAACAAAATTTAAAACAATCTCAAAAGGATTGAGCTGATCCAAAAGTAGCTAACCTTCCTGACAGAACAAAGTCCAACACAGTACAGAGAAATATAAAACAAATTCAGAATTAAAAAGATGTATAATTCTAAATGTCTGTAATCAAAATAAATTACTTGACATGTAAAGTAGGAAAAAATGATTCATAACTAGAAAATATATCAGTTAATAGAAATAGACTCAAAGATGATAGAGATAATAGATTTAGTAGAAAATATTTTAAGGCAGCTATTATAATTATATTTAATCACATAAAAGTAAATGAACAATAAACAAAGCAAATTAAAAGACATAAAGAGAACAAAGTTGAACTTCTAGTTTTAAAAAATCAGTATTTGAGGGGTGTCTGGGTGGCTCAGTGGGTTAAAGCCTCTGCCTTCGGCTCAAGTCATGATCTCCGGGTCCTGGGATTGAGCCCTGCATCAGGCTCTCTGCTTGGTGGGGAGCCTGTTTCCCCCTCTCTCTCTGCCTGCTTCTCTGCTTACTTGTGATCTCTCTCTCTCTGTCAAATAAATAAAATCTTTAAAAAAAATCAGTATTTGAATTTAAAAAGTAATTAGATGGGATTACCAACAGATTAGACACTACAGAAGAAAATACCAAAGAACTTGAAGATAGAACAATAGGAAGTATCTAAATTAAATTTAGAACCAAAGAAATTATAAAATGTTCTAACACAGGTATAACTGGAAATACCATAAAGAGAGAAGAAAGTTGGAGGACAGAAAAAAATTAAATAAATAAGTTGAAAAGATAGATGAAAAGTATATATGTACACATCAAAGAAGCTCAATAAAACTTAAAATAAAAATAAAACAAGCCAAACCAAGTTAATTATAATGAAATTTCTAACAAATCCATGTAAAAAGAAGATCTTAAAAATTAGCTAAGAAAACAAAACGCATTTGGTGAAGCAAGTTGTCATTTTATGAATTTCCTGTAGAGGGACAGATGGCAGGAATCTGCAGGCTGCCTCTAGGACATTAGGTCAGACTCCAGTGAGCAACCAGAAAGAAACATGAGTACTCCATCTTATCCTGTCACCAACCTGAATGAACCTGGAAGAAGATTCTTCCAATTTTCACCAGTCAAGCCTCCAGATGAGAATGGTGTGTATACAATGCCTTGAGAGTAGCCCAATGAGACCCTGAACATAGGCCCCAATTAAGCTGTACCAAGACTCCTGACACAGAAAAACTAAGAAATAATAAATGGGTATTATTATAAACCACTAAGTTTGCTGTAATTTATTATATATTATAGAAATATAATATCCCTGACACTTGATACATAAGAAGAATGGTTAGAATATAGGAAAACAAGTGTTTTCTTTCTATAAAGCTTTGTGTTCAGGACTATTTTTCAAAGTAATGTTTGAAGAAAGTCACATTGGGATGCAAAATTGTTCATTGACATTTTTGTCTATGTGGTAGCTACTCTTCTTTTATTGTGATAATAAGAATTGCGGCTTTCCTTAATGGATATACAGGCTTCAAGGGAACATAATATACAGTGGAATAAACAATATCCAGCTTCTCTGTTCACAGTGATTTCCCCTAATATACTTTTGAAACGTTAAGTGTTATTATTATTGTTGTCTCTATTAAGGCAACATCTGAGGAAAGAGTTGGATGTGAAGTTTTCTAGTCTACAATTACCAGTCCAACCAAATTGACCTCCTTTAAATTCAAGCAGAAGTGCATTTTATAAGAAGCTTGTATACCTTCATTTGCTCTGGGGAAACTTAAATAGCTAAATCCTCTGAATGTTTCTCACTATACATAATGAGATTATTAAGCAGCTCAGGCAGTCTCTAACCTAGAATAAATTCCCAAATGATAAGACTAAACTTTCCATTGCTCATTTTGAGTAAGTCATCTCTAATCAGTCACTGAATGAATAGACTTATAATGAATTCCTACTCTGGGTCAGGTATTTTATTATTAGAGGCACAATGACGACCAAAATATCACCTCAATCCTCAGGGTGCTTACAAAAAGTCTGGAGTGAAAAAATATACAGTGGTAGAATACTCCTTTGTTGGAAAGCCTCAAATAATAGGAGGATCAAGATTATAGGTTAAAATCAAGAAGGATGGAAACTCAAATATTGAGTCATTCCTTGTGCACCTGGAACCCTCCAGGGAGTTTTTCAATACCATCTGATTATCATGACACATTTTATTAGTCCAGGCAACAAAGGCTCAAAGAACTGAAATGACTTTCCCAAAGTCACATGCCTTTAATGCATAGTCTCAAGATTGGTTCCTAGATTTGCCAGCCCCCAAATTCAATTTTTTATCTAATCACAATACTCAGATTCTACTCTCAGAGATAATAGTAGTAATCCAATTTCATGAAGCTTTCAGTGACCCTTTGTGGAGGTTTTCCATGTAATTTTGTCATTTGAACACCAAGGTTACATTTTAAAGGTAAATCCAATATTCACAAATTTCCCTGTAAATAACCCTGCCATGAGAGATCCCCAATTCCTAATAATGAATGTTCTTTTTAAGTAGTTCATGTGTGTATATACACTCTGGTTAAGAATATGACATTCTCGAATTTTCCCGTTGGGGAAGAAATTTTTTGGTACAATTTTCAGCACACATCCCCTCTTAGTTTATCGGAAAATATGGGTACTTTGGAGGGGAGGGTGATGTTACTGAATTGGCACAATTCTGGGAAATCACCTTGTCACTTGAACTCAGAGGCATATTATATTAGTAACCAAAGCCTGTAGAGTGCTAGTAAAAATAGTCCATGGTGGTGAGTACCAGGAGTGTCATGGACAGGCAACAATAGCCCATGGTGGCCAAAGTCAAGAAAAAATGAATCTGAACTTGGGTAAGGCAAAATGTTATTTGGGAAACAAAACAAAACAAAGAAAAACAAAACAAAACTACTGCAATCAGGAGAGAGGGTCTATAACAAGAATACTCCAACCCTAAGATCCATAAGTATCCCAAAGTTCAAGCAGAAATGACTTTTCTTTCATGGGAAGGATTAAACAGCCTAGAAAAAGACTGGTGTGGGGGAATTTGATGAACAAGCAGCATGATTGGAAAATTGAGCAAGAAATATCTTTGTCTGTAGTCAGCTGATTTTCTTGAGGAGCTATTAAGAGGAAATTGTTCCATATTTCAATGTCAATTTAAAGTTCTAATGTTTGCTTAAGCTTAACAGTGGGGCAGAGTTCAGGGACCCTATAGAAGGAGAGAAGCCTGACTAAAGTTTGGTCAAGTCAAATTAGGGGACATTTGTCCAGATCGGTTAGTGTGGACAAACAGCTTGGGTAATTATTTATGCCACAAGAGTGAGACTTTGCAGTGCTTCTGTCTTATTATCAGTTAAAAAATGGGGCTCATCTTTGAGTCTTATCTAAGTCACATGTGGAAGGATGGTTCTTCCGAGAGGGCTGTATCCAGAACACAAAAAGTGGGGAATTTCTTGACTGTAGCTGTTTTTCAGGAGCACAAGGATCAGGGGAAGGTCCACACTGTCAGTGAGCATCAGGAACCTGCCAGGGTGATTAACAGAAACCTCCTGGGTAGTACCTACAGCCTCTGAGGTGAGTCCATGTAGCTCATGGTGATGGAAAAGTGGCATTGGTCCACGGAGAATGTACACACACTGAATCAGAGCTACAGATCCTACCTAGGATGTTTGGAACATAGAAGGAGAGCAGAAGTGCACATACAGCTCTGCCCAGCCCATCTCTTGAGTCTGATCTCCTTCCACTGCTGCTGTAAAATCATTCCTACAAATGTTTTTTTCTCTCATTTTGTAACAAATCACATTCACAGTTTCACACATTAAGCACATTTTCTTATTAATAAGAAATAACTCCTCTATCCTCTATCAAGAAGCTCCCTTTTCTTTACGACCCCAGGCCACACTGTTGTCTTATTAAGTCTTTCCCATCCTTCCAGCCTGTATTGACTGTCACCTCCTTTTTGGTCCCATAGAACTTTTCATTTATGTCTAGTGGGCATTAATTTTATTATATGGGAGACATCTGTAACCTATTGTCTTTATGACTATATCCTGAGATCTGATGAGGAGGTGCCTGTCTTCAACTTCCTTGATATCTAGACTGCTTCACAAAGTGCCTGACATCACAGTGCATGCTGAACAAATGTTTGCTGAGATGCATCTCCTGGATTGAGACATGAGTTTTGAGAGCTAAAGGTCCAGACGTGGTATCTGTTCATGTCTTGTCCTTCCATGCTAGATAAATTGGTATAGTCTCAGTGGTTTTGCTGAAATTATGTAGAACATAACTGTTGAATTCTAATTTTTCCATCTATTATCTGTGCATATTTGGTTAAAATATTTAAGCTTTCCAGGATCTAGCTTCCTCAGCTATGGTAAGAATAACACTACTTACATGAAACAGTCAGATGACTACATAATAAGAGCCTTCAAGTTCCAGTTATGACCTGTTTAACAAATACTAGTTGTTTTATTAGGGTAGTGGTATGCCTCCTTGCTGGTGTCTCTAGACCAGTCTATAGCAAGTAGTTGAGATTTCCAGGGGAAAATGATCTCTAGCTAAGAAAATAACAAATATAGAAAAAAAGCTGGCCATATTTTTAATTTTTTGAGGAATCTCCACACCGTTTTCCAAAGTGGCTGCACCAACTTGAATTCCCACCAACAGTGGAGGAGGGTTCCCCCTTCTCCACATCCTCTCCAGCATTTGTTGTTCCCTGTCTTGTTAATCTTTGCCATTCTAACTGGTGTAAGGTGGTATCTCAATGTGGTTTTGATTTGAATTTCCTGATGGCTAATGACGATGAACATTTTTTCATGTGTCTGCTAGCCATTTGTATGTCTTCTTTGAAACTACCCTATGACTCTGCAACTGCACTACTGGGTATTTATCCCAAAGATACAGATGTAGTGAAAAGAAGGGCCATATGTACCCCAATGTTCATAGCAGCAATGGCCACAATCGCCAAACTGTGGAAAGAGCCAAGATGCCCTTCAACAGATGAATGGATAAAGAAGATGTCTTCCATATAGACAATGGAATATTACTCAGCCATCAGAAAGGATGAATATCCCACTTTTGTATCAACATGGACGGGACTGGAGGAGACTATGCTGAGTGAAATAAGTCAAGCAGAGAGAGTCAATTATCATATAGTTTCACTTACTTATGGAACGTTAGGTATAGCATGGAGGACATTAGGAGAAGGAAAGGAAGAGTGAAGGAGGAGAAATCGGAGAGGGAAACAAACCATGAGAGACTGTGGACTCTGAGAAACAAACTGAGGGGGATGCCTGGGTGGCTTAGTTGGTTAAGCAGCTGCCTTCCGCTCAGGTCATGATCCCAGCGTCCTGGGATCGAGTCCCACATCGGGCTCTGTGCTCGGCAGGGAGCCTGCTCCTCTCTCTACCTCTGCCTGCCTCTCTGCCTGCTTGTGTTCTCCCTCTGTTAAAATAAATAAATAAAATCTTAAAAAAAAAAAAAAGAAACAAACTGAGGGTTTTAGAGGGGAGGGGATGGAGAGATGGGTGAGTCTAGTGGTGGGTATTAAGAAGGTCAAATACTGTATGGAGTACTGGGTGTGGTACATAAACAATGAATCTTGGAACACTGAAAAAATAAAATTAAATTTAAAAAGAAAGAAGGAAAAAGGGCTGGCCAGCAGTCAAAAGATCTGGGCTATTGTCCCTACCATACCTCATCATCATGCAACTTAAGCTAATCATGTAACCTGAGAAATGTAAAGAAAATCAAGCCTATTTTGTTGTGACTAAGGAATTTTAAAGAATAAAATACTTTGAAAGCAAAAGATTATCTCATTGAAATATGCTTACATAGATACCATCAAAATTATTTTTGATTAAAAGGGTTAAATTGCCTATTTACTTTGCCCTAAAATAATTTGATTTTTAAACATATAACTCTCTCTTAACAATAGCTACTAATTATAAATAAATATTTAAAAAATAACTAGTAATTTATGCAGTTGGAAAAAAAGCATGCTACTATCCCTTTATGACTCTTTCAAAGAAATCATTGATTTTTTTTTTCCCAGTTGGCTAATTGATTTTAAGCAATTAGTCAGTGCAAGTAACACGTAACTAGTTAGTTAGCTTACTATGCAATGTTTCTCAATACTGCTCCCTCGAAAGTCATTACAATGCAGATTTATAACCTCCAATGTATTGCAAAAGTAACAGCCGAAGAAGGCCAAAGAATTTATATTTTTAGAGAAAATGAAAATGCAGAAAAGAGACATTCAGGAAATAGATTCTGAAAAACTGGTTCTTTGGAAATAATTTGTTTCACTTATTTTAACTTATTGTGCCATTTATATGGAATATATATGTGTGTGTGTATATGTATACATACAGATGTATATATATACATATATATATATATATCCCTAACTAAAAAATACCTATAATCTTACTACTTAAAATCATTGTTAATAATTTCATGCACCCATCCTGCCCTAAAATTTATACACACACACACACATACACACACACATTTCCAAAACAAAAATGTGTTAATCCACATACATATGCATATTGAGTGTCTACTGTGCATTAGGCACCATGCTTGGAAACATAAATATCCGTGGTGTATGATCTCTCTGAAAAGAGCGGGGAAGATGGAATATTAATGAAATAATTACCCAAACAGAGGCATGATTATAAAGAGATAATCAATCAGCAAGAAATCCACACATTATTCTGGGAACATACAACAGAGAAATTTGACTCAGGCTCTAAAGAAATTTTCCCTGAGAAAGAAATATTTTGAGCCAAGTTGTGAAAGGGGAAAAGACTTTCACTCTAATAAGGGTAGGGCACCACTTCCCTGGTGCCAGAAGACTGAGCGAGAACTAGAGGCAAGAATCACACCACACAGGCTGTTGCACAAAGGTTGACGTTTACACTGTCTCCCCAAAGCAATGGGGAGCCACTGGGTTGTTTTCATCAGGGAAGAAATGCTCAGTTCTATATGGTTTCAGTGTCAAAAAATATATTAAAGATAATCAAGAATGGATAAGGGAGACCAAACTGCAATAGTTGAGGAGAAGCAAGGACATACCTTCATCTAGAGCCAAAGAAGTTGGGGAACATACATCAGAATCAGACATGAATCAGAGATACCACAAATAAAATCCGCAGGTCTTGGTATGCAATGGACATGAAGAGTAAGAAAGAGGTAAGTGTGGAAGACGGCTCTAGGTCACACAGTGGGTAGACTGGGTGATTTTTAGAGCTGGAAAGCACTAGATCTGACTTAGATTAGAGCAGAGAAAGGACACAGGAACATCAGTTAGTGATTGATGTGTTGATTCTGCTATGCCATTGAGGCATGTATGTGACAGGTCACATATGAGTTAGATCTGAAACTCCACGGTTTGGGATAGAAATGTAAATTTAGGGATCATCTGGAATAAGAAAGATAGGTTTTGAAAATTTGGGCTTCGATGAGATGGCTCAGGAGGGAGAAAAAGTATAAGGGGAATGGACAAAAGGACATGACTAAGACATTTACAAAAGGATCAGATCAAATGGCTAATAAGAATATAATAGTATGCTCTATTCCATTGTAATTTAAAAAATAAAGTAAAAGTGGAAAACTTTTTTATACCAACCACACTGTCAGAGAGAAGGCAGGGTAAAGCCAAGTATTGGTAAAGACATAAGCAGACAGAAATTTCCATGGAAATGAACACATATAGCCTTTCTGATTATCAATCTAGCACTTTTTAGTGAAATCAAGTGTGCATATGCTTATAAATGAGAAATCCCATCCTTACATATATAATCTAGGGATGTCTCCACAGGTCCATTAGAAAACATTTATAATGAAAGTGCAGCAATTCTTTTGATAGCCCAGAACTTTTTGCCAACCCACCTGTTCATGTCTAGGGAAGCATGTAAGTAAAAGGTAGTAGATGCCCACTATGGATTATATACGACAGTTAAAAACAACACCTAGATACATATCTGCCCATATGGAGAAGTCATAAAAATAGATGTTGTGTAAAGCTGGTGCTGTGACAAGGGATAAACCCAAAATATTTTAAAAGGTAAGCAGTGAATAAAAATAAATACTATGAGAAGTCAAGTAAATGAAGTCTGAAATCTGCTCAATGAGTCTGGTGACAAGAACCAATGTCAACTTATTGTTCACCTTTTTGGGAATTTTTTCCACAAAGTGTATAAAACAGAATTCAATGGCTTAGACTGATGTCATGATATAGGTTGGACAAAATCCAAAAGGACCAAAATTTATGCTGATATATACACTCACACAAAACATACGTGCACGGATATGTGTTTTCTGTGAATGTGTGTGTTTTGGGAAGTAGTGATGCTACACATTTGCAAGTATCCTGGACGTTAGAAGTTTTATTTCCTCATATTCAAGTTTTTTCATCACTGCTAGCTTTTTCTTCTTGGCAAAAACATAAATAAAATTAAGACCAAGGTTTTAGATATGCACATGGATAGTTCTGAGACTTTAAGAAAAGGTGATATTAATTCTGATAAGGGACATTTATGGATGAGGAGGCATTGGAAGGGCCTTGAAAGGCACGAAGATTACATAAGTGGGACAAGGAATAAAGGCCTTACCTGTCCTACTTCTCCACCTCCTGTGTGGAATTACTCTGCATCTTCATTTTCGAACTTTGAAAATTTCCACATGATGTAATCTCTGAGGCTGAATTTTCTCTTATCCTGTAGCCATGGGGATGGAAGATGAAGACAGTCCCTATCAAAAGAACACTGGTGTTGAGGAGAGGGGTGGACAGGTGGTTCCTGGCTGAGAGTGTTGCATGTATTTTTCACGTTAGTACAATGGAAACCGAAGAGTCACTACTCCATCAAGAATATTTTCAGGGCTGAGCCATTACTATAGATCATTGAAAACAAGGAAACACTCTGAAAAACATTAAATCTTAAAACTAGAGATGTAGGCTTTGGTGGGATAAAGTTCTGGTAAGAGGGAATAAATTCAGGAGGACCTTTCACATTCTACTCAACTTCTGGTATTGACTTTACTTCTAGGTTCACAGGCCTGGAGTCACACTTTCATAATAAGTTCCCAATTTATCAAGCAGAAACAACGCATCTCAGATGCATACCAAATGACTCATTACTGCTGACTATTATTATTTAGGATTCAACCCATGGATGAACACTCCTATTACAATGAATGATGGAACACAGTAAATAATTACTTCCCAGCTACCTTTGAAAATATATGTCAGACAAGTATGTTTTGAAATCCAATACCTTAATTTTATTACTTATTAATTTGTGGAAAGTTATTAGTTGTGATGGGCTTCCCTAAAATTAGTGTTATTTAATATGCCTAATCTGGAAAATTTAATTGCTATATTTTGAACTAGCTTTGAAAACGGCTGAATTGCTGAATGGCAGGCATGACTTATGTCCACATGCAAGTTAAGACATGACAGTGTCCACCATAGGTCCTGTATTTGAATAACTGGGCATGTGATTTTTTTTGTTAATCTCCTTCTCCGTCAATGAAATATAAGATCTGAGAGCAGGAAAACCCAAATCAGCTTCGTTTCTTTGCTCATAATTTTGTCTCCCATGCTAGTGTGGTATTCAGCAAGGATGGTTTTGAATGAAAAAGTAAATCGAAAGCAAAACCCAACTTATGTCATAAAGCCTTGAATTCCTGAAGGGATGGAGATAGCAGGGATAAGTAGATCAGATTTCTTACAACAAAATTCTTGTTTTAGGTTAAGGATAGAACTGGGGGTGGGGGGAGGCAGAATATGGAGGCAGTGGGAAGAGAAATGATTGGTATCTTTAAGAGTTACCAGATAAGACTTCAAGCATATTATTGTCTTGTTGGGACCCCAGGCATATAAGCTATAATGCAATAAAATAACTAAACACAGTAGTATTAATAGTTGATGTATTATTTTTGTTGTATTATAACCTTGATTAAGCACTGCATTAATTTCAATAACACTGTTCAAGCAAATAAACTACAGAATGTCAGTGACTGACACAATAGAAGGTTATTTTCTTGTATATAATTCTACATTGTTGTTTTCCTGGTTAGCAGGTTGCTTTTCTCTCAAGGTGACTCAGGGACCCTGTTTCCTTCATCCTGTGACTCCATCATCCTGGGCCCTTGAAGTCGCCAACCAGTAGGCAGGTGGAGGTGAGAGAGGAAAAGCCTCAACAGCTTCTTAGAGTCACTGGTCCTGAAGTGACACCCATGACTTATGCTCACATTTTTTTTTCTTTTACTAGAATGCAAGCATGTTCACAGATGGCTACAAGGAGAATATTTAAATGTTGTTCTTGTTAAGGTAACTGTCTTTTTTTTTTATTTATTTTTTTTCTCCCCAAATATGTTTATTTTAATTTTTCAGTGTTACAAGATTGATTGTTCATGCACCACACCCAGGGCTCCATGCAGTACGTGCCCTTCTCGATACCCACCACCAAAAGGCAGCTTTATAGTCTGGAGTTGGGGGCATGGAAATTTAATTACTAACTAGCTTCCTTTGCTACATAATCTCACAGTGTTCAGAGCAAGAGTACTGGTCCCTTATACACATTTTTTCACATAATCCTAAAAACAATGCCTTGCAATAACGAGTTTGCTAATTTTAAGGTAAGGAATTGGCAAATAAAAAGGTCAAGTAACCCTCTAAAAAGAGACTGAGAAAGTGTTAAACCTGCCTCAAAGTTCCATATATATTCTATATATTTCTATGATACCATTGTCTCCTTTTCTACATGTTTTAAAGAAAATAATCTACATAAAGCATGCAGCAACAGGACCAGGAATATGATGAATAAGTAAATACGTGCCATCTATTATTTCATTATTGCACATAATGCATTTTAAGTGACTTTTTCTCTAGATTGTTAGCTGCTGGAGCTCTCAGTCCATGTCTCAAATGCATTTGCAACTTCAATATATAATGTGAGCCTTGTCGCAGAAACCATTAGCTGCCTACTAAAACCTTATTTTTTTTTTTCCTGAACAAGCAGCTATATTTACATTTCCCAGCCTCCTTTGCAGTTAGGGGTCGCCATGTGACTAAGCCCTCTCCTGTGGCATGTAAAAGGAAACTATTTGTGCCATTCTCAGGCCTGATCCATTAAAAAACAAAAAACAAAACCAAAAATACCCCAAGACTTTCCTGTATTCTTCCAGGACATTTCTGGGGAGTTTTTCAGATTCCACCTGACACCAGTGTTAATGTGTAGATAATCTGGGAAGCCAGTTGGTAAAGATAGCAGAGCAGCTGTGAATGGGATAGGGGACTGAATCTTTTCCTGGACTGTTAGATGAGAAATAAATCAACTTCTTGTTCTTCAGCATCTGAAGTTTTGAGTTTATTTGTTGCTACCACTTGGCTTATAGTAACTACTAAAATCATGACCAAAGAAGGCTCTAAGGACTAATGGCTGAGCATGAGTTTCGGAAAGAGACGTAAGACTTCACTAACTAACTTGCTCATGAGCAACAGAGATTAGAATCAAATTCAGTTCTACCTGAGAGCAAATCTGTTGATCCTCTGTATATTACTGTCTCTCACATGCCTTTAATGTTTCTTATTCTACTACTTCCCAAAAGAAGTCTTCTGTGCCCTTTAGAATCATGATGGAGGCAAATACAATTTGGGTGCTAATTTAGTCTTGTCATGGGCAGAACCAATGCTTAGTCTGGCTGGTCTTAGTGAAGTTCTCATTCCAAACTCCTTCAAAGGTTGAAGTGAAGGCAGCTAGCCGTTTTATGTCCCTCCAATTTTATTTACAATAAAAGAATTTCACTCCTACCAAGAAAGATGGAGGATATGTGGCTAAGATTTATAGCTTTTGTTAAACAAGGGCATAAATAGTAATTTCGCCAATGAATTAAAGGAGGATGCTAGTTTAAAGACTGTTGGGCACCTTGGAATGAATGGCATTTCCCTGCCTTGGTCTAACTGCTGAATAACTAACCCACCATGGACAAGTTCTTTCACTAAGTAATTTAGAAGAGAAATTTAATCCTATTTGAATCAACAAATATTTATTTAGGGTTCATTGAATAAGAATATATGGGAGAGGGTCTTGAATAAGGAATGATTTCTTCCTGGAGGGACATCCACTCTAGGAGGTATTGTTAAGAACATTTTGAAGCACATACAGCTTAAAGTATCTATGGAGTTTATGGGAGGAATACATTATGGCATGGGTAGATGGCACCATTTTGGGTGGAGTGGCAATACCAAGAATTCCCTCCTAGAGGAAATAACAAAATCTAGACGTATGAGTTAGTGACGGCACCACAGAATGAAAAAAAGTTATAATTTAAGATGAAAGGAAGAGCAAAAGCAAAGGCATGGAAGGAAGAGGAGCAGGAGGTCTCCTTAGGAAGAGGAAGGAGTTTGGATGGCTTAAGAGGGGGCATATGAAAGAGTAATAAAAGGACTTTAAAAGTTGGTTGTCACTAAAATATGAAGATGCATGTCTTCCAACATAAAATAATTTAGATTATAGTTTGGGGAAGTCTGAGGAATCACACACTGCATTGAGGATGGTGTCACTGTAAACTGGGGTGTTTATATCTCATAGACTAATTTTATTCATCATCTGATATGCTGATATTCAGCATGCAAAAAGGTTGATAAAGGTGTTGAGATACCTAACTGAATATCACAGAATATAAAGAGATTACACACAAAACATAGAAATACTTTCTAAAAAAAGAAAATTTTATTGTTTTGAAATGGTTCACTGCATCTTTCTAGAAAACATTCATTCCCCAACCCCATTGTATATGACAGGTTTGTACCATTAGAGGAAGACTATATCTGGAGATGGAATATAAAATGGTGAAAAATATTAACTGGATGATTTTCAAGTTCAAGTTTCCATATTTTCTTTTCTAGCCGGTCATTTTATCATCAATGGCATATCTGTCTGGATAAGCGAGACTGTGCTATAATAACAGCTGACCAAAATATTATTGGAGTCTATAGAAAAATGGAGAAAAAAAATCCCAAAAAACTTTCTTCTCCCTATCAAACAAACAAAAACCCCAAAAAAAGTGATTCCGAGACTCTTTTTCCTTTCAGAAATGTATGAAAACCATATACTGATTCAACTCCAGCCTGAGGTCTTTTCTGGTTTTATATTTTGCTGGTCTTGTTAGAAGCACTCACCTACTGTAATGACAAGTCCCCTGGCTCCTGGTCCACTTCTATTTCCCTTTGTTTAGTTTTTCTTTTCTTTTTTTTTTTTTTAAATGTGCTTCAAGATAAGTCAATTCTTTCCTTAACTACTTCTACTTCTTCTCCTTCTCCTTCTGCTTCTCCTTCTTCTCCTACATCTCCTTCTCCTTCTCCTACTCCTTCTTCAGAGAGTGAACATGCACAAGAGCAAGATGGTGGAGTGACAGAGAGAGAGGGAGAGAGGGAATCTTAAGCAGACTCCCCACTGAACAGGGAGCCAGACATGGGGCTTGATCTCATGACCCTGAGATCATGACCTGAGCTGAAATCAAGAGTCAAATGCTTAACTGACTGAGCCACCCAGGCACCCCAACATCTCATAACTTGTCAAATGCAATCAATAAGAAATATCACATAATATTATGTTTTCATTTGTTTCTTTTTTTCCTTCGCATAAAAGTTACTAGGGACAAGAACTCATACTAAAATCCTGTTTCAGAATTTTTGTTTGAACATTGTGGCATAGGACCCCTCTTTTTTGTTTTGTTTTTGCTTCTCCCCTGCTAAGCACAATTTTAATCCTTGGAAAGGGCACAAAAGAAATATAAAAAGGAACTCTGAATGGTGAAAAGAAGGTAAGCTGTTTTGAGACTTTAGGAATGGAAGAACAACAAACACAGCACTAAGCTATTTTTTATTAATTTATTTTTAAAGATTTTATTTATTTATTTATTTATTTATTTATTTATTTATTTATTTGACAGAGAGAGAGAGAGACCAGGGGGAGGGGCAGAGGGACAAGGAGAAGCAGACTCCCTGCTGAGCAGGGTTAGATCCCAGGACCCGGGATCATGACCTGAGCTGAAGGCACCCAGGTGCCCCAACAACAGGGTATTTAGAACCCTGTATCCAAGGGAAGAAGTCTACCCAGACCTGGTATTTCCAGATCCCCTACTTCAGAAAGAGAAGGTAACCCAGGTGGGTTCATTCTTTTCACAAATTGAACATGAGTTTTCTGTTTGTGTGTTTTTTGTTCTTTTATTTTTTTGTTTTTACCAAAGGAGGTCTTTATTCAAGGAAAATAAACTTGTCTTAGAGAATGCATTGGATGGCCATTAGATTTTTTTTTTTATTGTTATGTTCAGTTGGCCAACATATAGTACATGGAACATGAGTCTTTCTGACAGCATAGGTGAATCTGACATCACCGATAAGGGGCATAGAGTGGCAGTCCTACCAGAATTAAGCAGTCAAGAGAGATCCTCTCCTTTCCTCGTAGATCTAAGGCTCCCCTCTTCCATCAAGAGACACTTAGGCAGGCTGATGGAACTAGAAAGAGTTGCAGACACAGCAAGTGCCCTGGTACAGCAAACCTCTTTTACCTCAGTAGCTTGTTGTAGCTCGTTGTTCTACTGAGCTGAGATACATCAGGAGAGAAAGCCCACCAAAGCTGCCACTCAGTGGGACATACATGGGGACCTGGCCCTGACAATATCAGCAGGAATCAGAGGGAGCCCAACAGCACCAGATATAGCAGGCAAATTAAAATAACACTGCAAAATTCCAAAAATAGTTGTTGGAAGCTATGAGTTGAGAGAAATGATCTCAACTTGGTAAAAAGCAAATACACAAAATCTTTCAATTAATATTATACTGGACATGTCTCCAAAGGCAAAGGAAACAAAAGCGAAAATAAACTTTTTGGACTTCATCAAGATAAAAAGCTTCTGCACAGCAAAGGAAACACTCCTCAAAACAAACAGGCAACCCACAAAATGGGAGAAGATATTCGCAAATGACACTACAGACAAAGGTCTGATATCTAAGATCTACAAAGAACTCAAACTCAACACTCACAAAACAGATAATCACTTCAAAAAATGGGCAGAAAACATGAACAGACACTTCTCCAAAGAAGACATACAAATGGCTAACAGACACATGAAAAAATGTTCATCATCTTTAGCCATCAGAGAGATTCAAATCAAAACCACACTGAGATACCACCTTACACCAGTTAGAATGGCCAAAATCAACAAGACAGTAAACAACAAATGCTGGAGAGGATGTGG
>CM052798.1:163976692-163999335 GCA_028533885.1 Nasua narica | reverse complement strand
CACAGAGGGATTAAACGATAGTGTCATCCATGCTCTGCGTGGTCCTTGTTTCAGGTCATTCTTCCCTTTTGGAGAATTTGTCAGCCATTTACAGAAACTAGTATTATTTAGATCTGCAGTTAATGTACTCTGCTTCATTCATTTGTCTTTCCTGATTATTCCATGACCATATGTTTTTTGGCATTCTTTTTAATTAGGGACAGATGGATGAAGGAACTTTAGATCCTACATTTGATTCCATGCTCTTATGGTGCTTTTCAAATTACAAAAAACCATACATCCAATAACAGTTTCTCCAGGGACTTTAACTTCCCTCAACCCTACCTAATAATGGACATTTCCTAAGGTTGGATGCCATGTCTGAGGCTGTCTGTGGAACTCTAAGGAGAGAACTAAGTTCAACTCTCTGTGGACCTTTGTAGCCATCCTCTCTCTGCCCAACTAGACATTGAATGTATTGCATTTTTCAATGTTTGAGGGCACTATGGATTAGAGGAGAGACAAGAGTTCTATTAGATGACATTTGAGCAGAGGGAACAAGGAATATCTAAATTCAACCAATTCAGTGTCAAGAAAAATATATGACAAGGGAGCAATAGGCATTAAAAATTAAGGTAGCACTTCTTTGTTAGCCAAGCCTCTGAATGGAACCACAATGAACTACACTATGTCAACTATTTTGCAGCACATCACTAAGGCTATAGCCTAAAAGGCTGCGTCAGTGATGTGGCTTTTTCTTCCCCTTTCCCCAAACATAGGAAATTATATGTCCTTCACACTTGCCACCAACCCAGACTTCTTATGCTTTTCCGATCTCTCTGATTTTCAGCATGAGAAGAGAGAGGAAGCGGATTTAGGGAAACTGCAATGCAGGTTCTCTGAGGGGCCTGAGCATCTCATCACTATGCCCTTCTCGGTCCAAGTTTCTGAATCTGTCTTTTTATCTATGAATCTATCTGTCACAGTTGGGTACTGAGAAGCACCCTACGGGATCACTTGGGTTCTACATGTATTCTCCTTTGCTCTAATTATGTAACAACAGCCCTATTTCCTCCTGATAAAAAGGTCAATTACTCCACCAGAAAGGTGACTGCTCTTCCTACTTGCCAGTTTCTAGATGACAGAAGGCAAAAGTGCCAGGCAGCAGCATAGCTGGTAATTCCATGGGATTCTTCTGCTTTGTCTCCTATGAATGTGCCTGAGGACATCTAACCCTGCAGAAGGGGGGCATTAGGTAGGATGTTAAAGGGGCACAACTCATTCTTTCACCTCTTGTTTCCTGGATTCAGATATTCTTTCCCCTAGAAACACAGATCCATACAATGGTCTTTGATTTAGTGCATGTACTGTGATTTGCAATATGGCATTTCCTCTCACAGAGTGATGCCTCTAGGCTGGGGCTTTAGCTGTACCTGGAGCAGATTATCTCAAAGTTCTAGCAGGCCAGCAGGTTCTTCATGACATGGTCTGGATACAACCTATTAATGTTAGAGCCATGAGCTCATTCCCACACCTCCTTAGTTGTAAAGTGGGTTCTTCACACGATACTATGCTGTGTAGGATTTCATGCCTCATTCTATTAAACCTTGATATTCTCTGTGCCCTTGCTGCTTATTATGATATTGGCACCTTTTTGGTTTTGACAGCTAATAGGCCCCCAGGCTTTTAATGTTTTGTGCACTATCATCCCCACTGATGTTAATGGGCCAAATTTTGTTAACAGGTGATTCTAATACCAGCCCTGACCTATAGAGGAGAACTACCAGTGACCAATCATCTTATGCTGGCATGGCACATTGATGTCTATAAATTCCTTGCAGCCTTTGTATCTTATGCTCCCTTGGGGCCTCAGCATGGAATACAATCATGGGGAAGGTCTCATGGCCATATGTGGCATGTACTCTCTTCCTCTACCATCTGCTCCAGCAATTCTTGCATTTTGCTCACCATGTGAGATCACTTCCTCCATGATTCTAGCAGCTAACATTCTTATACTGAGTTCACACTATCTCCTGGGGTTCTTTCCAGAATATTACACCTTATATTACAGGAGAATAAATTTTTCCCAATCCAATTTGATCAGGAATCAAACATTGTTGGGTCCTACTAGTTCATACACACTCTCCCAGTTCCTTCAGGTACATGCTAGCAAGATCTTACAGCTCCTTTAAAGAACAGTGTCTTTTCTCGTCGATCAGGTTCAGAGCATCCCCAGCTAAGTTACAGGAAACTTAACCATGTCATAGACTCAGTGTTGAGAAGAAAATGTGGGAAAATGTGCTAACCAGGGCCTCCCCGCTCTAACTGTCTACCATTGGAGTGGGAGGTGAGCAGGGAAGGCTCATAATAGGGAGGGCTAGGTCCCATCTACAGGCTCAGAAAATTCAGATGAACCTGGAGGGTCAAAAACTCAGGTATGCATCCACATATTACCATTTGTTGAATGAAGGTCCTATGTTTTCCCCATCAGGTCCCTGCTCTAAGGATACTATAGTATATAGTTATATAGTATTTCTTATAAAATAACTATTTGATTGGATAGTTAACTGTTGACATTCAGCCACTGTGCTTAATAAGCCCTGTTTCACTTTTTCTTCCTTGACTTCTTCTGCCTTCCTACATACTAACTATAAGACTTCTTTTTTATGTGCCCCAAGAGGTTGCCGACTTTCATAACTGACTTTCATTTACCTGTTAGTCATCCTCAGGTCGTGTAGAGCATTTGTGGTGCTCAGTAATGGCTACCCAAGCCCATTACATTTCCAACCACTCTTTTCTCCATATGTGGTGAATTGTTAAAAAGTAGACTGCCCCCTTGTCTGAGATGCCACCTCTATTCGCCCTCCTACCAGTAGGAGTGATGCAACCCCAAAACTGACTCTTATCACTTCCTTTCTCAAATTGCTTTCCATGCTGAGTTTGTAAGTTGAGTTCTCTGGAAGCTGATGCTGAGACCCGGTTTGGTGTGCAAGACATTCATTAGGGATTGTCTGCTAAACAAAAGAGGGAGGAAGCAGGATTGGACAGAGAAGGTCCAACTGTGATGCCAGCTGGCTTAACAGCTTTGGCTGTTCTCCAGGCAGCTCTGGTGTGGGAACTGCCTACCAGAGACCATGCATTATTTCTCTTAGTCACTGGGTTTGAAGTTCCCATGGAAAGATATGACCTCATGCCTTAAGACATAGCTTTCACCTTCCAAGTTAGACCCTGAAGGAGCTGATATCTGGAGGTTGTCTGCTAACTCTATGCTTCATGTCTGTCCTTGAAGGAGGACCTGGGGCAATCCACATCTTAAAAAACCCACTTATAAAACTACAGTGCAACTGCCCAAATCAGGAAACTAAAAAAGATAGCATTCTAACATCTTAAATCAGTCTATATTCAAATTTTACCACTTGTTCCATTAACTTCCTTTATAACATTTTTTCCTAGTCCAATTTCCAACCTAGGGTTGCATAATATACTTAATTGTCATGTGCTGGGTTTTTTATTCCCTTCTAGAACTGCAATAGTTTCTCAGTTTTTCTTTGTCTTTTGTGATATTCATATTTTTTTCATGGATATAGGTCCATTGTTTCATACACTGATCTTTAATTTGGGTTTGATAGATATCTCCATAAGATTAAGATATGCACTTTTATAAGAAATACTATATAAATTATTATGTGCCCCATTAAGTCTTATATATTGTCTTATTTACCCCTTAAAAACACATATATTGTCTTATTTTTCCCCTCAAAACAAAGTATAATTGTCTTCATTGCACAGATAAAGAGACCAAGGTGCAGAGAAGTTAAATATTCTAACAGTCCATGTTGGAAGCAGCAAGCAGCAATGGAATCCACTTTAGCCACTTAAATCCTGTCTTCTTTACAGTACTTCCCACTTCAGAAAACTATACCTAAGAGTTACCTTCAAACGTTCCTATCTATCAGAAGCAGCCAGGGAGTTGACTAAAAATATGTATGTCCAAAGTGTACCCCAAACTGCTCAAATTATAAGCTTCAGACTCTAAAGAAAGGTACCTATATTTTTAGCAAGTACCACACCCTGATTCTGATACACCAAAAGTCTGAACTATACAAACACAGGCAACTATCTGAGTGGCTTACAAGGTACATTTTCTTTGGCTCTGGTTAGGAGCCTTAACTTACACCATTATGGGCCATCTGCTACCACATTTCTACAAGCCTGCCTTCCTCCATCTTCCGACTTATCTCTAACTGCCAGACTCAGTGTTTGAAGAAAGCAAAAGAGCACAGGCTGTTTAAATCTTGGCCCTGGCAAGTTTCTTAACTCCTCTGAACCTCTTTCCCTCCCTCCCCCACTTCCTTCCTCCTTTCCTTCCTCCCTCCTTCCCTTCTTTCTTTCCTTCCTTCTCTCCTTCCTTCCTTCCTTTTTAAATGTTTATTTATTTATTGTAGAGAGAGAAAGGGGTGAGGGGCAGATGGAGAGGGAGAGAGAGAATCTCCAGCAGACTCCATGCTGAGCACAGAGCCCAATGTGGGGCCAGATCCCAAGACCCTGAGATTGTGACCTGAACTGAAACCAAGAATCAGATGCTTTATAAACTAAGCCACCCAGGTGCCCCCAGAACCTGTTTCTTAATTGATTGACTGAGGTTAATGATACCTCTTCTATGGAGTTTAGAATAATATGTTACAGAGTGACAATCAATAGGCAAATAATAAATCCAAGCAGTTTTTATTGTTTTACAATGTTTTCTCTAGGTTTTACATTTGACTCTGAGTACAAAGAACATGGACTTGCCCCTGCTTTCTGCCACCATCAGCCATGTTCACACTCAACTCTGAGCCCTGCTGTAGTTCCCCTGATCCTGCACACACTTCACCCTATTTCTGCCCAATTACATCCATATCAAGCCATGTGTTTAGAACTACAGAGAATCATCTTATTTTTCTACATTGAATTAATATTCTTTCTCTTGGAGAAGTGATTGATTTTCCCACCACCTGCTTCTGAATAAAAATATAAGAAATGCCTTGGCATCTGTCTAAGTCCCAACAGGGCTGCTGTAATAAAAATATCACAGACTAGGTAGCTTAATAAAAATTTATTTCCCACAGTTCTGGAAACTGGCAAAGATCAAGGCACCTAGAAATTTGGTGTCTTATAGAAAGCTAACTTTTTGCACGTGGTAGAAGGGGCTAGAGAACTTTCTGGGATCTCTCTGTGTTGGTTTTTTTTTTTTAAGATTTTATTTATTTATTTGTTTGTTTGTTTGTTTGTTTGTTTGAGAGAGTGGAGAGTGGAGCAGAGGGAGAGGGACAAGCGGACACTGTGCTGAGCTCAGAGCCCTATGCAAGGCTCGATCTCACAACTGTGAGATCATGACCCAAGCCAAAATCAAGAGTTGGGTGCTTAACTGACTGAGCCACCTAAGCGTCCCAGATCTCTTTTATAAGAGCACTGATCTTACTCATGGGGGCTCCATTCTCATGACCTAACCACTCCCCTAAGGGTTCACCTTCAAGTGCCAGCATATTGGGGGTTAGATTTCAACACAGGAACTTGAGAAATCGGTTAAGGGACATTCAATCTACAGCATTTGCATCTTTGGGGAAAAAGTAGCTCCAGATAAATTGACTGATTGACTGATTGATTTACCATTTATTCTGAAATCCATATTAAATCACAAATTTCCTGAAGGAAAACATATTCAAAATGCTATATTTTCTGAGCACAGAAAGTTTGTGGTTTACCCTACAACCCCCAATGGAGCATTAAGCTTACCTCACAGCATGCCTGTCTTTGAGCTGATTTTAATTTTCCGTATAAATATCACGGGTTGGGTGGCATTTCTTTTTGTATTTATCTGATGTTAAGCTTTCACTGAAAGTAATTTAGCATGTATTCCTGAATATTTCTCCACACAATGGACTATGTTAGCTGGTTAAGAAGGAATTCAAAAGAAAAATTAACCCCATCTCTGACTCGATGCTTTTATTAAACATTTGGAGGACTCTGTATCAGGCAAAAAGGGGCAAAATTGAATACCAATGTCTTAACCCTTGAGTTGTCAAGACCCTCATCAGAAAAATCATTGGGACTGCATTGACGAGAACTCAGAGCACTGCCTAAGAGGCAGGAAAGACATTGGCTCCAGGGGCTGTCTCTGTGGCTCACCAATATGTGACTTCCAGAAAACCAATTCATTTCTTTGTGTTTTGCTTCTTTGAAAAAAAAGATAAGTCAAATAAATAAAACATTGAGCCATTTTGCCTATTTCAAATTGAAAACTATCTTTATCATCTTAATGGCATAATCATGTTCCTCATAAATATAATTTATTTAATGGTATTGATCTAATTTTTCTGATTTAAGTTTAAATCATAGACATTATAGAAAAACATTTTTGTCTAATATTAAACTTTATTTTTCCAAATTTTTATTTAAATTCTAATTAGTTAACATACAGAGTAATCCTGGTTTCAGTAGAATTCAGTGATTCATCACTTACAATACAACACCCAAGTACTTATCCCAAGTGCCTTCTTAATGCCCATCACCCATTTGGCCCACTGCTTCACCTCCCTCCATCAACTCTCAGTTTGTTCTCTATCCTTAAGAGTCTCTTATCTCTTATATCATCTCTCAGATGAACATAGGGAAAGGGAATAGAAAAATATTTCGCATTTACATGTTCTGCTTTCTAGTGATAAGAACTCAAATGTTCCTATGTTTCCTTCTATTTTTTAATAGTTTGAGATATATAACCTTAAAAATTCTTTAGAAACCTCTTTCTAATATTTCCTGTACATGGTTCTAGTATAACTTATACCACCAGTCTTTATTGCTGGATGTGTAAGATTTATATTAATTTTATAAATAAATTTTTATTCATTTCTGATTATTTTCCTCAACAGTTTTTTAAATTCCCCCCGTAAGTATTACCTTTAATGTGTTCGAGAGACCATTATGATGTGATTTGTTTATTTATTTTTTAAGATTGTACTTATTTATTTGACAGAGAGAAAGTGAGACCACAAGCCAGCTGAGAGACAGAGAGAGAGAAGGAGAAGCAGACTCCCGGTGAGCAGGGAGCCTAACCTGGGGCTCGATCCCAGGACTCTGGGATCATGACCTGAGCAGAAGGCATCGGCTTAACAGACTAAGCCATTCAGGCTCCCCTATGATGTGATTTAAAAGCACAAAGGAAAAAAAAAAAAGCAGAAAGGAAAGACAGAGGAAGACCGAAAGCAAGCTTGGCAGAGTTTAAACTGGTCTTAGTGAGCCCTGTTTCAGTGGGAAGGCTATTCTTTAGGACTGTGCCACGACCAGCCTGAAGGGACAGCTCGAGGCAGGAAATGATCTGCAAAGCAGTAAGTGAAGATTCAGTTTTCAGGAGTCAGAATGAAATCAGGAGGAGCACGGTGGGCCTCACCGGGGCCTGAATCCAGAGAAGATAAGAAAATTCCCTGGATATCCCCTGGATTTACCCAGAGCCTAGAAATGATGGCACAGGAAGCACTAACTTTCTTAAGACTGAGTTCGTTCACAGAGAACCTCTTTACGGGAGAGTTTATTCTTACAGGTAATGGGATAAATACTTGGGACTGTCTCCATGGTTTTTTGGGAAGATTCAAATTTGGTAAACTATTTTTAAAATTTTTTATTAATTAATTAATCTATTTGAAAGAGAGTTTGACACTTAACTGACTGAGCCACTCAGGTACCTCGAAATTTGGTAAACATTTAAATGGATCAGCATAACCCTAGAACGTAGTAAGCCTACAGGAAATGCCAATTTATTCCAGTTATAATATTATTTATTTATTTTTTTACAACTAATGCTTTTTTTCCACAATTCTTCTCAATTGGTAATTATATATTTATTTGTTACCTTTTTCTTTTTTTCTTTTTGTCTCTTGATCAGCCGTTAAGCCCCATTAGAGAAGGAGTATGTCTGTTTTATTCATTAATGTTTTCTTAGTAAATGTTTGTTAAATTGGTATTAAATGAAAATTAGGATTCTCTTACTCGCCTCAATGATTTCAGTATAATTGGTTTAAACACTAGAGCATTTCCCTGCCTCTGAGACTGAAGCTCCTCTGAACATTCATATTTGGTCTCGACTCTGCAGGCTGCTTCTGTTTACCAAACTACAAAGCTGCAATTCTTCAAAAACCCAGTCAGGCCAATAAGCTTGCAAGATTGTTGACTTTTAGGAAGAGATTTCACAGCAGCCTCTTCAGCTCCTCTATCATCTCAGCCCGAACACCTTTCTCTACTCTCCTTCCCCTCAGGAACAGAGAACTCTGTTTTCTGCTCCAAGCATAAAGTTTTACCCACCTTTCTGGAGTCCGTTTTGATGCCCTAGGGTCATAGTTTGCATTTTAAATTCCCAAAGAGATTATTCTTGCTGCAAAATTAGAAGGAATGAGAAACGGGGAAGAAATGAACATGAAGGCCCTTGCCAGGGTGCCATGGAATGAAGCACAGTGAATCTCTGAGGTAACAAGCACAGCATTGATGGGGAAGGGCACAGGTGCAGAATAGACATTCAGAATACTTTGGAGCAAAGTGTGAAGCCAAGTACCTCCTAGATTCCTTGGCATAATCGCTCAGCACTTCGATTACACGAGAGGAATAAAAGCCATGGGAGAGGTCTTGATGGATATTTGTGAAATCAAAGCAACAGTCCTTCTACTTCTGAGCCAAAAGAAAGGACTTAGACATGATTAGCTTCTGGGGAATGATCCCTGGAGCAACAGCTGTGTAATTATTTGCATTTTCCCTTTGCCTTGGTACTAGTAGGTCTGGGAAATAAAATATATATTTTGTTGAATTTGTGATTTTACTGTTCTTCTTTAAGCTCTGTGTGTAATAAAATATGTACTTGCAGCACGGCCATAGTACAATGGTCTGGAAATTGCCACCACCCTGTCATTAGTTAATGCTTTGCTCATTTAAGTTGGCTCAGGGTAGATGCTCCATAATGTCAGTTGAATGAACAAGTATGAATGAAGGTGGCAGATGCTGCTCCATCAGAACTCTATTTGTTATAATAATATTTGACCTATGAAGTTGCAATCGATACAAAATCCTATGAGCACTATATATAGATCTCATCTCTTCTTGAATTAATATGTTGTAAAACAGGGGCTAGAAAGTTTTATTTATGTAGACCACTAATTCAAGGGGAAAACAAGTCCACTGAAGGGAGAAATGACAAAGCAACTTGTTATAGCTAGTTTCCAAAGAGACATTTGGAGTTTCCTACTCACTTGCTTTTTAAAAATAATATAATTTAACAGACATCTATTGATCATCTGCTGCAAACTTGAAACTGCAGCAAGACCAATGGGAATAGTTAAAGGAGACACATTGATATCAGAAATTCAACCTTGGTTTAATAAATAAATATATACATATTATATACATATATATGCATAACATACATATGATGTATACATATAATGTATGTTATATATGTATACATAATGTATAATATATGTATGATATGATGTATGTACATATAATGTATACATATAATGTGTAATATATTACTATATATTATACATAAGAACCTGGTGGTGGGTATTGAGGAGGGCACATATTGCATGGAGCACTGGGTGTGATGCATGAACAATTAATCTTGTAACACTGAAAAAATAAAGTAAATGTATAAAAATGTATATGTATAATATGTATTACATATATTATACATATAATATACATTATGTATATTGTTTATATGTTATGTACATATAAAAACATATGTACATATGTGTGTTGTATTAATAAACATATACATTATAACACATATAATAGATGAAGGGATCAATGACTAGGTAAGAACATTCTTAAGTTCCTGATAATTATTTACATAAAGGAAAAACATTCAAATTATTAGCAAAATCTAATCTAAATTTGTAGTTTTCTGCAGTTTTCTCCAACTTACCTTATATTCTAGAAATTATGAACTACCTGACAGGACCTAAACTTTACACCTCTATGCAGTCAATGCCATATTGTCATTTAACTCACCATGGTTATGGATCACTCTACTGGATTTATACAAATACAAGTCCAGAATTCTGTCTACTTTTGTGCATAGTTTCAAAATATTAGTGTATCTTTATTTTATCTTGCCAGATTCTGAGCTCTTTTAAATGAGGAATGGGATCTTGCTTGGTCTACACCAATAAGCACACATTAGATTGATGAACAAAAAGCACAGGCTGGTTAAAATTTGATGAGCTGGTTAAAATTTGAGAGCATATATGCAACTTCACACTTATGCACTTCTCTGTAGATAACACTATACACGCCTCTGCTTTATATAGCTAGTAAAAACTCAATATTTATTTCAAAAAATAGCATTACAGAGACTAGTTTTATGTACTGGAAGAGCATTAAGGTGTTGAATTTAGATATGAAGAGTCAAAACCTTCCACTTAATAGCTCCATCCCACAATTCTTCCAGAATGGACTTCATAAATGGCAAAATAATATCTGGGTAACTGCCAGTAGTTCTCACTATAAAGGGTATCACTTCATAGGTTGTCCAATTTGTTGGCATAAAATTTTTCATAATATTCTCTTATAATCCTTTGTATTTCCATGGTGTCAGTTTAGATTTTTCTTGTTTGTTGAGGTAGGCTTGTATTGTGATAAACCTCCCCCTTAGAACTGTTCTTACTGCATCCCAAAGATTTTGGACCATTGTGTTTTCATTTTCATTTGTCTCCATGTACTTTTTGATTTCCTCTTTGATTTCTTGGCTAACCCTTCATTGTTTAGTAGCACATTACTTAACCTCCATGTATTTATCTTCTCTCCAGATTTTTTTCTTGTGGTTGGTTTATGATCAGAAAAGATGCATGACATAACTTTGATCATTTTGAATTTGTTAGGACTTGTTTCGTGGCCTAATATGTGATCTATTCTGGAGAATGTCCCATGTGGCCTTGAAAAGAATGTGTGTTCTGCTGTTTTAGGATGGAAAGTTCTGAATGTATCAGTTAGATGCATCTGTTCTAGTGCATCATTCAAAGCCACTGTTTCCTTGTTGATTTTCTGTTTGGATGATCTATCCATCAATGTAAATGGGGTGCTAAAGTGCCCTACTATTATTCTATTATTATTCATTGCTTCTTTTATGCTTGTTATTAGCTGCTTTATGTATTTGAGTGCTCCCATGTTAGGTGCATAAATATTTGGAATTGTTATATCTTCTTGTTGAATTGCTTCTTTTATGATTATATAGTGTTCTTCTTTTTCTCTTGTTATCATCTTTGTTTTAAACTCTAGTTTGAGTTAATTGAGTCCAATAAGGATTGCTATTCCAGCTTTCTTTAAAAATCCATTTACATGATAAATGCTTTCCCATTCTTTCATTTTTAGTCTGCATGTATCTTTAGATCAAATGAGTCTCTTATACACAACATGTATATCAGGTTTGCTTTTTTATCTATTCCTTCATCTTATGTCTTTTGATTGAGCAGTTAGTCCACTTACGATCAAAATATTGATAAGTATATGCTTATTGCCATTTTGTTACTTCTTTTATGAGGTTTTTTTAAGTTTTTGTTTTTGTAGTTCTCTGTTCCTTTCCTCTTTTGCTCTACTCTGTCATGCTTTTCTGGCTTTCTTTAGTTATATACTTGGATTCCTTGCTCTTTATCTTTTGCATATCTCTTACTGGTTTTTGATTTGTGGTTACCATTAAGTTTGTATATGTCATCTTCTGCATATAGCAGTCTATATTAAGTTGATGGGTTCACTTAAGTTTGAACCCATTCTTTGCTCTTCTCCCCAACAGTGTTGTAGGTATATGGTTTCATAGTTTACATCCTTTTATTTTGTGAACCCTTGACTGATTTTTTGGATATGCTTAATTTTACTGCTTTTGGGCTTCCTATTATCCTACTTATGGTCTTTCTTTTCCACTCAAAGAGTCCCCTGTGACATTTCTCATAGGACTGGTTTAATGGTGACAAAGTTCTTTAAAATTATTTGTCTGGTAAACTTTTTATCTATCCTTCTGTTCCAAATGATAGTCTTGCTGGATAGAGTATTCTTGGTTGCAGGTTTTTTCCTTAAAGCACTTTGAATATATCATGCCACTTTCTTCTAGCCTGCAAAATTCCTGCTGAAAAGTCAGCTAATAGCCAATAGGATTTCCCTTGTATGTAATTGTTTTTTTCTTGCTACTTTTAAAACTCTCTCTTTATCACATGTTGCCATTTTAATTACTATGTATCTTGGTGTAAACCTCCTTCGGTTGATTTTGCTGAGAGAGTTCTGTGCCTCCTGGATCTGGATTTTTGTTTCTTTCCTCAGACTCGGGAATTTTTTCAGCCATCATTTCTTCAAATAAAATTTCTGCCCCCTTTTCTCTTTCTTCTCCTCCCAGGATTCCTGTAATGAAATGTTATTATGCTTGATGATGTCACTATTTTCATTTATTATTTTTTTTCTTCTTTCTTATTCAGCTTGATTGCTTTCTATTACTCTTTCCTCTAGGCCACTGATGCATCCTTCTGCTTCCTTTAGTCTACCATTTATTCCATTGAGTGTATATTTAATTTCAGTTATTAAGTACTTTATCTCAAGTCCAGTGAGTATCTTTATGACCATTATTTAAATTCTCTTTCAGGCATGTTTCTTATCTCCATTTTTTTGGACTTCTGGCTGTGATTTTTTTCCTATTGTTCCAGCCCATTTATTGTAAAGATTGTCAATATGGTGACATCAGAGGTACAAAGTTGCATAAACTGAATCTGTTTCTAGCTTTCCTTTCATCTTCCATTAATTTGTTTATTTCTACTTATGCAAAACTGCACTGCCTTTACTTAATAGAATTTCCTAAGTCTTGAGGATACCTTAATCTTTATTCAACAGAGTTTATGCTATTCTTTTCTAGTTATATATTTACATTGTTTACAAATAGTATCCAAATATGTTTACAAATCACCTACTATGTGCCAGTAACTATTATAAGAACATGGGTAACATCATGCAACAAAACAGACAAAATTTTCCATTCTTGCTGCTCTTATGTTCTAAATTGTATGGAAGAACAGGCCACAACAGTACATTGTTAGTATCCATGATAATAATAATACAAAAAATAAGATGCATTCTAAAATATATTAGAAGGTAAAGAAGGTTACAAAAACTATAGGTAAGAGAATGTGGGATAAAGATGGTCTGGTGGGTAGAGTTTAAATTCATAGGAATTCATACTTCCTATGAGTATTCTAATTCCCTTGTCTGATTCTTGAAACTTTGCTAATATTTTAATAAAAAGGGGACTGATATTTTTATATCAAGGGAAAAGATATTTTAACAAAATTGCACCAGCTAATCTAAAACCTTACTTTGTTTGTTTTATTTGTTTTGGTTTTAATGGCTATCACTTAAGTATTAGAATTTTCCCTGTGGTGGTGTTATCTGTCTCGTTCCTGAGTACTTGGTGTGTATGGGTTGGTTTTTTTTTTTTTAGAAATTTTAGTTTATAAAATTTTGTTTGCTAATTATTGCTGGTATGTGAAAAGATACTTGATTTTTATTATATGCCAATCTTGTTAAACTCTTTATCAGTGATACAAATATGTAGATCTTAAAAATCTGTGTAAAAATATGATCTTTCTTAATTTTTTTTCAAATCAATTCTGATACCATTCATTCATTCATTCATGCTTTGCCATTGTGTCTTGAACCTTCTATATTGTATTAAAAGACAGTTGTGAGAACATACTGTGAGAACATACACCTTTTCTTATTTCTAAAGCTTAATAAGGAGATTTCAACATTTCACATTAAATGATTATTGTATTTTTTTAAGATTTAGATCTTAAAAAAATGATTTCTGTATTAGTCAATGTTCTCCAGAGGAACAGGACAGGTTACATATATATAGTATGTGTGTATGTGTGTGTCTGTGTGTGTGTGTGTCTAGATTATCTATCATCTATCTATCTATCTATCTCAACTAAAACTAAATATATATATATTCAGCTATAGATATAGATATAGTGTATATATATATATATATATATATATATAGTATGTGTGTGTGTGTGTGTGTGTGTGTGTGTGTGAAGGAGAGAGAAAGATTAAAAAAAAAAAAACTGGCTCATACAATTGTGAAGACTGGCAAGTCTGATACCTGTAGAGTAAGCCAGCAGATTGAAGAACCAGAGAAGAGCTGATGTTCAGTTTAAATCTAAAGACAGAAATGCAGATAGAATTTTTTTTTCTGTGGGGAGGAATCTCAGTCTTACTCTTTTTTTAGTATAATTTTTTATTATGTTAAGTAATATCATACAATACTTCATTAGCTTTTTTTAAATTGTGTTATGTTAGTCACCATACAGTACATCATTGGTTTTTAATGTAGCGTTCCATGATTCATTGTGTTAAACACTCAGGGCTTGTGCAATCTGTGCCCTCCTTAATACCCATCACCAGCCTTACCCATTTCCCCACCCCCTCCCTTCTAAAACTCTCTATTTGTTTCCTGGAGTCCATATTCTCTCTCCCCTTCTGACTTCCCCCCTTCCTTTTTCTCTTCTTTCTCCTAATGTCCTCCATGCTATTCCTTATGTTCCACAAATAAGTGAAACTATATGATAATGGCCTTTCTCTGTTTCACACATTTCACTCAGCATAATCTCCTCCAGTTCCATTCAGTTGATGCAAATGTTGGGTATTCATCCTATCTGATGGCTGAGTAATATTCCATTGTATATATGGACCACATCTTCTGTTCAGTCTTACTCTCTTAAGACCTATAACTGATTGGATAATGCCCAGCCACATTATGGAGGGTAATCTGCTTTACTTAAAGTCTGCTTATTTAAATGTCAACTACATCTAAAAATATACCTTCACAGCAATATACAGGGTGGTATTCGACCAAACCACTGCATAGCCTGGCCATAGGCTCACCAAGTTGACACATAAAATTAATGATCATTCTTTCATTCCAAATCAACTAAACACATACATTTCTTTAACAACTGATAATCGATTTATTAAAAAGTTTGATTTAAGCATCTGCAAAGGTGACGTCAACCTCAACTCCTGACTCAATATGGAGGGAGGCAAACTGCTTAACAATCTTAGAAGCATGGAACAATCAATGATTCACTTTTTGGTTCTGACATGAAAACAATCCTGAGTCTTAGGACCTTGCCACTGGGAGTCTTTTTTGTGTGATTCTCAGAGTCTTGGCTGGCATCCAAACTGGTCTTTTCTCTTTGGAGATTCTTCTCCTTTGTGCTCCCGAAGGTAAGTCAGCCCATACTTTCTTCAAAGATTTTATGTCATGGCTGGTTAGAGTAATTGTAATTCTGTGAATCACCACCTCTGGTGTCTTTCTTTCTGATATCTTTAAAAGCCATGTCTGTGCTGACGTTTCCTGATCAACTTGTTCCACAGGGAAAATGAGCATCAGTGAAGCAGAAACAGGAGTGGACTGACCTGACCAGAGGTCCACTGCAGCTAAGAGTGTCTTCCTCTGGGAGACTAAGTGTATTCAATAAGAATAGACTTTATTAAATGTTTTTCCTGCATCTATTTAGACAAAATTATGTTTGTTCCTATTAATCCAAATATATGGTAAACTCTATTCCGAGATTTTTCTAATGCTAAATCTAATTTGGATTCCAGAATAAACCCACATTTTAAATTAAATCAATATATCAGGAAATGGATACATAGATTGGCTTGCCAACATTCTGTTTTGGACTACTGTCTCTAAGTTAATGTGTAACACTGGCCTGCAGATTTTCATTTCTTGTCTTGTTCTTATGGGTTTCAGTACAAAAGTAATGTATAAAACTCGTAAATCTCAAAATGAGATAAGAAATGTTTTTACTTTTTCTATTCTTTGGAAATGCATATATGCATTCAGAATTATTTCTTGAAAGTTTGGTAGGATTTTCTGATAAAGTCATGCATGACAGGAGTTTTCTACCTGGAAAGACTTTTAATTATTCATTCAGTCATTTCAGTTGGTATAGTATCAAGGCTTTATATTAATTCTTGAGACAGAATGTTACAACTTTATGGGTTTTTTTGTGTGTGTTTGTTTCTTTTTAAGATTTATTTACTTATTAGAGAGAGAGAGACAGCAGGGGGAAGGGCAGAGGGAGAGGGAGAGTAGCAGACTTCCTGCTGACCACAGAGCCCAATGTGGGGCTCAGTCTTGACCCTGAGACCATGACCTGAGCCAAAATCAAGAGTTGGCCACTTATCCACCTGAACCACCCAGGTGCCCCACAACTTTATGGTTGTTTTTAAAAACTTTTCATTTCATACAAGTTTTCCAATTTATTAGTTAAGTTTCTTAAAATAACGTCATTAAAATATCTTAATTCAACCTGTGAGATTTACAGTTATTAGATGATTACTGGATAAAACTATTTGCTTCACATTCCTTGATGGGTAGAAAAGAGGACAGGGAGAAATGCTTGGCCTCAAGTATAGTGGCCCTGAAATTATTATTATTATTTTTTATTTGAGTATAGTTGACACACAATGTTGCATTAGTTTCAAGTGTACAACATAGTGATTCAACAACTCTGTATGTTATGCTGTGCTCACCGCCAGCTTACCTACCATCTGTCACTAAATAGCACTAATACAATACAACTGATTATATTCCCTACACTGTTCCTTTTACTTCCATGACTTCCAGTTATGGAATGAATAAGCCCTGCAGTTAATTTTATTCATGCTTTGTTCTATCCATTTCAGAGCCTTTAGGGAATTAAAGTTGAATTTCCCCCCAACTTAACTAGTCCCTCCTTCAGAAGAATTTACTAGTTGACCATGGGCTTATTTGATAAGCTCAGTGGGGTTTCAAGAACAAACCTTAGGGTAACTGTCATAGATGAAGCAGTTCCCTCCTCTGAAACTTATTTCAAAGGCAGCTATAACATCTTCTTCTAACATTTTACCCTTTTGAGATTATATTATAAAATGCTCCTGAAGTTTTCTGTAGTACTGAGAGGGAAAGACAGACATTCATTGAGCTGTGTTTCTCTACTGAAGATGAGTGGTCCAACTTCTTCTGAATTTCCTTCAGAACAACAAAACTTCACATAGGGCATACTTTTCTTGTATTCTCTGAACTGGCTTCCATATATTAAGCATGACAGGTCAGAGCTTGCATATCCTTCTATGAATCAGGCTGAATGCTCACTGGCTGGCTAGACCAGTAGCCTCAATAATAAATGGTTTATGACAGCATGGGAGTTTGTCTTCTTTGTACATAAAGCATCTAAACAGTTGCAGAAACATGGTAAGACACTCAAGAAATAATTTTTGAAGAATGACTGAATGGATGAATACACTAAAGACATGACATTTACCATGTATGGGTCCAAAGATATAGATTTGGGGAATCCTGCAGGAAGCCTATTTTTGTCTCAGATATAAACCTATTCTCTGATCCAGACTTGTTACTAATACAACAGATATAGATTTTGAATTACTATCAGTGTCAAAAGTATATTTCTCAAATGATTCAAAATCTAGAAGACGGATTGATTACTCTGTATTCTGAAATATCAACAAAAAATTCTAGGCAAGGCAGGAAAGTCATAAAAAGGAGATTGATTCATTAGGCCAGAACGTGAAGTATGTGTGGGATATAATACAACAAATGAATACTAATATAAAAAAAAGCAAAACACACACACACACACACCCCTTCTCAAATATATCAGCACTTTTCTTGATACAAATACCCAGAGATATTAGTGTCACAATTTAAGTCACAACACTATTTGGTATAATATTTAGGACAAGAAGTTACTACAACTGGCACCTGCCTAATTCTGAATGATTTTGTAGGATTTAAAATATCTATAGATATAGATATAGATATAGACATAGATATACACATATATATCTTATTTGTTACTTGTAAAAAATAGTGGCTCAGAAGTGCTTCACATTGTTCTCAAGAAATGACACATAGGCTTTATTCACATAATCCACGAAGCAGCATGAACTGTCGTGGCAGCAGAAACCTTTCCAAGCAGTAGTGCAATTGTAAGGATAGAGATTTATGTCATTTGCTTTGCATGTGAACTCTAACTGCCCTATATCTATAGTGTGTAACTTGGGAAACTTATTTTATCTCTTTGAGGTAGTTTTATCATTTGTAAAATGGGTTTTTTTTTTTAAAAGATTTTATTTATTTATTTGAGAGACAGAGAAAGTGAGAGAGAGCATGAGAGGAGAGAAGGTTAGAGGACGAAGCAGACTCCCCGTGGAGCTGGGAGCCCGATATGGGACTCGATCCCAGAACTCAAGGATCATGACCTGAGCCGAAGGCAGTTGCTCAACCAACTGAGCCACCCAGGCGCCCCTGTAAAATGGTTTTAAGATCGCTTACCTTCCAGTGGGAATGTGAGGGTTAAAAGTACTGAGGTAATGCATACATGAATGCTGAACACCCCGAGAGAGAACCTGGTAGACGCAACACCTCTGGATTACATTCGTGCAAATTCTAAGCAGACATTTGCCTCTGGTTTCCTCTCTGTTTACAATAAGGACTAAAAATTGGAGCATTAAGAAGGAGGGAAATAGAAGGAGCTGGAAAGGACTAGAAGATGTTTATATTTCATGCTCTGAGTCAGTATTTTTTCAAGTGTTGCCCATTTTGTACCTCCAGCAATCAGAAGTACTTGGGGGATGATTCAAGATGAATATTACTTCATTTACTTTGTACCCTTTAAACCACCTACACAGAAAACTCTACTATGTGCAGGGAGCACAGAATATGCTAGGGGCATGGAAAAGATGGGGGAAAAGATGGAGATTGAACCTACCAGGTCATAAAATGGAGGAACTTTTATATCATACAAGCAATGGAGAGTTAATAAAGGGATTTTTAAAGTAAGGAAGTGCAAGATTATGTTTTTATGATCATTCAAAATTAAGCAAAAGCATTTTTAATATTTCTATGCTATTGTGGTTGAGCAATGATTTACTTAAGCTACAAAGACAAGAAGCACAAATATACAGAGACACTGGTGGTAAATGAAGTGCCCTCAGTCCAGGCTTACGTCCTGCATTTATATTATTTTTAGTTATGGCATGCAGATCTCATTTGCTCAGTTAAACATACAGACCTGTATTGAATTCCACCAGGCAGCAGTTTCTCTTCTTGGCAGTGCAAATTGGAAAATTGGATTTTCCTTTGCATTCTAAACTGATTCAAAATTTATTTTGTATTTAGACCTTTTATATAATTATTACTATCATCATTATTTAGCAACTTTTGCTAAATCTATTAATGAGAAATGGATATTTTCAATGCTAGTGCACTGTTAGGTCTATTAGGGAAGATTCTTGCTGGAAGCAGTGTAGAGGTATGAGTCGGGCACCATGGTCATTGCACAGTGGTCGTGTTTAGAGCACTGAACAACCAGGGCAGGGGATGCGATGGGGAAAAAGCACCTTGGAGGAAAAGAGGAAAAATCAGATCAAGACATAGAAGAGCAGAGTATCCAATTCCAATGTCTGATCTTAGTAGCTATATCATTTTAGGGGAGAAGAATCTGAGTTTAGGTATCACATCTTCAATAGTAACACTTGGAAAAAAAAAAGGACATTGTTTCCTAGCTTGCCTCCTCATAAACTTAACAAACCAGAACAAGATTTTGAGGATCGTGAAATTTCCTCAGCATATAACTCTCTTCTTAACTGTGACTTCTGGAACACTCAGGAACAGTGTCACGTACATATGCCAACTTCTAGCACTTTAGGGTCCCTAACTAGAAGACACAGTACAGGTCTTCTAGTCCAGTGGTATAAAAAAGGTAAACCTCAGTAACTTTAGGGATTCTTGTGTTTTCTTCAAATTAGAAAAAAAAAAACTGGTAAGAAAAATAAATTCAGAGAATTCAAGAGTTTGAATCCACCTTTTTTGATGAGTTATTTAGAGAATGAGATTATATGAACCTTTACAAATTCTAATGGTAAGAAGTCATAACTTCCTGAGTATGTCTCTCAATTTTGCTTGTTTTTAAATGTTATGCTTCTTCAAGTTAATGCAGTGAATACTGTTTCTTAAAACAGTTCATGAAAACAGCAAAATAAGGTGTAACTTGTATGAATAATTAAGGAGGCCAAACTGAGCTAATATCACATACAGGATAGACATAGTGGATGAGATCTTCAATGAGTAACATTAACTCTCTGATACACAAAGTTAACAGCAATTATGGGCTAGATGCTCATAAAAAATATTTAAAATAAGACTTGAGTTATTTTCTTTTGAGATTGCAGTTAACAAAAAAAAATCTCAATTAGCTAAAACACTAACAGAACTGAGTTACACAGATAATTTATTAATAGTTATTCAAAATCAAGTGAATGAGCTCACTTTGGAAAGGCAGGGCCTCAGCATTTCTACTTTTTGTAAGTCTAGATAAGGGTTCTGGCTAGGATATGCAAGAGAGGAGGCTAGAGCACAGAACTGAAGGAGATCCTCACTCTGAGGAGGTTTCATGCCCACACAACCCTGAGAAAGGGGGTCACCCGAGCACCTTCCTTGCCCCATCTTAGTCCTGATCCTGCTCTGGAGAAGATGTCAGTCATGCAATGAAACTGTAAATTCTGACTCAACCTTAAAGAGATGTAAAACAACAAAAAAAAAGAATCAAAAAAAAAGTTAAATAAAAGTAAATTTTGGATAATGATATATATTCAGAGAGCTGAGATTACAATCACATTATTGAACGTTTCATAGTATTAAAGACTCTCTGGCTTGAAAAACACTTACTAGCTTTCCCCAGGACTCAGTGTTATGGTTTGAACATATTGCTGATCATTCAAATTTGAAATAAAGTCTTGCCTCATTCAAGATTCTGGAGTACTTAATGAAAACAAATTCTTAAAAGCAAGAACACCTGAAACAACTTTTGCAACTGCTTGTCTACACGAAATTCACAGAAAAAGGAAAAATAAAAGCTAATTTTGAGACTTTTGAAGATAGAGCTGGGGGCTCTGGGTGGCTCAGTGGGTTAAGTGTCTGACTTAGTATCAGGTCATGATCTCTTGGGGTCCTGGGATTGAGCCCCTATCAAGGCTCCATATTCAGCAGTCTGTCCCTCTCCCTCTGGCCCTCCCCACACATGTACCCTCTCTCTCTCTCTCTCTCAAGTAAACAAAATCTTTAAATAATAATAATAATAATAATAAGGGTCCTGGGATCGAGCCCCGTATTGGGCTCTCTGCTCAGCGGGGAGCCTGCTTCCCCCTCTCTCTCTGCCTGTCTCTCTGCCTACTTGTGATCTCTCTCCTCTCTGACAAATAAATAAATAAAATCCTTAAAAAATAATAATAATAAAATATAGACCCATGAGATATTAGTACAACAGTCAGACTACAACAAGGCTCCCAAAGGCCAGTCTTGATCATTTGCAGGATTCTGAATCACAGAGATCAAGTATGTTTTTATTCCCTCTCACCATAAAAGTTTATGTCATAGGTTTCTTAACACTTTATAAGTATTAATTCACATATCTTATCAATTAATGCATTTAATACATTGAGAGACACATGAGAAAACAGAATAAGCGTTTGGAAAGTTTACAGTATGACACATGATTGGATATCTTTTCCTTTGGCTGAATATAAAATAATAAAACAAAATATTATGTTTTAGAGATATTTTCTGGTTAAAATCAAGACTTTTTCATCTTAGTTCCTAGCTCCATGGTACATACATGTCTTTCAAGGAATTCTTTGTTTAATCTGTTCTTATTTTTATGTTTATTTTTATGTCCCATGGTCCTTGTAAATCTAGAATGTATAACAATAAAATCATAGTACCTCTGAATTAGAGGGTGCAATAATGATCATGAAACTATCCCACCCTTTATTTTACTGATGAGGGGACTAATGGAAAAACCACTAAGGAGAAGTAAACTGACTAGTCCAAAGTCTCTCTTACTGAGCTGGTAATGAAAAGGAGGAGGGACTCCTTATCAATAAATACAGTGAGCAAACGGAAATTTGCATAGCTTATTAAGAATCATATATCCCAGGAAGAAATAAGTCTTGCAACTCCCTTAGCTACTCGAGCTTAAACAAGTATAGAAGAAAAGATGGGAGATGTGTTCCCAGGAAAGTAAATGTCTTTCCCAGGTAGACCAGCATTAGAGGCAGAAGAGAAAGCAGAATGTGAGAGAAGATGAATACGACATACTGTTTTCTTAATTCCTTTTCTTTTAGACGTTACTTAAGCACGATTTCGAAGTTTACATTATAAACACATTCCCACTGTTTCTTGTTTATTGCACACATTTGTGATGATGTTTACATATAATGAAAATGTACATACTTTGTATTTCGTAGCAAATGTTCACTCATTCTTTATTGTGTGTTTTATTATTCTTATAAAATCCAGAGGTAAAAAGCACTACTTCAGGGGCTGGTATATATCGTTACCTAGTCTGTGTGTATATTATGTGACATTGCAGACAAGCTCTGACGCATGATGAAGCAAACCAGGTAAACAGACTTCCCATTACAGGCTATTTTAACAAGTCTTATTTCTTCGTGGGGTATATTTTATACATCCCAAACAGAGCGAAGAAGAGATGGGATAAAAGGATGGGGTTTTAGTTAGTGCAGCCACTTTGGAA
>CM052798.1:163933844-163976592 GCA_028533885.1 Nasua narica | reverse complement strand
AGCCCGGTGGTGGGTATTGAGAAGGGCACGTATTGCATGGAGCACTGGGTGTGGTGCATGAACAATCAATCTTGTAACACTGAAAAATTAAAATAAACATATTTGGGGAGAAAAAAAAAAAGGATGGGGTTTTAGCTGAATGTGAATTTTTTTAGAGGTATCGGTCAGCCATTACCATAAAATAACAGCCAGTCCCTCACTTTTACACCTTGCCTAATTCCAAAGCAGTGAATCAAATAGGACCCCAAGGCCCCTAAAATCCCACGCAGAAATCGTGTTTGTGGTTTCATTTGGTAACTAAAACTTAAGCTGAAGAAATATGAGGTGATGGTGTTTTTTATTTCCACCAGTAAAACCTCCACAGCTGTATTGTCTTCTGCAGAGAATCTGATATTCAAATTACATTTACAGTTTTCATTGGGAAAAGAGGGAAATTGAGGACAATCTTAAACATGCTAAAAAGATTTCTTCTAGTGTGTCTTAGAATTTATAATGGTTCTGAAATATGCCAGTTTAGGGAAAGTCAAGACAAAATAATAATAACAAAAAACAAGTATCACGTTAGAAGCTCAGATGTTTTTTCCATTACAGATATGTCAGGCAGCTAATGATGTCACCAAATAGCAGATACAGATGGTGTAGCCTTTTTTCAAAAGAGAAAACAAACTGAAGAACAGCCAGTAATTTTTTAAAACCATGATTGCAAACTTGAATCATCTGGGAGACATTAAAATAAATAGATAGATAGATAGATAAATAAATACATAAACGTAAGTGGGGATATACAGATCTTACACCTAAAGCATTGATTAAATTAGTCTGCAGGTGGGGACTGCGTGTCTTTTAAAGCTCCCAAAGCGATTCTAATGTATTGTTAAAGGGAGCTATACCGCTGGTAAGAAAACCACAGAGAAGACAAGATGTGACTTTGTTTCACTTTTTAAAGAAAAAAAAATCAATTAGGAATTTAAACTAATTGGAAACTCCACGTGAATCATTCGATTGATATGGTGGGGAAAATGTTGTTGTGAACTATTTTATAGACAGTGTTCAAATTGAAAGGAAAAAAAAATGACAAAGAAGAAACAAAATGCCAGGCATTTTTGCATATATCTTTATGACGACTTACTTAGCCCTGGGGTTTTCAATAGATGCCTGGAGTTCTGTAATCATTTATTTTATTTTTTTATTTTTTATTTGTGTGTGTGTGTGTGTGTGTGTGTGTGTGTGTGTGTGTAATCATTTCTTATTAAAATACTTTAATAGGATCACTGAAGATGGGTTTTAGCAATACGGCTCCTACATCACTCTTTTACTGACTAGCATCGACTTCAAATCATATATCCCTCTATTCCACACTTTTAAATGCCTCAGATGCTTTAATACTTTATAAAAGCGGTAAAATTTATGGCTGAATATATAGGCAGCTCCAGAATGTGAGGACTCTTTTATGCCAAGGGCAGTGGTTCGGAAGCCAGTTGACCCTGGAAGATGAACGGACATGTTTGAGCATAGGTGAGATCACTTAACACAGGAAGCCACGGGGAATATGTTCAGGAGAAGAATGGTGGGATGGAGAAGACACATGTGGATCTCTTCTCTCCAGGCAAGAGATCGTCAGGGCCTGGATTAGGGAGATCAGGTAAGTACACGGAATGGAAGAGGATGTTTACGATGGATTTTAGAAGTAGAATTATTATAAAGCTTTTTTATTCTTTCCACGGTCACTTTCTTGACTTGTCATGGTGTTTTTTACTTGCTACTTATTGTTATTGTAAAGAAAGAGAAAATAAGATTTTAAATCATTTAGCATGAATTGTATGTTTATCTTGTGAGAGTACAGTTTTGAATGCAAGCATGAAAGTATTTAAGTCATATGTGGAATCAATAAAATACATACTTATATTTCATAGCTCGTACATATCCATGTGCCTCATTCCCACAAGAACAACGCAAACAGTGCACAAAATAAACTTGACTATTTTTATTGGATTTGTTACACATACATGGTAGAGAGCCTCGTACCTGTGCTTACTGATGAGTAAGGGAAGACCGAGAAGAAAAGGCACTAGGGTTGCTGTTTTGTTTCTTCTCAGTAATCATTTTGATGTAATTCTTAGAGTAGTGTGGCTTGGGTCCAGAGCCAATGGCCAAGAAAGAATTCTTGAGACATCTTACGTACAAAAAAGGAGGGTTTATTAAAGCATGGTGACAGGACTAGTTGATAGAAAGAGCTGCTGCCCCAGGATTACGGGAACCAACTGATTAAATACTTTGGAGTTGGGGGAAGTAAAGATAAGGAAAGTTCCAAAAGGATTTTCATATGCTAAAGAAGTCTCCGGACACTGAAGGCTGTGCTACTGTCAAGCTAAGGTAGTTTTCCCCACTAGCAAAGTATTAACATTAAGACAGTTGGGAGTTTCCCAGAGTAACTTTATACTCTGCCTGCCTCAAGTATTGGTCAATGGGCTGCAGGTTATAAAGACATTTATCATATCTACATTTCCTTCTGCCTTTCTTTCCCAAATCAACTTCAACTTAAGTGGTTGGTTATTAGAGGAAGTAACATGAAGAAGAAAGTCTACAACAGATGTCCTTGGTCACTCAATGTTCTTTGAATATCACTCAATCACAGATGTAACATGCTTGCCTTATACCTTCTTTGAGTCTCCCTGACCACCACATCCTGGGGCCACCAGGATTCTGTGCTCAAGGGTACTGTGGACACTAACTTGCAAGGAGTAGCAAGGAACAGCTTAACTCCTGTGTTGGTGTGTATGCTCCATCGTCACTGAAGAGGAGCAGAATCTACCACCTCAAAATATGCCTCTTTGGCATAAGGATTATCTTGGGCTGGTTATTTGTAAGAAATAGCAGACACGGAAGAAGAGTTGAAAATTAAGTAGAAGTTACTCTTCTACTAAGATAGAGAAATCTCCATTTGGCAGGGTGTCTCCCTCTCTGTACCAAGAAGAGGATAATTGAATCTCTAGAAACTCCTATCAGTGAAGAAGATAAATGACTTAAATCTGCATAACAATTATGTCCTTGCTTACTGTGCTTTGCCTGATAACCACCCATAACTGGCTTCCCTCCTCTGTGGACACACGTTTACTCCCCAGTCCAAATTCTGTTTAGAATTCCTTACTAATTGAAGCTTTCAAAGTTCAGTTTTCTTTGTCTTATCAATTCCTCATAGATTTATTGTCTCTGTCTGAAAAGTGTAAAAACCGCCTGCCTTGATCATCTCTTTAGGTCTCAATTTCATTATTGGGCCTCCATGCACACTTAATAAAACTTTATTTTTTTTTCCTCCTGTTAATGTGTCTCTTATAAATTTAGTTCTTACTCCAACTAGAAGACCATTAAGGTAGAGAAGAGTTTTTCCTTCCCTTCAATTACAACTCAAACCATGAAAGCATGTAACACAATTCTGGACTCAGGATAGTCACCTGAAAGGTGTATGCACAGACCATGGGGGAATGCACAGTTGATAATGTCACCACTTCTCCCCTTAAGGACCTCCCAGTCTGGCCAATGACAGAGATGGTGTGACAGCGTGCCAAGACCAAGCACCTAGAGAGTAAATCAAACTTTAGATGGAGGCTGCACCATTTAAGTAACTAAGGCTCATTAATTTTATTTTTTTATATAAACACCACTTACATGCCTGTCGCTATGCTAGGCATCAAGGATATACCAGGGAACCAGGAAAACAAAATTCCTGCCCTCATGCACAGTAAGCCTAATACACCCATATTTGTCATCAATAACACTGATACAACAATATGGACTGTCTCAGTTTTTCTGTGCATTCAAACAAAAAGACTTGTGCCAACACTTTATGTAAAGTGATTTCTCCCCAAATGCTCATTGATCACTTGTAATGAGCATGAGAGGCAGAAGATGCAAAACCTCACTAAATGTTCAGCACTATGAGAGCTCAAACTCTAAGAAGGGAGGGTGTAGAAAGTAAATAACTTCTATAGGATGAGATTAAAGTACAATCTGTACTGGGGGTGTTATGCCCAGATTTTGAGATCCCCAAATACCACCAGGGAGCCGAGTCCGATGCAAAAGCAAAAGAGCCCTTTATTCAAGCTAGCTTGAGCTCTGTCTCTCACACTCACTGACACAGCGGCGCAGTGTAGAGAAAGAGAGCGAGTTTCAAAAAGCGCAACAGTTTTAGAGGGGTCAGTGGCCAATGAGTTTGTAACACACAGAAAGTTGCTTAGTAACTGAACTAGCCTATCACCCTGGCCAGAATTGGCGCACAATTTGGCGGGCAAAAGGCGGGGTTTATATTCTTTCCCAGGCAGGGGTTCCGCGTTCCTATTGACTAACCCAAACCCAACCCATAGGCCATCTGGGCTAATTAGCTCAAGGGAGGGCTGAGCCACACTCAGACCCTCCCAGAGGCAGGTCCTGCGGGGGGGCCACACACAAGAAGGCGGGTGTAAGCAAAAGGAGCCAGCCATGCTCTGCTCCTTCAGGGGTTAGATAAAAGAACATCTAATGTTGCTTAAAGGAGTTGTGTCATCCAACACTCGACAAAGTTTTTTGTTATTTGAGCAGAGCTTGAAGACATGTTTGCTGGAGGGATCAAGCCAGGGAGGTATTATGGACAGAGGAAATATGAACTCTGTGTGTCGGGGGGTATGAGTGTGTAAAGATAGAGTGGTAGAGTTAAAGAGAAAAAGATTTGCTTTTTTTTTTTTTTGTTAACTATCTTTCATTACATTTAATAGGTGTCTTGTCAATTTTAGGAAAAATTTTTTTTAAAAAATGAAATTAATCTCTTATTGCATTTAAAATCTATCAGTCATGGGGGCTCTACAATGGGCATAATGCTGCATTGTGCCAGCTACCTCTTTGTGAAATGAGTTTGATCTCTATTCTATCTCTTTTTTTTTTGAAGTTGAATGTTATTTAGAGAATTTTTTTTTTAAATTTTATTTATTTATTAGAGAGAGAGAGACTGAGAATGAGAGGGGAGAAGGTCAGAGGAAGAAGCAGACTTCCCACAGAGCCGGGAGTCCAATATGGGACTCGATCTCGGGACTCCAGGATCATGACCCGAGCCGAAGGCAGCAGCTCAACCAACTGAGCCACCCAGGCACCCCGAGAATTTTTTTAATTCTCAGAATCTTTCTTTTATTTTTTCCGTATTAAATTTTTATTTTAATTTCGGTATAGTTAACATATGGTTTTATAATAGTTTCAAGTGTACAATAAAATGATTGAATACTTTCATATAGATCTCTACTCTCTTACTTGACAAATATTTATAGAGTACTTAAGATGTGAGATGCTTTGTCAAGTGTTGGGGTAAATAGGAGCTAAATAAAACATTGCCTTCCGTCAGTCCACTGTCCAGTATCAGGAAAAGTAAATGATTACTATAGTATGTCATACTTGTCAATACTTTTTAAATTATGAGAGTGCCTGGCTGGCTCAGTCAGTAGAGCATGTGACTCTTGATCTTAGGTCAAGAGTTTAAGTCCCCACATCTTGTGTGGAACCTACTTAAAACGCACACACCCCCACATAAAAATACTCTTTAAGTTACAAGAGATAGAAATTCAGTGAAGATTAACCTTAGAAGAAAAGAAAGACAGAGACAGAAAGAGACAGAGAGAGAAGGGAATGCATTGGTGTCCATAAAAGGGGAGAAATGAGGATGTCTTCAGAAAAAAACTAGATCCAGAAGCTTGAAGATCAGGAATTTCTTTCAGTGCTGAGTCTTAGAAGGTTATGTTAATTCTCTCCAACTGCTTTATAGCAAGATAACAGGAGATAAAACTAATACTTCCATCAACTGCAAATTGAAAAACCCAGAGAATATCTCTGATTAGCTGATCTGGGAATATGCATGGATCATACATCAACCATTGTAGCCAAGGGACAAAGTTTCTCCTGGGTCAAGGGCCTAGCCATACAGATGCTGGGGGTAGCTAGATAATCTCCCCATTCCAAGGAGAAGGAGGCATGGGTCCTCCTAGGAACATGATGAGGAAGAGCCTGATTAGGGCTGACAGGAAGGTCAGGGAGGTGGCTTTTGAATTGAGCTTTAATATGATCTGACTCAGCCATGAATGGGAGGATAGACTGGAAGGGGTAGTGTTGAGATTGATTTAACAAGAGGTCGTAGATTATACGGAAGTGCACCAGAGGAGGCAACCATACTAAACTCTGACAACTGGACTTGGACAAGAAATGAGAAGATGAAGAAACTGTGCACCCAGAAAGGATGAGTAATTCTGTGATAAAGTATAGTGATGCATTATTAACATGCCTCTCCCAAACAAATGCAGGCTAAAGATAAGGCAGTAGTATTAATGATATGGTTTATTATGTTCATCATTTGAATTGTGTCAAGTCAAGGAATTTTATTTAATAAAGTCTTCTTAAGTCTTAATTATGTTTAATGCCAAAGCTTTGATCTTAAACAGCAAAATTAATAACAAAAGAAATCTTATTAATAATAATGGTTTATTTTAGGCCTGCTCTGTATAAAATTTAAAAATTCCATTAGGTGTTTTCATCCAGATTCCATTCTAATACTTTGCAGTGTCTCTGGATCCAGCAGGTTCAGAATGTGGTATGGGCAGTAGCTTGGAAAACACTTGCAACTGCCTTGATGCTGGACAACACCTAAACAGGCATTCAGGGTAGAATCACTATCTCATCTTCTGCTCTGCTAACTTTTGCCCATTTTTTAGGGTCAACTCAAATTTTACTTCCTCTGTAATTTTTTCCCCCCATCTTCCTCCAATCTTCAGAGATAAAGATGACCTTGCCTATCCCATACTTTCCAAGTGGTACTTAATGCAGTGGTTTCTAGTTCTTTATTCAATACATTCAATTATTAGATATTCCTGGACCCTCAAGCAATGCTTATTCATCTCTGTATCCCTCATATTTGAGATAGGATCTAGAATTTGCCCAATTTGTGCTTTTTTTTCCAATAGATTGATGAATAAAATAATGAACAAATAAATAAGTTTTGTTCTGATTCAAATGCTTTAGAAAATATATCTATATATTTCTGATTTAGGTAAGTTCAGCTCCCCACCACTACAGATAATACTGCTACTGTAGACGGTGTGCTGAAAGTTTTGGGTAGGAAAAAACAAGAAATAATATTGTACTTCTTTACCTGGAAAAATCACTTAAAAATATCTATATTAGATGGTTGTTTTGAAGGTCATATAAGATAACCCTAAGCAATAAGCTTTTGGGACAATAACTTGCCAATGATAGGTGCTTAATGAATGTAGAATATATCTGTATGGGAGAACAGCCTTAAAAATTTAAAAATGGTTCTTCAGCAACACTTTCATAAATTGAGTATCTGAATCTTTTTATTTTTTTAAATTTGACATATATAATAAATAGTTGAATTTAGATAATTTTAGATCGTATAGATTTTAGATGGAAGGTTTGTGCTTTTCTCTTCACTTTAGTCTGTCTTAATCTCAAGTTTTTATTTATAAATATGAGAGACTTTATAATGGCCCCATCTAAGTGTTGTTGTTTTCTTTATTATATTATCTATATCTATTTACTATATTATCTATAACTCACTCTGATAAACTAAAATTGGAAGTGTTAATGAGCTCAAAGGTCATTCTTTGCTTCCTCTTTTAAGATGGACATTTCCAGCCTCAGGTTCTGATATACACAAAATGAAAACTTACACTAACTTATTTGATTTGCTGTTTTGTAATATGTTTTATTGTTTTGTAAAAGTAGTACCACTTAATGTGAGGGTTTTAGAAAGCATAAATGAGTTTAAAAACAACATTGAAAAAATAAATTATTCACTAAGAAGTGTCCAGGAATTATAAGTTGGTATGGTTCCTTCTATTCTTTTTTCCATAAAATATTGTATAAATATAATTCAATAGGTTTTTGTTAAATGACTGCTATGTAGGCACTTCTAACATTTTGCATATGTAAGTTATATAATATGTTGCAATGTGATAAGTGACATGGAAACGTACACACAAAAGGAAAAGCTCAGTCTGCAATTTTAAGTAGGGTAGTCTGGGTAGGCGCCACTCAGAGAGAAATATCTGGACAAAGAATTGAAGGTGATGCTGAAGTTAACATATTTTGAGGAACGGTAACCCAGGCATTAGGAGAAGTCAATGCAAATGCCCAAGAGACATCGTCTAGGGAAATCAAGTGGGACCAAATAGATCAGGATGGTAAGTCAATAAAAGTATAGAACAGGATAGGAAGTGAGAAACAATGGAGGTCAGATAATGTAGGTTTTGTGAGACTTAGGTTTCTACTCTGAAGGAAAAGGAGTATTTGGGTTTGTAACAGGATCCTCCTGGATGCTATGTTGAGAGAAGATGGTAGGCAGGCCAGCAGCGAGACCAGTGAGGCCACTGCAGTGGCCTATTCCACCCTTGAGACTGTATTGTGATCAACTTTAGTAACCTCGGACTCAGAAAATAGCATGTTAACCAATCTGAGCTCTAAAAAGATTATCCCAACTGGGGTTTCTAAACACAGTCCACTAATTGCTGAAGACAAACTATATGGCCTGCTGCCTGTTGGCTCCTTTGCAACTATTATAATTTGGCTCCTGTCCTCTTACCTCCTCCATAAACTCTCTTTTCTTCATTTCTAAGGTGTTAGGTAGTTTAGAAATCTAAAGATGTAATTGTGTTAGGAAAAAAAAGTCAAGTCAAATCCCTTGGTTTGTATAGCTAAGGAGAGTCCAGGAAGTACATTACTCTCCCAAGGTTGGGTAATTTTCAGAGACACAAGAGTAACTCGCATCTAATCCATGGCTCAAAAGGGAGAATGTACACAACCAGGGAAGAATATTAAGGAAACTCTTAGCACTAAAAAGTAGAAGGCACTAATCAGTGCTCTGCCAAAGCTAGTTATAAATAGACAGCTTCTAAAGTGGGTCCTAATGGTCTCTGCCTCTGGTGCCTATGGCTTTATAATCCTCTTTCCATCAGTAATTTGCTTCTAATCAACCAAACAACTCAACACCGAAAGGACATAACTTTTGTGATTAGGTTCGAAGAGATGGAGCAAGGTGCCATGGAGTGACTTGTGACCGCATGAACGGAACTGAGAGTGGCCTGCATTCAATGGTCAGCAAGAAACTGTGACCTCAGTCCAACAGCTTGAAAAAAACCAGAACCCTATGAACAGCTAAATATGCACAGAAGTCGACCCTTCCCATTCGAGTATTCAGATGACCAACACTTTTACTGCAGCCCTTAAAGATCCTGAAGCAGATGTCCAGCTAAGCCATGCCTAAATTCCTAACCCACAGTCACTGTGAGATGACATTTCTGTGTGGCTTCAAGCTGCTAAGTTTTGTGGTAGTTTTAATGCACCAATAGATAACGGATGCTTACTTTCATTTCCTCATGCTATTTTTTTAAGTTACAACATTTAAGAAAATTACTCTTTAATTATTTTAAGTATGCATTATATCATTCGACATTTAAGCAACAACTATTAAAAAAGAATCTGACATATTCAAGTTTACTCTTAAGAAAACCTAACTATCATTATTAAGAATCTGATTATTTTAGTTTATTTGCATAAGTTATATTAAAACCCCACAAGTTATGAATTTAAGTCAATACAAGAGAAAGAAATGGTGATGAAAGAGAATTTGATGTTGAAATCTAAAATACTTCTCAAAAAAAAGGTAGCAGACTCCTGTAATTGATGAACAAGTTAGAATATGAAAATGTGACATGCTTTTTTAGGCACAATTGATGCCAACCAACTCTGGCTAAGTAAAAAAAAAAAGTAACACTTTTGTTAGGGAAGAAGAAAAGAAGAAGTTATGTAGCAACTAGAATCAAAAGTAGTGCTGAATTACTCTCCAGAAGGGTAGGAGTCAAGATGGATCAAAGGAATCATGAACAGAACTTTATGGCTCTTCCCTCTTGGAGAAACCATTGACATGTCAGCTCCCACAAATTCCTAGCTTCCTCTGTCTTTAAGTCACACCTGACAATCTCCAGGGATAAAATATAACTGGAGGGAAGGATGAGGGGGATATTTAACATAGGCAGAGCTTCTGATGATCACACCTTCAGAAGGAGGACCCAAACAGCAAGAACAATGTCTGACACACAGCAGTCACTGAATTCACATTACTGAGTGAATGAGTGAATCATAGTGATCTGGCTAGCAAAAAAAAAAAAAAAAATTTCAAGTGCTATTTACAATTTTAACATTGTGATTGACAGAATAGTGGTCCTCTAAAGATGCACACATCTGACCTAACCCCTGGAACCTGTGTATGTTATCTTCCCTAGCAAAAGGAACTTTGATATGACTAAATTAAGGATCTTGAAGAAGGGAGATTATCCTGGATTATCCAGGTGGGACCATTATAATTACTAAGATTCCTCAGGGGGAGGCAAGAACGTCAGATTCAGAGAAGATGTGAGGACAGAAACAGAGGTCACAGTGACGCAGGGTCATAGTGACACCCTTTATATGGGCCCTTCTAATTCAGGATAGAAGGAAAAGTGACTTTATGCAAGCTACTAAATCTCCTTCTCTTAGCTTCTGTCCCTTCATCTTTAAAAAAAATAGAATAGTAGCATCTACTACATAAGATAATTATGAGAAGCAAATGTGACCAAGGACATGCTTTAAAAAGTATCTGGCATGCATTGCATGCTTCACAAATACCAGTTATTTTTAACAAGACTATTAGAGAATACCAGACAATTAATAATCTTAAAATAATAGCCATGATATTCTGCATATCATGGTGTTTTAGAGCAGCGCCTCTGTCCCAGCCCATGAAGAAAGCAAAGTTGTTTTCCTACATGGTGTAAATTCAAGATGTTAATTGCTGTAAGCATATCAACCTCTTTTAAACCATTTCTCTAGCTGCCCCTTCTTCTATATACCCTTCTAATATACAGCCAAGGGGGTGTCCTCCTAGCACCTCAAATGGGCTCTGTGAACTCACAGGTGAATTACCTTCACTCTTCTTCAATGTTAGATGTTTCCCAAAACAGCAAACCTTCTTTCTTCTCTACTCACCCTCTCCAGAATTCTCAGATCCTTTCTTCTACCTCTTCCCAGCCACACTTTCTCTCCAAGGATAGATTATTTTCCATCTTCGGTAAAGGCATGTGAGGGACCATTTGTGACCCCTTCTAAAAGTAAGTGTCTGAGTCTCTGGAGGGACATGAAATCTATGATGAACCAATCTTGCTGAGCTCGGAGGCCATGTTGCCATATGGAATGTGAAACCCCTGGCACGGTGCCTAGCATATAACAGGCGCTCCATGAATACTGTCTGTTGTTACTTCTATTATTATTCCTATCGCCACCATTCCAGCCCTTACAGCAGTCAGTCTGCACAGCTAGACTGTAAGGGAAGGAACTGCATCTCATGGATCTTAGGAATCTGCCCCAGTGTCCAGCACAGGGCCCCGGGCTCACGCAATAGGCATTTGCTAAATGTGTAGCGTCAAGACAACCCCCCCTGGGCACGTCTCAAAGATCTCCTTTGCATAACATGCCCACATCTGCCCACAGGGTAACATCAGCAGAACAAGAACAGCCTGGGTGCAGCCGCTGTTAATGACCTGTCTCCAAGGAAATACTGCCCAGTACTAAAATGACTCACCACCAAAAGGTGCGTTTTATGAGGTCATTTTTCTTCTGTGATATTTTGTGTGGCGTTAAATTTTATCCATAACAATCGAGATTCTAAATCCAGGCTTAAAGGCAGAAGGCCAGGGAGGGGGCTATCATTATGGTGATATCGGGAGCAATGATTGCATTCAGCAGTGAAAGGAGGATTCGGCTTCAGTGCCAATGCCTGGTAATTAACTAGGAGAAAGCTTCTTCTTGCCTCCAGTGAAACAGTTAAATTCCAAGTCAAGATGCCAGGCTGGAGAGAAGATAGGATAAATGTGCCTTCAGCTCTCTTACCTGTCATGCTAGCAAGTCACATCTGTAAAAGGTCTGAACTCTTTCTTAGAGGAGTTGAAACAGCTTTGTGCTTTCTTGTGGCTTCATTCATTCAATCATCATTTCATCTACATGTAGATATACACCCTCCCACCCCCAATTAAACCCCTGTCTTAACCCTGCCCAACACCCCCCCTCTTTCCCATGCACCCTTGGGACCACACCGAGCACAACCAGCAAACACCACACCGCTCCCTTTGTGCTCATCCCGAAGACGTGGCTCACCCCACAGGTTACTTCTATAGCCCTGAGGATACAGGGGCAACAGGACATTTCCTCCCTGCCACTGCCATCGGAACATCTCTCCCCCCAAAAAGACCCAAGTTATAAATCATTTCACCCACTACCCCTCTTTGTCCTCGTCATTTATTTCTACATGGCAAATATTACAACTATATCAGTACCGGAGGCATATTTTCAATTCCTTGGGGGATTTTAGCCCCTGCCTGCCCTGGCGTCCTTTCTCCGAGACTGCTGTGAGTAACTCAGTGATTTCAGTATGCACGTCGATAATTACTCCAAAGCTTTGGTTTCCAAGTCTTGCAATGATCTTGATCTGCACTTTGAGCAACTACTCAGGCCTGTGATGGCTCCCTAGACCTTGTATTACCAGTAAGGGCCTCACTTCCCTTGTCCCAAGGCTCTCTTGTTCTAGTTTTCCCATGCTTCTAGTCTGACCAAAATAATTATTTGACCTTGAAAAAACCTTTATTCTATTGATTCTACCACACGTCCACTGTCCTTGGTCTCATGGTGGCCTCACTTTACCCCATATTCAGATCTTGGATTCCACGGTCCTTCATTATAATCACGCTTCTTACAAACTTTATGAATCCTGCCCCTTTCCCTTTATTGAAGTCATGTAGGATAGTTTTTAAACCTGGTCAGGTTCAGCTTTGCCTCCTCTGGACCTCTACCTGTATAGCTGAATGGGGCTAGTCTCAAAGAAAACCACGACTGGACAGTAGTTAAAGGAGTAAAAACAGATTTTGTGGAGGAAGAATTGCAACAGAGGAAGAGATAATTCAGTATAGAAGTGGGCTCAATTCTGAAGACCCCAAGAACAAATGAGGATTTATAGGCAAAGAGCAGGCTGGAGGAGTGAGTGCATGGAAAATCATAAGACAAGACATCACAGGTAGAGGGACTCCTCTGAACTGACCTGACCCAAGACAATCCTTGCTGAAGGCAGGCCAGGGTAACCAGACCCTGTGAAATGGTGTGAGATGAAGAGTTTGACCAGATATTGATAAGACACTAGGGGTGAGGGATTCTCACTAAATGGACTTAGTAGGATTCTTGCTAAAACTAGGCTAAGCCAGCCTGAGGACAAGGCCCAAGATCAAGGCTTTGTCCAGAATAAGGCTTCAAAGAGCCTGGCTGTTCGTTTTTGTCACTGGAAAAACTCCAAATATGCTGAGTGGGCTAAATGTAAAATAGTGATCACTAAATCAGAATGGAAAAGGGAGATAATGAAGTGCTAAATCCAAAGTAGTATGAAAAGGAATTTTTTTTTTAAGATTTTATTTATTTGGGAGAGAGAGACAGAGCATGAATGGCAGGGGTCAACAGAGGGAGAGGGAGAAGCAGACTCCCCACTGAGCAAGGAACCTGATGCTGGACTCAATCCCAGGACCCTGGAATCATGAACTGAGCAGAAGGCAGACATTTTACCAACTGAACTGCCCAGGGGTCCCTGAAAAGGAATTATTAATACCACTTATATTGTTCATATTAGGTACCAGGCACTTATTCTAAGTGATTTATATGTACTCAGTCTTTAATATATTTGATTTATAGATAAAGAAACTGAGGCAAAGACCTGCCCTCTGACAACTGAGAGATGAATCAAGAGAAAAGCTAGTAAGGGTGAATACAAATTTAAAAAAAAAAAAGAAAAAGATCTAATTCTCCGTGTTGAAAATATAGGAAGAGATCTCCACAATCCCCCTGAAGCTCTGCCAACACACACACCTTTCCCTAGAGGATTTACTTTAGAAAATATGTAATCACAGGTTCTTTCTCTGTCTCTTTGAAATGTATGTAAATCTTTTCAAAAACTAAGTAAGCCTCTTGCCAGCTTTATAACCCAGGCATGTCTTTCTCAAGGACTTGGGGACTATCTCTTTGAAATGTAATCATCAAAAAAGGATAATAAGCCTCATTCCCTGCTCCTATGAAAACAGGAGCCTAACTTCCAACTTCCCAGAGCCTTGCCTCAAGTTGGAAAATCACCTCTTGTTGGAAAGATATGAAAAGTGTATTTTTCCTTTGGATAAAACCAATTAGCTAACACAGATTGTCACCCCAACCACCAAGTGAAGTTAGGATAAACCATGTGTGACAGATGGTACTATCAAGTCCTCTTGCTTGAGGACTAGTTATGATGTTTCTTGAGAACATGTACAGGATGGGTCGTATCTGTCCAGCTATAGAAAAAGATAAGATTTCTTCCTACCTTTACAACTTCCTGCTGGATTGTCTGTGTTGTGAGTTATGTTCCGGTTTAATGCGTTTCAAGGATAAAACAGTTTTCTTTCTCTTCTACGTTTGTGGAGTGTTTTTCTAGGTTGAGTTTCGTTTGTTTGTTTTGCTTGTTTGTTTTTAAATTATATTTCCCAAAAAAGTGCCAGAATGGGACATGTGAGGATAAATGAGGTTAATCGTGAACACTGGAACATAATTCTGTACTTACTCCTGAGGAATATAAGGTATGGGGGGTTAATGTAATTTTGATTTTTTTTCTTCATGTGATTTGCCAATTGACTGATTCTTTGTCAGGTGAATATATTTTACACATTTGAGAACATGATGCAAAAAGCCAGAAGCTGGTGCTGCCAACTATGGCACATTCAGAACTCCTGTAAATGACCCCAGAGACTGCTGACTGAATTTTTCTTTCTTCTTTTTCACATTTTGAAAATATGCACATCCTTTACTGATAAATGTGAGAAACTTGTTGCTCTGACAAATTAGCACAAATTTGGTGACTTAACACAAATCGATTTGCCTTGCAATTCTGGATGTCAGAAGTATAATATGGGCTGGGGGGAGGGGAGTGGCTGTGTTTCTTCTGGAGTCTCCAGGGGAGAACTCATTGTCTTGCTTTTTCTAGCTTTTATATGTTCCTCACATTCCTTGGCTGCTGGTCCCTTCCCCCATCTTCAAAATCAACAATGTGGCATCTTCAAATCTCTCTCTCTCTCTCTTTCTCTCCTCTCTCTCATCACTTTGCAGGAGATAAGGAAGGAAGATTGTGTCTGTTCAAGCTGCTATAACAAAAGTACCATGAACTGAGAAGCTTAAACAACAAACATTCAGGTCTCACAGTCTGGAGGCTGGCAAATCCAAGATCAAGGTGCTGGCACATTCAGTATCTGATGAGAGCCTGCTTCCTGGTCATAGTTGGCCATCTTCTCCCTGTGTGCTCACAGAGTAGAATGGACAAACTCTGAGGTCTCTTGTATAAAGGCATTCCTCCAACCATGAGGGCTTCACCCTCATGACCTCATTACCTTCTCCAAAGAAGGCCTTGTCTCCAAACTCTTCCACATTCGGATTAGAGTTCAACATATGTTTTTGAGAGTCCATAAACATCCAATTTGTAAAAGATGGTCCACGCAGGGGAGGCTGGTTAGAGTGAAGTCATTCTGTTTGGCTCACAACTTCTATCTTCAAAAGCATCCTATTCAACATCTGCTGAGTTTTTCTGCCCAGAGATTACAAGAGTAGTGATAAAAGTTCCAAGCCCTATTTAGACAGGATTTCGTTGAAGACTGGAATCCAGAACTCAGACATGAGCGTGTTAATCTTCTCTCCTGCTGAGTCAACCACGAGCTGCGTTTGCTTTGCAGCTAACACTTCATAATAGTTATGTGCTCAATAAATGTCCACCCAGAATATGGATTTCACAAAAATGCAACACTATAGCCACCCCAAGGGTTTATGATCCATAATTCATTTTGGAAAATGGCTTGATTCACTTGGAGCAGTAAAATCTGAGAACTTCATGGCTCATAATAATGTCAGAGAGAGCATTCTCCCATGCTAACTGTGTGCAGAGAATTAAAGCCGTACTGTCTAAACACTGCACCAACCCCATCCCCACACAAATCAGGTGGGGCCCACCCCCGAACACTTTGATGAGTAACGATCAAGACCAATCCATATTTTATCTTCTGCAAGCCAGGCAAGTTGTTGATATAGGCATTCCATAGAAAATAAGCTTCCCAGGAGAGGTGGATTCTAGTCCTAATACTTCTTCTTTTCTTTTCCTTTTTCTTTTTTTCTTTTCTTTTTCTTTTTAAATTTGTGGCCCCTATTTGGGCCTCAATATACATTTGGCCTCACATATCCCACCATAATATCCAACATAGGTTCCAGCCTCGACCCTTGACACTTCCTTCCACCCTATCCCCCCATATCCTTTGCTTCCTTAACAAAAGAGGTGCTCGTTATTTCCCAGAATAAAATGTGATTCTCCTTATCTCCACGCATTTGCACAAAGGTTTATCTCTGCCTAGAATATGGCTACCCTTCTTCACGGCTCCATTTTAGGACCACTTTCTCTAGGAACTCTCATCTTACTTTTCTATAACGATTTTTTTCCTTGAAGGCAGGGGCTGTTTATTAAACTAATTGGTACTCAGTAGTTACTTATTTTTGTTTGTTTGTATGTTGGTTTTATTTAGTACATTCTAAATATTAGGCACATAGGTAACAAAATCTTACTGCTGTTAGTATTTTAGTCCAACTACACTATATGATAGATTCAAAAGAAGAGGTAAGAATAATTGAGACAGGTGTCCAAGACGATATAGTTGAAGGGACATGACCACAGGGTCTTCCACTTTTTGGAGTCAAGTATTTATCCCAATCATAAAATGATGCATTATATCCTTTCTTTAAAACACACACACACACACACACACACACACACACACAAAGATTTTATATATTTATTTATTTAGAGAGAAGACATGTGAGCAGGGAGAGGGGTAGAGGGAGAGGAAGAGAGAGAATCTCAAGTAAACTCCTCTCAAGCCTGGAGCCCAATGTGGGGCTCAATCCCACAACCCTGAGATCATGACCTGAGCCAAAAACAATTATTGGAAGCTTAACCTACTGAGCCACCCAGGTTCTCCTGCATTGTATCCTGTCAAGATAAACTGTGATAAGGATGAAAGTGCTTGCATTATGTTCGCACATGTTTAAGGCACCCAATGGATGACATTTATTGTTTTTGTGTTGTATTGCTATTATCAGTGCCACTTCACAAAAACAAAACAAAGTAAATATTATTATCCTTAATTTACACATGAGGGAAGTGGAGGCTTAGAGTTTTTAAATTCTTCTCAAAGATCACCCTGTTACAGAGGCAGTGGTGAGACTTCATTAACTTTTATTATTTTTGATTTAAATGTCCTTTCTTTATTCCAGTTCAGCCCCATGATCAAAGGAAAATTTGGACTGTGTTTCTGATCTCTGTGGAGAGACTTATGGTTCTGTGTCCTCTGATGCTATTGTCTCCTCAGGTGTGGAATATGGTCTATGAATCAACAGGCATTGTCTGGTCTTCAAACAGTGCCCGCCTCCAAGGCACTACACATTTATTAAAGAGACCAGTTGCAGAGCAAGTCATTTATCTGATTCTGGTTTTGATCAGTCTAATTATTCACGAAATGATTCATCATGGAAACAATGGCAGTTTAGTAGGAAGGAAGCATTCTTAAAACAAAGTGAAACAAAATGTCACACTTCAGCCACCGCACTTCCCAAGGCTACCATCTTGGTGGTGCTCCTCCTATGCCTTTTGATGGGCAAAAGCTAGTCCCACCATTTGGTCAAATATTTTCCTCATGATGGGAAAGGAACTTGATGAGCTCCTCAACAAATATTTAGTGAGCACCTGCTAAGTAAAGCAGATGGAATACATGATGGATGATACGAATAAATATAATACAAATCCCCTTGCCCTCAAAGACTTGGAATCCCTGGAACTCTCAAACAGTGCCGAAGGAATTGTATTTTTTTACATTCACTTAGGGAATTTGGTAATAACTACTAAATCTAAGCATGCAGCTACCCTCCGTCTCAGCAACTGTCCTCTTACTTATATTCCCACGAGCAGTGAATGTCCATGTTCACCAAAGACACAAATAAGAATGTCTATGGCAGCTTTATCTATTATAGCCAAAATACGGAAAAAATCTTCATTACCAGTGAATAAATGGTAAGTTATTGTAGATTAAAATAACCAGAAATCAAAAAAAGAATAAACTGCTATATGTATCAATATAGATAAATCTCACAGACTTAATATTGAGAAAAAGAACCCGGATATAAAGGAGTTATTTTAAGTCATAAAATAATTCCTTATTTTATGATTTCATATACATGAAGTGCAAGGAAAAACAAAACTAAGATGATCAAAGTATAATAATTATCTTAGTGTGGTGAGATATTAACAGGAAGATGAACAAAGGGATCTTGATGCTGCAAATGTTCTGTATCTTGATCTAGGTATTACATAAGCAATATTCAAGCCTCATAATATATGTATATACAGATGTATGTAGATGTATTGAGTTGATCCTAATACTTGTGCCTTTTTCTGTATGTATGTTATATCACATTCAGTTAAAAAAAAAAAAAAAAGGAAAGAAAAACCGCGAAAGCAAATGAAGAAGACACCAGGATCGCAAATTGCTTGTGATATGGAAAACACTGAGATACAGTGATGCTTTTATGTATTTTACATATTATACATTCTACAAGAACAAATTATGTTCATAAACCTATTACAGCATTCTTTTTTTCACTAATCAACTACTTTGTATTTCACTTAGGTATTCCTTTGACAACACCTACAGAGGTCCATACCACATGCAATCCGAGTAGAGAGGAGATGGAGCTCAAATACTGCCCTCTGGTGACATAGGAAGCCAGACCAAACTGTTACAAATCATAAGTTCTCAAAATCCCAGGAGGGCACAACACATAGCAGGACCGTCACTCAAGCTCTTAGTTTTGAGAAGAAAAATACTGATGCTAAGAGGAATGGTGTGATTTAATCAACTGAGCATCACAGAAGCCAGTCTTCTCACAGTTGAGTGAGCATGCTTTTCTTCTGAAGCTAAAAGCCACTAGACTTTCTTGATCCAAGTGTTCTTAATCTTGAGAGGCAGCATGAGCAATGGTTCATAGGGGCTGGAGGGAGCTTTTGGACTTGTAGGCATGGTGCCAGTGATTCCGTGCTGGAATAAACACTTATTGTATGGCTGTGTAACTGTGGCCCGTAACCACATACTCCGAGGTCCACTTTCTACAGCTACAGAATGAGAATAAAAATGTTTATGGAATGCTTTCTATGACAAACATCAAGTCCCAAGCAGCTTAATGTGACTTTTCCAAGCTGCCCCCAACTATTTTCCCCTTCGTTTTCTATCTGGACTCATCAACTATTTGTTGAGAACCTGTTGTATAGCAGATGTGTTCCAGATACCAGAGTTTGTGAAGAGGGCAAGATGGAAGTATGTTCTGGAGGGAGGTAGATGGTAAATAAGTAAGTGAACAAGAAAATAAGAGAATTCCAGAGAGGACAAAGTGATATAAAAACATAAAGGAGATGTCTAGAGAGAGTGCTGAAGTGGTTGACTCTAGTTTATATGGTTGAGGAAGGCCTGTCTAAAAAAATCACCTGGGGACTGAACTCTTGTGTGGACCTCTTTTGAGCTTTACTTGACATCCTCTCTGTCTACTTCTTGTTCTAGTTAGAGCTTCAGCCATCAGCTCTGAAGAACTCTAAGCAGATGGCTCCTTGCCTCAGCTACACCTTGTATGGCCATGTTCTACCCAGGGCTCCCCTGAAGTCACACTATACCATGCCTGCAGGAAACCATTAGAGCCTAAAGATGTCTGAGCCAGCAAGGACAAGAAGATTAACACACCATGGGGAAATGTGACCAATAAGAGATGGCATCCAGAAAATGAGGGCTTATTCCTTCCACCTTTTGATTGGGCAATTGTAAGATTCATTCTATGTGACTTTTCAAAAGACATGGGGGGGGCAGTCACAGAGAGGCCCCAATGTCCATAGCAGAAATCTGCTTAATTATGTTCTTCTTTCTTTGTTGTTTCACTCTTTTTTTTTAATGTCAAAATAATGCCATCCAGTGTGTGTGTGTGTGTGTGGTGTATTGTATATATATCACATTTTCTTTATCCATTCATCTGCCCTGGACATATGGGCTCTTTCCATAATTCGGCTATTGTGGACACTGCTGCTATAAACACTGCGGTGCAGGTTTTGTATCTTTGAGGTAAATACTTAATAGTGCAATTGCTGAGTCATTTGTATCTTTGAGGTAAATACTTAATAGTGCAATTGCTGAGTCATAGGGTAGCTCTATTTTCAACTTTTTGAGGAACCTCCATACTGTTTTCCAGAATAGCTGTACCAGCTCGCATTACCACCAACAGTGCAAGAGGTTTCCTTTTTCTCTGTATGCTCACCAATATCTGTTGTTTCCAGGCTTATTAACTTTATGCCATTCTGACCGGTGTGAGGTGGAATCTCATTGTGGTTTTGATTTGTATTTCCCTGATGCTGAGTGATGTGGAGCATTTTTTCATGTGTCTATTGGCCATTTGTATGTCTTCTTTGCAGAAATTTCGGTTCATGTCTTCTGCCCATTTCTTTATTGGATTATTTGTTCTTTGGGTGTTGAGTTTGATAAGTTCTTTATAGATTTTGGATACTAGTCCTTTATCTAATAAGACATTTGCAAATATCTTCTCCCATTCTGTTAGTTGTCTTTTGGTTTTGTGGACAGCTACAGAATGAGAATAAAAATGTTTATGGAATGCTTTCTATGACAAACATCAAGTCCCAAGCAGCTTAATGTGACTTTTCACATTGCTGTGCAAAAGCTTTTTATCTTAGTGAATTCCCAATTTCATTTCTGCCTTTGTTTCCCTTGACTTTGGAGATGTGTCTAGCAAGAAGTTGCTGCCGCAGAGGTCACAGAAGTTGCTGCCTGTTTTCCTTAGGAATTTGATGTATTCCTGTCTTCCATTTAGTTCTTTCATCCACTTTGAGTATATTTTTGTGGATGCTATAAGGAAATGGTCCAATTTCATTCTTCTGTATGAGGCTGTCCAATTTTCCCAATACCATTTATTGAAGAGACTGTCTTTTCTCCATTGGATGTTCTTTCCTGCTTTGTCAAAGATTAGTTGACCATGGAGTTGAGGGCCCATTTCTGAGTTCTCTATTCTGTTCCATCAATTTATGTGACTGTTTTGTGTGACACAATCTATGTGTCAGAATTATGATATTGCCAACTGTGGTTTTCTTTTTCAACTTTCCTTTGCTCTTTGAGGTCTTTTATGGTTCCATTAAAATCTTAGGATTATTTGTTCCAGCTCTGTGAAGAAAGTTGATGGTATTTTCATAGGGATTGCATGGAATATACAGATTGCTCTAGGTAGTATAGACATTTTAACAATATTTGTTCTTCCTATGCACGAGCATGGAACATTTTGCCATTTCTTTGTGTCTTCCACAATTTCTTTCATGAGTGTTTTACTGTTTTCAGAGTACAGATCCTTTGCCTCTTTGGTTAGGTTTAGGTATCTTATGGTTTTGGTGCAATTGTAAATGGGAATGACCCTTTAATTTCTCTTTCTTCTCTCTCATTGTTAGTGTATAGAAATGCAACTGATATCTGTGCACTAACTTCTTATTCTGCCACTTTGCTGAATTCCTGTATGAGTTCTAGCAATTTTGGGATGGAGTCTTTTGGGTTTTCCATACAGACTATCATGTCATCTATGAAGAGGAAGAGTTTGACTTCTTTCCCAATTTGGATGATTTCAATCTCTTTTTGTTGCCTGATTGCTGAGTCTAGGTCTTCTAGTAGTATGTTGAACAACAGTGGTGAGAGTGGACATCCCTGTTATGTATATGACCTTAGGGGAAAAGTTCTCAGTTTTTCCCCCATTAAGAATGATATTCATTGTGGGCTTTTCATAGATGGCTTTATGATACTGAGGTATGTTCCCTCTATCCCTACACTGTGAAGAGCTTTAATAAAGGAAGAATGCTATCATTTGTCAAATGGTTTTTCTGCATATATTGAGAGGATCATATGGTTCTTTTCCTTTCTTTCATTAATGTAGTATATCACAGTGATTGATTTACAGATGTTGAACCATGCTTGTAGCCCAGGAATAAATCCACTTGGTTGTGGTGAATATTTCTTTTAATGTACTGTTGGATCCTATTGACTAATATCGTGGTGAGAATTTTTGCATCCATGTTCATCAGGGATATTGGTCTGTAATTTTCCTTTTAGTGGAGTCTTTGTCTGATTTTGGGAACAAGGTAATGCTGGACTCATAGAAAGAGTTTGGAATTTTCCCTTCCATTTCTATTTTTTGAAACAGCTTAGAAGAATAAGTATTAACACTTTTTTAAATGTTTGATAGAATTCTCCTGGGAAGCCATCTGGCCCTAGACTCTTGTTTGTTGGGAGATATTTGATTATTGCTTCAATTTCCTTACTGGTTATGAGTCTGTTCAGATTTTCTATTTCTTTCTGATTCAGTTTTGGTAGTTTATACATCTCTAGGAATGCATCCATTTCTTTCAGATTGTCTAATTTGTTGGCATATAGTTGTTCATAATATGTTCTTACAATTATTTGCATTTCTTCAGTGTTGATTGTGATCTCTCCTCTTTCATTCATGATTTTATTTATTTTGGTCCTTCCTCTTTTCTTTTTGATAAGTCTGGCCAGGGGTTTATCAATATTATTAGTTCTTTCAAAGAACCAGCTACTACTTTTGTTAATCTATTCTACTGCTGTTTTGGTTTCTATTTCATTGATTTCTGCTCTAATCTTTATTATTCCCCTTCTTCTGATGGGTTTAGACTTTATTTTATATTCTTTTTCCAGCTCCTTTAGGTGTAATTTTAGGTTGTGTATATATTCTCAAGCCTTCTTGAGAAAGGCTTGTATTGCTATATACTTCCATCTTTGCACTGCCTTTCCTACACCCTAAAAATTTTGAACAGTTACGTTTTCATTTTCATTTGTTTCCATGAATTTTTTAAATTCTTCTTTAATTTACTGGTTAACCCATTTGTTCTCTAGTAGGATGCTCTTTAGCCTCCATGTATTTGAGTTCCTTCCAAATTTCCTCTTGTGATTGAGTTCAGGTTTCAAAGCATTATGGTCTGGAAATATGCAGGGAATTATCCTAATCTTTGAGGCCAGTTGAGACCTGATATGTGACCCATATATGATCCATTCTGGAGAATGTTCCATGTGCACTTGAAAAGAACGTGTATTCTGTTGCTTTAGGATGGAATGCTCTTAATATATCTGTGAAGTCCATCTGGTCCAGTGTATCATTCAAAGCCCTTGTTTCCTTGTTGATCTTCTGCTTAGATGATTTGTCCATTGCAGTGAGTGGGGTGGTAAAGTTTCCTACTATTATTGTATTTTTATCAATGTGTTTCTTTAATTTTGTTATCAGTTGGTTTATATAATTGGCTTCTCCCATGTGAAGGGCAAAGCAATTTTTAGATCTTCTTGTAGGTTACTCTTTAATTATGGTATTGTGTCCTTCCTCATCTTTTCTTAGAATCTTTGGTTTAAAATCCATTTGTCTCTTATAAGGATGCTACTTAAGCTTTCTTCTGATGTTCATTAGCATGATAAATGGTTTCAATCGCTTTCAATCTGGAGGTGTCTTTGGTTCTAAAATGAGTCTCTGCAGACAACATATCAATGGGTCCTGCTTTTTTTATCCAATCTGATACCCTGTGTCTTTTGATTGGGACATTTAGGCCATTTACATTCAGAGTAATTGTTAAAAGATATGAATTTAGTGCCATTGTATTATCTGTAAAGTCACTGTTTCTGTATATTATCTCTGTTCCTTTCTGGTCTATATTATTTTTGGGCTCTTACTTTGCTTAAAGGCTCTCCTTTAATATTTCTTGCAGGGCTTGTTTAGTGATCATAAATTCTTTTAGTTTCTGTTTGTCCTGGAGGCTTTTTACCTCTCCTTTTATTTTGAATGACATCTTAGCTGGATAAAGTATTCTTGGCTGAATTTAGCATCCTGAATAGATTATGCCAGTCCTTTCTGGCTTACCAGGTCTCTGTGGAAAGGTCTGCTGCCAATCTAATTTCTACCCTTGTAGGTTATGAGCCTCTTGTCTTGAGCTGCTTTCAAGATTTTCTTTTTGTCTCTGAGATTTGCAATCTTCATTATTATATTTCAGGGTATTGACTTATTTTTATTGATTTTGAGGGGGAGTTCTTTGTGCCTCCTGGACTTGAATTCCCAGATTAGGAAAGCTCTCTGATATAATTCACTCTGATATACTTTCTGCCCCTCTCTCTTTCCTCTTCTTCTGGGATTCCAATTATTCTTATATTGTTTCATTTTATGGTATCACTTATCTTTCAAATTCTCTCCTCATGATCCAGTAGTTGTTTATCTCTGTTTTTTTTTCTCTCCTTCTTTATACTCCATCATTTTGTCTTCTATATCACTAATTCTTTCCTCCGCCTCATTTATCTTAGCAGTTAGAGCCTCCATTTTTTACTACATCTCATTAATAGCCTTTTTGATTTTGACTCGATTAGATTTTAGTTCTTTTATTTCTCCAAAAAGGGATTCTTTTGTCTTCTATGCTTTTTTCAAGTCCAGGCAATATCTTTATAATCATTATTCTGAACTCCAGTTCTAACTTCTTACTAATATCCATACTGATTAGGTCCCTGGCAGTCAACATTGCCTCTTGTTCTATTTTTGAGGTGAGTTTATCCATCTCGCCATTCTGTCCAGAGAAGAATAGATGAGAGAGAGAACAAAATACTAAAATGGCAACAAAGGTCCCAGGGAAATATACAGTAAACAGAAGAGACCCAAGCCAAAGAAGAAGAAGAAGAAGAAGAAGAAGAAGAAGAAGAAGAAGAAGAAGAAGAAGAAGAAAAAGAAGAAGAAGGAATTTTAAAAGAGAAAGAGAAAGGAAGAATATAATCAGACAGGTGAGCAGGACAGAGCAATACACTGGAGCCTGTGTGTATTTTGGTCTGTTTGTTAGAAAACTAGATCCCAAAATTTTAAAGAAAGGAAAACTTATATATGTACAAAAATAAAATTAAATACAATGAAAGGATAGAATTTTACTGTAAAACTAAAAATTAAAAGAAAAAAAAAAGGAATATAAACAGACAGGTGAATAGAACACATCAATACACTAAATCCTGAATGTATTTTGTATGTTGTTATAAGAAACTACATTTCAAAATTGTATAAAAAAATTTATAGATATACAAAAATGAAATTAAATACATTGAAAGGATAGAATGTAACTGCAAAAATGAAAATTAAAAAAGGTATTAAAAAAGAGTTGATAAAATAAGAAACTGGTTGAAAAAAGAAAGGGAAAAGAAAACCTTGAAATTGAAAGACTAAAGAATTGTGGGGGGAAATGAACACAGATTCTATATACTATTATCCCCTAGTTCTAGAGTTTTTCAGTTCTGTGTGATTGGTAAACCTGCTCTTAGCAGGATGCTCCTTCCGATCTTCTGGGGGTGGAGCCTGCCGTGCTGATACTCAGGTGTCTTTGCCCCTGGTGGAATTGCATTGCCCTTGTCAGGGGGCCAGGCTACTTAAGCAGTTCCATATGGGTAAATGTGGCTTTTATTACCTGAAGGCTTTCCATGCAGCTTTAGAGAATGAGAATGAAATGATGGCCTCCTAATCTCCATCCCAGACCTGAAAGGTGGGGGCCCCACTCCTCAGTGAGCCCTCAGGGAAAAGTAGTCAATCACCCCTTTCTCCCTGCTCTCTGTCCACACTTCATGCTCACCTAGCCTGTGACCAAGCATTTCTATCTCAGGCACACAACCCTGTTTCGAGTCTCCAAACCCTGCAAACTCCTGTGGTATGCAGCCACACTGCTCTTCCCAAGGGATGAAGGGGGTCTCATGAGGTCCTGCCACTTGCTGGGTCCCTGCTCAGAGAGTAGTTGCCCACTGTGCTGTTGTCCACAGTTTAAGGCAACCCCAAGTTGAGAGCCTACTCCTGGGCTCACCGATTGCACCCAGTTTCCCATCTCTGATGCTTGGGAACTCTGCTGCACTCAGGCATCCCCAATCTTCCTGTGACCCCAGGAATCCTGAGACCACACTGTCCCACCTAGGATTCCACCCCACTTCACCACTTGAGTGCATTTTGACAGGGACATTCATCACCAGAGCAGACTTCTAAAAGTTCTGATTTTGAGCTCTGCTGCTATATCACTTTCCAGTAGCTGGCTTTAGAAGGTCCTCCCCTCTGAGGTTTATGTACCCATATATCACCTTGGATTCACTTTCCTCACGTCTTACCTTACATAAAGTTGTTGCTTTTCTATTTGTAGCATTGCAGCTATTCTTTTATTAGATGTCCAGTTGAGTTTGCAGGTGTTCAGAATGATTTGATAGCTATCTAGCTGAATTCCTGGGACCAGACAATGCTAAAGTCTCTTACTCCTCTGCCATCTTGATATCTCTCCTCTCCCCATTTTGTTTACCGTCAGCTCACCTTATTCCTTGATAATGTATCCCAGACTAAACTACCTACATGTAAGCCCATGTTTCAGACTTTGCTTTCTAAGAAAAGCCAAGAATAAGACAGACGTGAATGAGAGCCAATCATGTGACAATGAAAGGGAGAGTCTTCTGGGCAGAGGAAATGGCAAGTTCCTTGAGTCTTACTTTGACCATTATAGACCTAAACTTTCTTAATGTCCCACAACCATGCTGGAAAGGAATAATAAATTTTTATGTCATGAAGGAAAGCGAGGGACCATTTGGTTCCGTAGGATTCTTATTGTCATAGTAGGGAATTTCGAGATTATTCTTAGTATAATGGGAAAGTTTTTTATGGTCTGCAGAGGGCTGATCAGATTAATACTGTGAAATTCAGGTTTCTGGGTGGAGAATATGGTGCAGTGAACAGACATGGAAGCAGGAAATCCAGTTTGGAGGCTGTGACAGGAGTCTGGGTCTCCATGTCAAGACATAATAATGATACTATCTCTTAAAAAAGTAGAGGGGAATAGAAAGCAATGCTACAGATTAAAAGACACTTAGCCATTTCAAGGAACTCCAATTTTGATACTCATATAAATATACTGAATCATATTGCATATACATCTATATATCTACAGGTCTATCTATGTATTGGTATTTATCTATACAAATCTTTATGAAAATGCAAACACTGAATATATGACAATATTAAAAATGATGGTTGTTCTTGAAGTGTCAAAACAACATTGTAGTTATGTTTTACAAGAAAATTCCTTGTCTTTTAGAAAGACATAATGAGATTTTTATGGATGGAATAATATAACATCTGAGATTTGATTCAAAATGAAGCATGAAGGAGAAAAGTGGGTGTGGGTATAGACAAAATAGCATTGGCCATTAACAGATAGTTGCTGAAGGTGGGCAATGACTAGATCTGGATTTTTAAAAATTCTCTCTACTTTGGTATCTGTTTAAATGTCCCATAATAAAACCAGAGAGCGATTTGTGTGCTTGTGTGTGTCAGAGAGCGAAAGGTGGTGTCATTCAGTGGGCTTGGACTATTTGGGTCGCTCCTGAGGTGACAATAACCAGTGGTTAGAATCTAGGATATTGGAGAGGCAGAGTGAACAGGACTTGCTGATGGACGTCTGAGTCCTGAGATTTCTGGACACTGGTTTTAGTCTGTACTCAGTGCTGAGCCACTGGGGGCTTTTTGATCTAGAGGTTTCTATGATGTGTCGTGCTTTGGGACTGCAGCTGAGAGCATGGGATTAAAGCCAAGAGCACTGGCTCTTTTTCAATATGGGATGGGACCTCTGAGATGTACTTGGCTTTTATTCTAAAAGTGTGTTTTGATCCCAGTGGGCATGGAGCATGTCCACCTCTGTATTCAGCGGTGCCCATCATGTAATGTCTGTGATCAGCAATCAAGCACAGGATGAGGAATCCAGCTTCGTGAATGGATTAATGTGCTAAAATTGTCATCAGCTGGGAAAGCCATGACCCATCCAGGCATTGTGAAACAAATGCACACCCCACATGCCTCCGTTTCCACTTAAGACCCAGCATAATCTGCTTTTCACACTCATTTACCCAAAGGATATAAAATGTCCCAGACTTCAAAATGCTTCCCTGAATGGTTCTGAGGAGATACCTTCTGTTTCTGTTTAGTTTTGGGGCAAGTTAGGCTGGGTTCCAGACAGAAATTCTAGGCTCCTGCTAGCCCCAGACATTTCTTTCATTTTCTTGTTTATTGCTTATGCTTCTTTTGGTTGCATCCACAACAGACTTTACTTGCACCTTCTAGAGTGTACAATTTAAATGAGTTTAATAGTACACTTTACAGAAATCTACCTGCATTCTTTTGCTCAGGACACATGGGTCTGACTGAGGTGCCCTCACCTGCACCATCCAAATCAAAAATTTCCTCCTCCATGAACATTACCCTCAATCGCCAGGAACATCTCATATCTCATTCTGGATTTCTACCACAGCCATGCATGCTTCTAAATTAGCTCTTTTGATAACCTTCAAATATTGCTTTAGGCATACTTGTCTTTCTCTACACCCACATTGTAAAAACCTTTAGAACATGCAATTAAATGTACTAGTTAGAAGTTTGCTCTCTGGAATGAGATAGTTAGAGGTCAAAAATTCAGCTCTGCCACTTATAGGTTGGTGCCCCTTTCTAAAGACTTACCCTGATCATTTCTAACATGGAGATAATAGGATTTTTTCATAGATTATATGATACAAAGCAAGTAAAGTTGTTATCTTGGAATCTGACATAGGTGGTGAGTAGCCAATAGGTGTTAGCTATAATTATCAGTTTATTTTTCTAAGCCCCATTATAATGTCACATACAAAAGCTAACTATCTGTGTAAGTAGAAATACATCAGTTTAAAAAAAAAGAAAGACAATATCTACTTTAAACTCTTCTGTGAATAAAAATCACAGGGAATCTGGATAAAATGCAGCTCCATTGGCATTTCTTGCAAGTTTGAAGCTGATAGCTATAGTACTGGCTCTCAGAGCACACACTGAATGGCAAGAGTCTAGATCTTTAGCATTGTGAAAAATCATTTTAAATACAAAGAAAAGTAGCTTTGGGAGAAACAGAGTTTGTGATTTTTATTATATGCAGGCATTATGTTAGGAAGTACAAAACCATCAATTTTGTGTATAGCCTCTATTTATCCTGTTTCTACAAGACATATAAGAACTACTACTGAAGTTATGGATTATTATTTCTCTGGCATAAAGAGAGAAGGCACAAAGGCAGAAAAATCCAGAGAAGGTCCACGTGGATTCTAGGGAAAATGAGGTGAGAATGCATAATCCCAGCATGAGTTGTAGCACCTTGGGCCATATATTATCCTTCAGAACCTGTCTTTTCCAATCTGCAAAATGTGATACATAATGCCTTTGTGATGCTTCAGTGAGATGATGCCTCTGAAGTCTACCAGCACAGTTCCTGCACATAGGACTCGATTAAAAAATGTTAGTTTCCAACCCTGTCTCCTTATCTATCCTCTCCATATCCTACTACTAGAATGTCAAGAATTTCATCATGGCCCCAAACACCCCTAGTTAATAAGGCAGTTCATAAAGTGGGATTTGGGTTATGGGCAGAAAGGGAAAGTCACTCATTGCATCCCTAACATGTACCATGGCCTTGTCAATTACCAGATGCTGAAGTTATAAACCCCTATCCTTGCCCTCCAGTTGTCTACTGCGAGGTCTGCTTGTCATTCTTGTATCCCAATTAGGCTGGATGCTATAGCACTTGGGAGTGGACCCTCTGAAAGTCCTGAAAGGACCATAGCTGCTTATGCTTTCTCTTCTGTCATCTCAGATTCCAACGTGACCTCCAAGAAAAAGGCAGGGAAATTGGGGGTCTCTTGCCTAACTTGCCATATTTTCTCTTTTGTGGATCACAAAATCACTCAATTTCTCACCCTTTACAAAGCAATGCATATTTATTGTGAAAAGCAGAATATGGAAGGTAAACACTACCAATAATCCAAACACTCAGGCCAAACACTTAGGAATGTGGAAGTGTGTGTATGTGTGTAAACGTGTGTGATCTCTCAGCCTAAGAATATAGAGTCACATCTTGACTATCCGTACACTTAATACAGAAAGAAGTCCATCGTCACTTAAGAACATGGACTTTCGGGGCGCCTGGGTGGCTCAGTCAGTTGAGCATCCAACTCTTGGTTTCAGTTCAGGTCATGATCTCAGGGTCATGAGATCAAGCCCCAGTTCAGGCGCTGTGCTCAGTGGGGAATCTGCTTGATATTCCCTCTCTCCCTCCCCCTCTGTGCTCTCTCTCACTCTCTCTAAAATAAATAAATAAATAAATAAACAAATAAATAAATAAGTCTTTCAAAAAAAAGGAATGTGGACTTTGAAGTCAGGAAGATATTAACATTCTTCCTTCTTCACTTTCTGCTTGAGTTAACTTTAAGCAGCTAGTTGTTATATCTGAGCCATAGTTTTGAATATTAAAAAATACATTAACTTGATTTATACACATATACAATTTGAATATATGTTAAATGTTATTATTTTATTAGCTACTCTTCTGTGAGTATATGGGCATAGTACTAAGAATCCTTTAAAATATCATTTTTATTGGCCTTATAGTAGTCTAATCTGATGATGTATCTGGCCCATAGCATAGTACAAATAATTATAGAATAAGTGAATCCATAATTATTTACTTAAAAATCAATATTTAAAAAGCTTTGCTGGTTTTGTAGCTGAAAATATTTCATTGTTTTAAATTCTGCTCTGAGATTATTTTTTCTCTTTTTTTAGTTGTCAGTGTACTTTGCTCATTTTTATTGTAGTATTAATATTCTATCATGATGTATAAACATTTTATATATTCATTTTCTAAATTTCCTACAAATATTTACTGTTATTATTAATATTATTAGTTTAGACTCTTTCTTGTTAGTGGCAAGTCTATAAGACATAGAACAGAAAAAAGAAGGTATTTAACCATTTTACCTAAATGCAACTTGGTTATGTCTCATATATCTGGTATCTCTCTTCTCTTAGGGTGATGTTCTTCCCCTGTATCTCGCTTGCTGGTCATTAAAAAGGCACTGGCTGGGAATTCCCAGATGTGTCTCTATATGGCAGTTACTTTCCCTTCCTTGTAGAAGACAATATATTGTATGTTGTTTGGAAGGAGGTTGGTAAAAGCAGGTCTGAATGAGAAATAACATTCTGAGTGACAATCACTCTATTATTAATAAAATTCCTGTTAATTATTTTTGTGTCACAAATACTCTAATTTAGGTCCAGTGTCATCATATCTGTAGAACTATACAGTATTAGCATCTCTTAAAACAAACAACAGATGATTTCCGTGAAGGACACTGTATTTACACTTTTAGTTCATGTGTAAGAGTAGCATCCAGCCAAACCAACCCTAAGTCAATCATTTCGATACAGACCAATGCCCTGGTTGGTTTTCGATACAGCAAAGGAAAAAGCTACAGCTGTGGTTGGTGGCCGATTCCTTTCTCATTTAAGAATCACATGTTTTTTCTCTCCAATCTTTTTGGATTGATGAAAATACATCGAGAAGGTTTTTGGTTTTTTGGGGTTTTTTTTTAAGATTTTATTTATTTGACAGAGACAGTGAGAGAGGGAACACGAGCAGAGAGAGTGGGAGAGTGGGAGAGGAAGAAGCAGACTCCCTGCTGAGTCCCCCCCCCCCCCCCCCCCGCCGAGACCCAGGGCTCCATCCCAGGACCCTGGGATCAGGACCTGAGCCAAAGGCAGATGCTTAATGACTGAGCCACCCAGGAGCCCCCATCAAGAAGTTTTTAAGAAGAGAAAAAGGAGAGTGAAGAAAAGAGACACCTACAAACAAAGAGCAGGAAATTGTTATGATGACAAGGAAACAAATGAAATAAATTTGGCCATATCGGAAGTCCATAATAAATACAGAAGAAGAATTAAATGTCATGGTGGAAGTAAAACAAAGTAAGAACTCAAAAGAAATAAATGCCTCAGTGAACTTTTATTTTTCCCTTTCTGTCCAACTGAATGCCTCGCGATTCATTCCCACTGAACATGTGTGCCCGAGTGGCGGCCATATATAAAAGCTGGCATTCCTAATGCCCACACTTCTTCACCTTTCTAAGTGAGTCAGCTCTGGAAGCTTTGTTAACTCCTTCAGGCCGTCAGAGAAGTTCAACTACAGGACTCTCCAGCACAGTTTTCAGAAGCTTATCTTCCATGTCGTGGATGCCCATGGAGTCTGTGTGCGCTGACTTTCTGGTCTGAATCAGAAATGTAGGACAGACAAAACTCTGCCATAGGATTGTGGGGATCTGGAATTTAGAATTTAGATTGAGTGTATGACTTACTAATTATGTGACCCTCAAGAGAATGCTTTGATTCTTTGATCAGTTTCCTGAGTTTTATAAGAGAGGAGGAACACTTAACTCTTTTGGGCAACTAAAAGGATCAAATGTAATAATGTATGTTAGCATCCTGGTTTCTTAAATATAAATTCTTTTATGAGTTTTATGATTAATATGTTAAAATTATATATGTATAATGATGGATAAATTATAATATTGTATAATTTTGTGTAATTTTGTATCTATCTATATCTATATATATATGAGACTTGCTGTATTCCATTGAATTTAATCCCCTTTTAATTATTGATTTCCTACAAGCCATCAAACAAACTATGCATGCAGGTGGAGATACAGTTTAGATTACAATGGGCAAGCCATACATTTGTGAATCCCATGCTGTCTATCAGAGCATTTGCTTTCTGCAGAGATTCACATAGTTTGCTGAAAGAATATTCAGTCTATGACTGACTCTTTTTTTTTTTTCTGAGAGAGAAAGGTGCTTGCTTGCAAATTAATATAAATAATCAACTAATCTATCAGCTATTTTTTTCCCTAGATCTAGCAAGCTTATTCTTCTCACCACCTACAATTAAAATGCTATGTGGTTGTAATTAACAATTTCAAATCTGAATTCTAATTGACCCTTTGTGTAGTTGAAATAACATGCTTGTGATGGAAAAAATAGTCAAGAAAGAACAAAAAGTAGTGTTTTAATGTTCAAACAAAATTCTCAATGTTGATACCAAATTAGTAAGAAGGCTTATATTTATCCTGGAATGTTGATCTTAAGGAGAAAAAAAAGTCTTATTTATTTAGGAATATTAGAAAATAAATAGAAATTGGTAAAGATTCTTATTTGGTTTAGGGTTAGTCTCAAATAGCTCTCAGGTTGAGAAAAACAGGACAGGGTTCTGCTTCTTTAAGTATTTTAGAAAATCCTGAATAAGCCCTGTTGTTTTGTTTCAGAAATGAAATAAATGTGAGTATGAGAGAAAAAAGAAACATTTGGAGTCTTCATATAAAAAATAAGAATTCCCCTAGGGAAAATTTAATTAAGCTACACAGAGTAAGATAAAAAGGAAGAAAAACAAGGAACAGCATAAAGCATTACCTCTGTGCCATCATCAATAACACAAAATTATCTCCTCAAATCCATATCTTAGAAAGCTAGTCAGATGAGGAATATCAAAAAATGGGTGGAAAGAAGGTAATACTGGTATTTATGAGATTTTTCATACTTAGCTCATAATACATTAATGTGCACTTACATTCCCAGAAGAAGAAAGTAGAAAATAAAAGCTTGCATGTGTCTTTTTAGAAAACTCACTTTTAATGACCATATGTCAGAAGCTATTTAACCATGAAATGCATTACTAAGAGGTTTGGAAAGTTAAAAATTCCTAGACCAATGCAAACATTTATCCTTTATTATACTTGAGAAAGGACTATGAAGAAATTAATAGAAAAATAACCCAATAAACTCTCCTATACCCAAATCAGAATTTTTATTCCTATTGACAAAAATGTCCTTCTGAACCTGACTAAAAGTTTCAAAACTATGTTTCTTTTGCTGAATACAAAGTTCATCATTATACTTCTCAACGAACAGTGTCTTGTTTTGTTTTCTTAAGAAGTGCAGATATTAGTACTTTTCCTTAAACAGGAAGTTATTCAACCAACATTTCCCTCTAATTACATGGATTGGGGTCCTCAGAAACATATAACCCAGTAGGCACAATAAAATATGGATAAAGAACTTGTTCTTCCCTTTTCTGTACTCAAATAGAGCTCTGAATGTTCATCCTTTAAAAATTTTTATATTAAATAGCATCATTTGGTTATACCAATTGTTGACTCACAAAAATGCTCATCAGATGATTTTTGTGTAAGTGGTTCAAATACCAAAAAATATTAGATTGAAACATAGTACTGGGGAGATATATCTCACTATCTTTAAGTACATTTATGTTTTGGTGCAACATAGTGGGCTAGAAAATTTTCATTGTCTTAGGTTATCTATTTTTATCTATTATCTATTTTTATCAAAAATATGTATTTTTGATACATATTTATTTTAACCAAGTTTCAGTATCACTGTATTTTGATTTGTCAAATCCTGTAGGTCTATGACATTTTGTAAAAATCTTGTTTGTCTAACTCTGCCTCTCTGTGTCAACGCTAGGTTTTGGTGGGGATTTCATAGAGGTAATGGCATTTCATTTATAAATATCCAGTCGTGACAAAAAGTGTCTGACACAGACTATATATTCAGTAAAATGTCTTCAATTGAATTAAGATCATGTTTACGGTCATCTTTCAGAGCCTTTTTATCTTAAGAGGAAATGTTCTACTCAGAAGGCAATGTCTCTATATCGCGGCTGAAGTTGTTTTAAACACAAATATTTTGTGAATACCACTATGGCTTCTTCAGTAACAACACGTGTGACTTGCCTATTTCAGAAAATAGGTCTTGATCTCAGTTTCTCCATCAGTAAATTTGAGAATTAGATGTGCTGACTGTAAAGTGCTCTCTTGCTTTAACCTTCGATGGTCTTTCGGACAATGGGAAACATTTAGGACGGGGATATATTGCTACGTCTTCACAGCACCTCAACTGACAATAAAGAAAGTAATAGATTTCTGCAAAATCGCCTTCCCAGCGAGAAGGCAAGCTATGGAGCAGACAGGTGTGACGTACAGGAGGTCTTTTCAAAACAGATTCCTCACAGCCCTCAGTGCTGCTCTGAGCTAAGCTATGCTTTGATTAAGCTTACAGCCTCTATTCCAACAGCCTTCTCGTTGAAAGTACAGCGCAACTCCAGAGAAGCTGGAGCGGCAGCTGTCATCCAGCAAGTTGTTCTCATCCGCGAACTCCCTGGATTCACCATATGTCCTTTCTGTGACACTCTCCCCTAATTATTAGAAGACAGCTATGCAAAGAGGCTTGGAGCAGGTTACTTGTAAAGAGATGCTTCAGAGCCAGTGTGCTGGTTACTAAAGCCCTGTGGCAGAAAACACTCTTTGGAGGGCTGGATTAGGTTCTCAGTATCTCAAATTTATATTCCGGATCCCAAATTTGTTAGATGTGTGACTTTGGATAAGTGATCTCCTCTCTGGATGTCATTGCATTTATTCACCAAATGAGGACCCAAAGATTTCAGAGAGTGATGTGCAGATCAAAAATTATAGTGGATGCAAAAGCTCTTGGTATAATCCAGTTTGACATCATATTATCTCACATAAACACGCACATGTGCACACACAATTACTCATAGGAAGCTTGTCAAGGTTTTTTCCATCTTTCCCTCCTGATGCTCTGGTACGTAGAGACTATGCCTTATGGTAGAATCCTCACTAGCATAGGCTTTCTTTCCTACTCCCACTTGTTTTCTTATCCATAGATATGCAACTTCCTGGGGGAGGGGGACATGACTTGCCCTCTACTACCCCAAGCCCCACTGTACTCACAAGGTCTCAGGCCCCAGTCCCCAAAAGGCCCTCCACTCTGCCCTGCTCGTGGAAATCCACTCGCAACTTTGTTCAAGTCGCTATCCCGGCAATACTCTTCTTTGTTCTTACTTTTGGGGGCGTGTTCATTGTTTTCTAGCTTTACATATATGTATATATACATACACACAAAATATATACATATGTATACATATATATACATACACACAAAATAGTAAGAAATTTAAGATGTACATGATGCTATGATACACCTATTCACCTTGAAAGTATTTTCCCAATGAGTTAACTGAATTAACTGAATTAACATATCTATCACCTCACACACACGTGGTTTGTCTTGTTTTATTTTGGAGAGAGCCTTGAAGTTCTACTCTCTTAACAGATTTCTCATCCACTATAGCATTAATCTTAAAAGTCATTTGCCATCTCCATGATCCACGTTACCCTTCTTCTCCTTTGGGGGGATTTATTTCCTTTTGAATCATATGCTAATAATCTGCTTAATTGTGACTTTGCAATATATTCACTGAGCAGTGACAATTGTTAGGGAAAAAAATGTGTGAAACCCTGAAAAAACAGAAGGAAAAATAATCATGGGTCTTGTCTCCATCCCTGCCTTGTGCATACAAATCGATAAAGCAGGTAAAACATGCAATAAGCAACTGTAATCCAAGGCCAAAATTTAAAATAATGTAAGTTTTATGGCATGTAACCATTGTTAGATGCTAAAGAGAGAGACCACTTCTCATAGAAAAGATCTGGGAGGCAGTCCAGGGGGTTCCAATTCTTCTACGTTTCCCACTGTGGCTACTCTCACTACATCCTCTACCTTGACCTACCTTTCTTGGCTTCCCAGGAAATATCTTCATTCCACAGAGAGCTCATCATGCCCACCTCTTCCATTGCCCACATAAGGGGATGACTCACCAGGGCATGCCACAATGCTAGAACGGCATCCTTAACTATTGTTAGACATTTCTATACCATTTCCTAGACGTCCTCCCACCAGGTTGGTTGCTGCACAGATTCTTCTCTTTGAGCATGTTCTAAACCCAAATCATTTTACAGTCGCCCAACTCAGGCTACTTCCTTATCTATTTTGATTAACTCTACCAGAAATATGGGTGTTGCATTAGATATCTTCTATTTAACCCCAATTGTAACCAGTCAGTAGATTCTATTAACTGTTTTCTGTTTAATATAATTCCTCCATCTCATACGCATCCCTGTTACAATGGGTTTACCTCAGAGTGCTCATTGTTTCTCTGGATCTTTGGGATACCCCATAGCTCTTCTTCTTGCCTCAGTTCTCACCATTCTGGAGTCCATGTCCCATACTGATGGGAGACCACTATTGCTGAACTGTGAATCTAATAATGTAATTTAATGTTTAATGTTTTCAGTGGCTCTCATTGCTTTCAGAATCGAACTCATCAGCAAAGCACATAGTTTCCACTGTTTCAGCTACTGCTGGTTTCCAGAAAGCATATGGAAATTTCTAAAGTTCCAGTGTCTTCAAATGATGGGAGTATTTAAGTTCTCAGTGGGTTTACGTGGATCCTTTTGTCTGAGCTCTCATAACTCCTCTGTTCACATAATGAACACAAGGATTTCCTCCAATATACAACACCAAAGTTCTCGTGAAAGCTTCACCCTGTTTCCAAGCAATGTTTTAGTACTCTAACATTCTCATTTACATATGTATGTTTGAAGTGAAGATATTAATACAAAACTCTTTAATATATATTTGTTTCATCAATGAGGCTATTCTATGACAAGAAAATCTTATTCACTTTTGATTCTCTAGCACTGAGCACGATGCCTAGAAATTGGTGGAAGCTAAAAAATTTGCTAGCTGCTGCTATGGAATGACAAAATGAATACCAGAGGTGGGAACTCCAGACCAAAAAAAGCATGATCGAAGACACCAACATATTGTTTCAGGTAGGAGGAGGGAATCTGTCTCCTTGGATCTTTGGGACACAACAATCCTATCATGTTTATTTTGATCATGGATGGCATATTCACAGATTTAAAAACAATAAATGTTATTTTACTTTTAATATTTAAAATACCAACATATTATTCTACTAAATGAGTGAAGTTGAAATTTGGAAGAATTCCCAAGATGTTATTCATTGCCTTTCATCATCAACTAAACAATTAAGTAACTCAACATTGTGTTAATTTTAGAGCTTAGTAATGTAGAACCATATAGTTATGTTGAACCAAATTAAATTATTCCATGAATATATTTATTAGAAGTGCCCCCATGTTTAAAGGGCATTGAGTAAATAAAAAGACCAACAAAAATGTAAGGTGGGATCTTCTGAAAGCCTATCTAATGTCTCTCAGTTTATATCTCTGTATGTAAAGAGGACTTGAACTAATATTGAAGCTAACGAAATGCTTGAGGCCAACAGGTTAAGGTTTTGCAGTTAATTTACTCTGCTAATTAAGCTTATTCTTCTAAACTGATAGCAATTTAATAAGACTGCAAGTGCCACTGAATTATCTGCCCTTGTAACTGCAACGTCTCACCAACAACCCCTGATTCTGAACCCTCAGGTGAAATATTACCATCCTGAACTTCCTGGATATGGCCATAACTAAAAGGCAGAAAATAGACAGTGCAGAGATTCTCAGTTCATCTCTCCTGAGGTCCTTGTGGTAGCCAGTGAGAACTTACATAATATGGATATGTTTATCATCATTTTGCACTTATAAGAACACTCCCTCCTAGGACAGCATTGTAAGCAGTATTTCTAGAACTCGGAACTAGAGAGGTGTGACATACAGAGGGCAGAGGGAAAGGTAACTGTGATCATTTGTCTAAATTCATGATGAATGAATATTCACCTGATGGGTCTAGTTTAGTTTTTGAAATAACTAAAGAAAATTGATGGGCAAATTAATCAATCATGGGATAATTATCTGAAATATTATGAATACTACTATCTACCATTATTGTAGATAAAAGTCCCTGTGCCAAGGACTTTATGTCAGTTATTGAATCCATGCTATGAATGTGAAGCTTAGTGTCTATTACTTTAATCTTACATGATTTTAATATTTGTATTTTCCACATATATTTGCTTTATGGTTAGGATCTGAACTCAAGGCTGAAAGGTATCTTTCCATTTTAGCCTCTACCTAGACCCATGGAATTATTAAAGTAATGATGCTTATATATTTCTACCTTTATGTTAAGTGAATGACTGTAAGGTTTATTATTTTGTCTAATTTTCAAGAAAACTAAAAAAAAAAGTTATCGTTGGAGTATGATGTAAAAGAGTAAACCGAGACTCAGAGACATTCAATGTCTTAGACTCACAAAAAGACAGGAATCGTTGGGACTTGGCTTTGGGTCTCCTAAGTCCATGTTTGCTGCTGACTGCCCAGCCCAAAGGGCTGAAGCTCAGGGAACTCAGCAGCACGTGATAGTGGGATATGTAAAATGCAAAGACAGCAATGCCAAGCAAGAAGACACAAATGCAGGCCAGGTGTTACACACGGGCATGTTGTTGGTTGTCTTTTTTTTTTTTCTTTTTGTCATAATTACTTGTTTAAAAAGAGAGAAAAATCAAAGACCCACCTGTCAATAAACTTCAATTTCCACATCAAATTAGAGCAATTTAAAAACACCATTAGGAAAGAACTTTACAGATCTGAAGGATCTGCCTCCTTTCTAACGAGGCAGCCATCAGCTTCCGCACAGCCGCTGCCCACCTCACAAGGGCAGGTGACCTTCAGTGTTTTAGAGTCTCCAGCTAGCCAAAACAACTATTTGTATCACCAACGTGGCCCTTACACAAATTCAGTATGGTGAAACCCATCAAAAATCTGCTGAGCCCTATCATGGGAACAATGCCTTCTGGGGTCATGAGAAACTGATGTGATGCGTGGCGTTGAAAAAAAACTCTAGTGAGTCACCCTCAAACATGCGCGAGGACTTGGTTCCGCACAGTGTGTGACTTGAATTTCTCCATTACTGATGACTTAGTTTTTCTGAAGAGTGAATAGATAAGCTCCTTTATTCCTGTGTCTGCTTAGAATGTCCCAACTGCCTTGTCCTCCCCTCAGTTTTGCTCAAGAACTTGGACATTCTTTTCCCCATCTCTCAAGACTGATTGTCACTATTTCGTGACACTTTGGATCTTTGCTTCCCATGAGGCAGAGCCCATGACAAAGACTTTCAGCCAGGTAGTTTATTTGGGAAGTAATCCCAGAGAGTAGGAGTCCACTGCCTAATGTAAAAAAAAAAAATTTCAGAATATGTTAATGAAACGGTCACTGCTCTTCTCTGAGAAGCTTGGTCTGAACAGCTTCTGAGTCTGAGTAACCTATGGAATTTTTCCCCAAATGGTCTGTCCAAGCAATGACAGGGAGAGGTATTTACTGTCTGCTGAGGCCAACTACAAGGATTGCTTCTGGGGCCATTCACTTCTCCGTACGTTTTGGCTATGGGTGCTTGAACGCCGAGCTTGCGGCACTGATGTCCAATGCTGTGATGGCAGAAGAGACCCAGGAAGTGAGCAAGAGGTTTGAAACTGAAATGAATGCAAGGTAGTTCAATGTCTGTACAGAACCATTTGCCGTGGCCACAGATGGAACCACTACGAGGCCCGGATGAGGATGTGGGGTGAAGCATTAGAAGTATCTCATGTAGTCCACGCTCATTCTGCTCGTGTGTGCCCTACATTTAATCTACCATTTCACTGAGTCGTCCAGGTGGTGACAGCAGAAAATCTGTAAAAATGACTTAATACGGCAGGTTAATGAAATAAGCTACCATCTCCACTGATGAAGACTATAATTAAAATTCATTATCTTGCTGCTATAACCCACTTTATATTTCCTCCACCTTTCAGCTTCTCTAGGTTATGTGCCTGATGGCTGAGCCATTCCTGTTGGATCTAATATCTTGGTCGCCTTGCTCATGCTGGTCATAATTGCAGCAATTGGTCATTCACCATTTGTCAACACAGAACACCTCTTGGCTACAGACAGACCCCCTTGTGGCATCACGGTGTCACTCACTCCTGCAATTGTTTTCAATTACCCACTTAGGTGTAATCCTTTATTGGTTGTTTCACACGCCCAAGGAAACCCAAATGCCCTGATGCTAGTGTGTAGCCCCAAATGTAGTGGAAACCTCGTGTCCTTTTGTGGAAATTCACCCACCAGAACAAAGATTTCTAAATCAACAGAGCCTAAGGTTATGGCAAAGAATAGCAGACTTCATCTGGCCACTGAAAAGTGCAGAGGGGGTCGACTAATGCTCTTCTGGCCCTCTGGGACCCCACCTATCCATTCCACCTGTGAGGGAGACAGTGTTCTCTGCCAACAATTGGTTTGCTATATAATTCCATCTCCCAGAACAGATCCCACTTCTGCAAGAGGTCATTTTCAGGCTGATGTTTAGCTAAGGCTTTCAAAATTCATTCCACCATTATTAATTGGAAGTTAGGTTTTATTTAACCTGTGACTATAGGAGATAAGAATCTCTTTATATGAAAATGATCTTTAAATGGTGCTTAGTAGACCATGTGGTTTTACAGAGTGTACTAAGATGACACTTGTTTGACCTCAACCTGTCATTTCCTTTTTGCAAGTCTTCCAAAACAGCACACCCAAGCTGGACAACCTCAAAGCTCAATGGTTATCATTGCCGTATATAGTTCAAATGATGGAGCTACCACATAACCAGCTCTTCTCCCTTCCATGTGGACCCCATCCTAATTTTGCCACAAATGAGAGTCTTCGTAATTGTGATGCGAAAATGTGCAAGCTAGGTTATCACTACCCCACTTATTTAAACAATATGATCTTGACTGTCATCTCACCAGTCATTGATCTAGTTGCACAATCTCCCTTGGAGATAGGTTTTCTGGGTTGACTCCTAGGACCAATTGCCTTAACCCTGATTCTCTCTGTAAGCAGAGCCTGTGTAAATATATCTATAGGTGCAGTTTCCATCTCAGAGTAGATCCCAGAGAACAGGAGGGAGGTGCTTTGTCCAACAACTTATCTATCTGTTCCCTTTATTTGTGGGTTGCCCCAGGGTGTGTTAACTCCCCTGAACTCTGGCTGTGTGCAAGTATATCTGAGCAGGATTCACCTAACTTCCCAAGCTAGGGTATCAGAGACACTCCAGGGCAGAAAGTTGGAAGAAAACATTGTACGCTTGAAAAGGAAAGCTCTTTGTGAGAAGTGATCTAACCCAGCATGGAGTTATGTGGCACAGCCACACCCCCTGTAGAACCAGACCTAAGACCAAGACAACATGAGCAGATTCAAAAGCAGCAGCAAATACTTCTTTAGCAGAAGGTGAGACACTCTTCTCTGTGAACGGCCAGAGTACTCTGCACATACTTTGATAATGGACTATTTTTTTTTAAGCTGGCCCTTGAGCTCTTGAGAACAAACACTAAATCTTAATTTTTGTATGTGTTCTAGTGTGCCTTGGCACATATTAATTACATCATCCATATTTTCAGAATGAATACGTAAAAGATTAAAAATTATACATGGAATGCATCTTTTTTTTTTTTTTTGGATGGTCACACATCTGCCTTTATTGGGAGCAGCGGGTGGGACACTTCCAGCAACAGTAAAAAAATTAATTTACAAAAGCAGGAATTCAGCGAAGTCTGCCTGGTTGGAACCCTTGGGAGCTCATACATAGATGCCAACCCAGAGCAGCAGGAAGAGGACTCCAAAGCCCATGAAGAGCGAGGCCACCAAGGAGATGAGGAGCTCTTTGTAGATATCCCGAGTGTACTTGGTGG
>CM052798.1:163897977-163933344 GCA_028533885.1 Nasua narica | reverse complement strand
AAGAGCGAGGCCACCAAGGAGATGAGGAGCTCTTTGTAGATATCCCGAGTGTACTTGGTGGAGGTAACCTCATAAACGAAGAACCAGGCAGTAAAGAACATGCCAATTGCCAACAGCACCACGGTCAGATGGGGGAAGACAGCAGGGTTCACCGGGCTGGTGTATCTGCTCATGGCCTCGAGCTCCATTTTGCCAGGCACGGGGTCATCCACCGCTCCGCCACTGGAATATGGAATGCATCTTTATAGTTGTTCTATCATTCTCTAAAAACTTGTTCTTGCATTATGTACTTTTATCATTTTAGTCTTTCTAAGGGGTCATGTTTTATCAGACCCATTTTATATATGTTGAAACTATTTGAAATATCTCCAAGATCATTAAAGATTACCTACGTAAGTGGTAAGTAAATGGACGCTCCCTTATAATAGCAGAAATGACTTCAATGCAAGCAAATTAAGTGTAAATCACTTGCTGTTGGATCTTTTTGCAGAACAAGCTTGACTAAGAAGAGACTCGAGTTTTAAAGTGCAATAAAGTTTGTCAGAGAAGAAAGTGTATAGACATGGAATTCAGGGCACTAAAGTACACTTTCCCTCTTTCAGTGATGTTCAAAGCTCATATAGATGTTAAAACTCTATTTCTCCAGGCTCAGGGAACAATGGTAACAATTCACTCTCTGCTTGACCCCAAATTCCAGTTGCCATAACAACTCGAGACAGTTCTATAAATGAAGACGTGTTTATTGTACAATTTTGCATTGAGAGAAAAAGAGAGAAAGGGAGGTATACCCAAATATACATTTTTCCTCTGTGTACCATCTGTAATGTTGAATTCTTTAAAGATTCCTTTAATTAGCCTACATGTAAATACACTTGCTTTGAAGTATATTGACTCTAACTGCACTTCAATTTCAACTGGTTTTCTGCTTTTCTAATGATACAGAAAGGGTTTATATAGCTATCCCAGGCAAGTATAGTGGAGATATTTCTGCCTGAAATGAACTGACTAATAACCTCAATTCACTCGTTCATTGTCACAGTAGAGACCCAGCTAGAAGGAGAATCATAACAAAGGCAGCAGAGAGCCCAGAAGAAAGAGCTATAAAATCACACAGGGATCAAGATTGGCAGGACAAGACAGGCTCCTGACTAGGGGAACAAAAAAGCTGAGCACCAAAGAGATGATGTCGTTTTCCCCCCTTTTTGATAAATAAGAAAGACAGAGAGATTACCTTAGGCCAAGCGCTTCAGCATGCTTTGACCATCCATAAAAATCACGTTAGGGTCGCCTGTTCAAGACGTTCACTACCGTAATTAACCAAGATAAGACAATGATTTATAAACAAGTTACAAAAGACTTGGTTTCTCTGTCTAGATGGGGTCCTGATATCCTGCATGATTACTATTACCGGTTTTCACAGCTATGCAGTACTCGACCGTTTACAAAACAACTGTACATACATTGTCTCTTTGGGTTTTCACAACAGTCCCAATTTAGAAGCAAGGAAACAGGCTGGGGAATATGAAATCGCAAAGATACTGAGCAGAAGAAATGGCTGTAGGACCTTGGACCAGTGCCTCCCTGAGGCTTGGTTGCTTCATATGTAAAATTAAATGATGAAATCGGGCTCAGAAAGCTTATTGTGAAGATGAATGTATTTCATATACTGGAATGTGCTGTATGATGCAAGGCTTTATTTTTAGATTAGAAATTTACAGGTTTTTTTTTTCAAACTTCCTTGACGAGGAAAAAAGAGTCTCCTGTTTCAAGACTGGCTCATTGTCACACTGGATTTAAGATTAGGGCATATGTTTTTTTAAAGTAATTTATAGTTTTTAGCAAAAAAAAATATATATATATATATAATTAGTCTTAGGAACAGTATGTAATCAGATGTGTAGTTGCATGGGACATAGGAACATGTGGAATAATAGAGAAATTCTAGTGACAGTTCTAAGGTGGCACAAAAGTTTCTGTGGAACTTGTTTAAGCATGATTCTAAAGAGCATATACAACTTCAAATGATAGGGCACACTGATCTGATGAGAAAGACTACAACAAATATAAATGGCTATAAATTGACATCATCTCCCTTATCTCCCCCGCACCTCCCCAAAATGCATGGCAGGAGTCAAAAGAAAGAAGTTCTAGATGCCAAGAATTAAATGAGATATAAAAGACATCAATAAACAAGTAATGAAGGGTGCCTGGGTGGCTCAGTGGGTTAAAGCCTCTGCCTTCGGCTCAGGTCATGATCTCAGGGTCCTGGGATCGAGCCCTGCATCAGGCTCTTTGCTCAGTGGGGAACCTACTTCCCCTCTTTCGGTCTCCCTCTCTGCCTACTTGTGATCTCTCTCTCTCTCTCTCTCTCGGTCAAATAAATAATAATAATAAATAAAACCTTAAAAAATAAAAAAATAAACAAGTAATGATACTGCAGCAATACATGGAATTTTAAAATAAAGACACAGGCCCCAGGGATGGGGCTTTGCAACTGTAATACCAAAAGGAGGAAAGGAGCCAAGGCTTTCAGACAAAATAGTACCAAAAAAGTGAGTCATGGCACCAGTTCTGCAGTGCAAATAGGTGGGAGTTTAAATATATGTTGACTACACTGGCCAACGTGTCATAACCCCACATCCAGAAATAGAAACTGATCTAGTAACTCTGGTAACTTTAAGAGACTTGAACAAATAAAGGACTGCAGTGCTTTGAAAGAACCCATTGATAAAGGAGGGAGAACCCAGAGAACCCTCACATGTAAAATAACCACTGCTGAAAACTTGTACATAGTTATAATTGGAAGCAATTTTAAGACACAGTATCTCTAAAATGCTAAAAATATAGAAATTCAGAATTAGCACTTTGGGATTTAAAATCACGAAAAATAAATATTGCAATTAATAAATGAGCATGCTTGAAATAACTGGAAAGGAATATAGAACATAGAGCAAGAATGGAACTCTATTAAAAAAACCACAATATATATTTTAAAAAAAAACTAAATAAGCTTTTGGGGCACCTGGCTGTTTCAGTCTTTAGATCAAGCAACTCTTGACCTCAAGGTCATTAGTTCAAGCCCCATGTTGGGCATGGAGCCTACTTAAAAAAAATAAATAAATACAATAAAAATAAAAACACATATTTTTATAGAAAGGAATTTAAAAATATGTTTAATATTCTAGAATGGCAGAATGGCATCAGCCTTAACAACACCAGAAAGTGGAAGTCTTTCGAGTTATGTCTTTAAAATTCAGAAGGAAGCTTATATCCAACATAAAAGTGGACATTCAATCAAAATATTAAACAAGTGGGAAAATAGAAAAGCTATATAAAGTCACAAAGAATTGCTTCTTATTACAATTTCAATAATGCTTAGGGTGTACGTTGCCCTAAGAAGGGTAAAGAATCTAAGAAAGTCCTGACAGGTGGGAAACAGAGATTACAGGTCAAATATAAAGAGGGGAAGGAATTCCAGAGGGAGGTTGGGTGTCCCAGGGCAACAAAGGCCAGGGGTTCAGGATCTGGTCCCAGGGTCCACAAGGGCATCCAGTGACTAGCCAGTAAGAGGAATCTGAGGGTTCTGCCACAGCAGCTGAGCAAGACTAGTGACAAAAACATTGAAAAGAAAACAGGCGAACAAAAAAGCAAAAACTCCAGGAAACTTTGTTTAAATTACAGTTGACCCTTAAACACATGGGTTTGAACCATGCTGGTCTACTTATAAGCAGATTTTGTCTGGTGCAGTACTGCAAATGTATTTTCTCTTCCTTGTAATTTTCTTAGTAGCATTTTCCTCTCTCTAGCATAATTTATCGTAAGAATATAGCATATAGTACCTAACACGTGGAAAATACGTGTTAATGGATTACTAATGTTTCAGGAAGGCTTCCAGTCAACAGTAGGCTATTAGCAGTTAGATTTTTGGGGAGTTGATAGCCATTTAGGGATTGTCCACAGGACAGAGTGGGGTGGTACCCCTAACCCTCATGTTTTTCAAAGGTCAACTGTATAGAAGAAAGAAGTATAATCAGAGTACAGCTTGCAACATAGTTTATCAAGATAATACTATAAATATACATTGTACATGGTACAGCAACTCAATGAAATAGGAACTGCAATTATTCCCATTAGTGAACACACCAAGCCTTCTTCAAGCTTTTGCAGCTGGCTCATATTCAAAAGGGCAGTTCCCTTTTAAATTCCCCTTTCTAGGCTAAATTGTTGTTATTAGTACCAATTTCCTCATCCTCCTAAAAATTATATTCACGGCCACAGAGAATCGAGATTTGTGGTGCAGTCTGTCCTCTCTGGTGGATCACTCTGCCAGTGTCAGAGACACCCTTGAGGTCCCAACCTCTCTGCATTCATACCCCATTTAAGTGTTCGACCCTCAGACACTGAGGGCCACTGAGCTGTCCATCTCTGCTGGCCACCACTCCTAGGAATTTGCAGATCTTCATTTAAAACCAATATGTGTTTAAATATGTCCTCAGCAAGACTCAGATGGCATATTTTCATTATAGGAGAGGTAAATATGCACATAGAGAGAACACCAAACTGATCCCATCTTTATTTAAAATTTTGACACACCGTTCATGAATTTCTTCACACGAGTTTTCATACCGATCTTGATTGCTGAGATTTTGCTACATCTAACTCTAGTTCTTACCAGGACCAAGCACTATCTTTAGTCAGATTTGTACCAGAAAGACAAGGCATTAAAATTCACTACTAAAATCTGTACATTTAGCACTCCCAATTAAATAAAAAATATATGTATTTTAATATATTAGTCAAATCTTGAGTGGCTCAGTCATTTAAATCTGACTCTTGATTTCAGGATCTAAGGGTCACGAGATCAAGCCTCGCATGGGGCTCCATGATGAGCATGGAGCCTTCTTGGGATTCTCCCTTCCTCTCCCTCTGCCTCTGCCCCACTATTTGCTTGAATGTGTTCTCTTTCTCTCTCTTTCTCAAAAAAAAAAAAAAATGATTAGTCAAATCTTGCCATTATCACTTGCACTACCCATAACTAAATTTCTAAAGTAGAAGTCTCCATTTGATCTCAAGAGAGGTGGAGAAAGCAGAGCAGAAAAGGGAGGAGTAAAATGCGTTGTGTTTTCTGAAAGTCACCTAAGAGTTAGAGACACTAGGTGGAACTAGGGATTCAGGTGAGTCAAGCTCCATCAGGCTGCTGTCGACGCTGGGCACAAAGTCACACAGTCCAGATGTCTGACACGATCAGTCTGGGGTCGCTTGCTGAGTCCCTCGGTATCATGCAAGGAATCAGCTCTGTGAATCCCCTGTCACAATTCAAGATAAAGGACTGAATCATTGTAATAGGTGTTCTCATGTGTTTTAAATGTTGTCATTTGTGAAGAGAGTAGATTAGTTCAGGATAGCTCACATGGGATTCATGAAATCGAGCGAGTAAATTTTAGTTTAGGATAAAGACAATAAGTTTAAACATTGGAGATGTCCCTGGACATGTGTGTTCCTTGATCCCCAAAGGGGTTAGAGTCAGGCTGCTCATCTGCCTAAGGATTGAGGATAAGATTTACGGAGAAATTAACATAGATGGGTAATGACAGTGATAATAATGATAATCAGAATTTATGGGAGGCAATGGGATAAAGTAATACTGAAAAGGCAGCCTCAAAGGCAGTCATAAAATAAGACATTTTTATCTTTTCAAGATTTCTTCCTGTGCCTGCACGGGTTGTCCCCGCTTGGATTCCAGAGGCAACCACTCTTCTGATTTATAGCACCACATATTTTATTATTAAACTGTTTCAGAAACGCTTAGTATATCACATTATTAACTCTAATTAGCATAATGATATTTAAATTCATTTATGTTACACCAGGTATCATCAGTTGCATTCCTCTTTGTTGATGAGTATTCTTTCATTGTCCAAATATACAACAATGTGTTAATCAATTTTCCCGTTGATGGCTATTTGAGTTGTTTCAACTTATAGCCTATTATGAATAAAATTACTGGGATTATGCTCCCACATATCTTGGTCTGGACAGAGCTAAGATTGTAATTGCTCAAAAATAAATTCTGTATTTACCTTTATAAGAAACTGCTAACAATTTTCCAAAGTGGTTATACCATTTTACAAATCTACTGAAAATGTTCAAGAAATCTAGTTGTTGTATGCCTTGGCAACATTTAGTGTTACCAGTATCTATAAATATCTCCATTCTGGTGGACAATATGGCGATACCACAGACAGTTTAACTTAGCATTTCCCTGGTGATAAGGATATTAAGCACTTTCACATGTGTTTTGGTGAAAGGTATATCTTTCTTTGTGAAATGTTTGTTCAAATATTTTACTCATTTAAATAAAAGTGGGTGATTTTCCTTTCATACTATTTAGATGTTGGAGTTCTTTGTATATTTGAGGTATAAGTCCTTTGTAACATATATGTATAATGAATACTTTATTCCTGTCTGTGGTTTGACTATTAATTTTCTTAGCACTGACTTTTGATGATTGGAAATTTTAATTTTGATGAAGTTCAATTCAAGCTTATTTTTGTATTTTTTATGATTAATGCAGTCTGTTTCTTCTCTAAGAAATCTTTCCATATGCCAAGTTTGCACAGATAATTCCATATGGCTTCTGTAATAAGCTAGCTTTTACCCTTGGTTTATGATCCATCTGATATTAACATTTTTTTAATTGTTTGAAACCCATAGAATGTACAGCACCAAGAATGAACCTTAAAGTAGACTATGCACTGTGGGAAATACGGATGTGTCCATGTAGGTTCATTGACTCTAACACCTGTACTAGTCTGGTCCTAGATGCTGATAGTGGAAGAGGCCGCAGATGTGCAGGAGCAGAATATGGGAAATCTCTGTATGTCGTGCTCTAAAAAATAAAGTCTATTTAAAAAAAAAGACACTTAACACATTTTGTCCAAGTTGATGGGAACACAGGAAGATATTTGTTACTCCATGATGGCCAGAACTAGAATCCCCTTGTGTCAAATTTCATAAACAGAAGAACAAGATAGAGAAGTGCAAGGGCAAGTATTTCAGGGATGGATAGTTCATGTGTAAAGGGATTAGTGATGGGTAAGAATGCGGGGCTTTAACAAGTAAGTTTAGTGAGATACAGTTGTAGTACAAATGATGAGAGATAGACCCATGGTGAGGGTGGAAAGCAGGTTAGACCAAGTAAGGCATTTATATTCTATTTATACTCTAGGGGCAGATGAGAGTGGCTAGTTACTTTTAAGGAAGGGAACGACATACTGAAATGTGTTGAAATTAATTACTTTCCAGCATTATGAATATGGATTAATGAAGAGCAAGTTCCCGATGAGGAAGCTAACTCATAAACAAGATGAGGATGATAAGGTTGGGATAAAAAGAATCATCCCAATGAGACCATTACAAAGGTAGCTTCAATATGACTTAGAGATTAATTGTGTATGATCAGATAAGTGGACACTAATTGGGTATGGGCAGGAGACAAAGGAGGAGCAAAACTTCAAGAATTTGATATGATCAGCCATGTGTATGCTTTTGCCATTAGATGAAACAACAGAAGTAGCAGCAAATGGAGAAGAACCAAATACAATAGGGTATTCCTGGAATTTAGAGATGAGTGCATTAGGCTTATATATATAATATTGAGAGTTATCAAGGTAAGGATAATAATTGCAGTTGTGACTAAGGGGATGATCTACTCTCAATATGAGAAAAGAAAGGGGAGAAACACAAAACCTTCAAGAACTGTAACATTTAAAGTGCATTAGAGAAAAATAAGCAGTCAGAGCAGGTGGTGAAAACCAAGCATATGTGATGTTACTAAAACCAGGGAAAGAATGTTTCAATAATGTAGGAATATCCAGCAGTATTTACTGTTTCTGAGAATTCAAACAAGAACTTTAAAATAAGATTGTCCAATTTTACCACTCTGAAAAATGTAATCAATCAATAAATATGTTTTCCAAACATAAAAAGGATGAAAAATCAGCCAGGAGAAGACTTATTTCAAGCTATTATGGAATAGTCAACTTTTGTACGGTCTTAGTATTAGGAAATGTGAGCAGGGCTTATTCAGATTCCATGACACTTGTAAAATTTCTGTGGTTTACCAGCAATGTAAAAAAAAATTAATAATTCTCTATGAAATTGAAGAAGACATGCATTTTGTGGAGACCTACTCTATTTCTTGAGTTGATATCAGTTATATGTACTCTAAAATTAACTTATGGGGAGTCACCCCTGCCCTGAGGTTGAAAAAAAAAAAGGTAGCCTCAGAGTCCATATAGATTGGCAACATTTAGCATTATTGGCTTGGTCTAGATATAAAAGTCAAATAAATCGTTTTCATTGCTACAACCTTCTGCCAAATGGAAGTAATCAACCTGCAAAGCCATTTATATCATAATTTTTAATATGTAAGTTTTTCCTGAAACTAGGTCACACCATTTGAATTATATTTTTCTGTTCCTGCATCCAGTTAACAGACATTTACTAGGGGCTGATTCTCCATGACACTCTATCTTGGGTGACAGGGGCACAAGGGTGAGTGAGTCCAAGTCTTGGTTCCCAAGAGGTTCACAGTCTGCTCAGGAATGAAGCAAAGTACATAAACCTTTTTTATAGAATCATACATTTCAGACTTTAATTACAAGCTTTCCCTCTAATAGAGTACTATTTTAAGGGTCTGACTTGTATTCTATGTCAAATCAAGAATTTGGCTGAGCAGGTATACTCTCCCCTCTGATTTTAACAGAAGCATCAATCATAGGGGTGGTTCTCTTTCTTTCAAATTCTCCACAAAGGTCTATAACAATTTTTGTTGTTGCTAGTTTTAAAAGTTCAAGATTTATGAAATTATCACATATACCTGCACAAATAATGAGAGGCTCTGTTCTCTGATCTGTGATCATCTTCTCTAAGGGAGACACAGATGGTAGATATTTGAAACACTCAGAAATAAGAACCATTATAGGTCAGTCAGTAGGCCACACCAACTCTGGATTATGCCATGCTTACTTTTTTCACTGTAGTTTTAATCAAATTTGAAGGATAATGATAGAGTAAATCCTTTCTAATAGGAAATAGTATTTATAGAAATTATGAAAAGAGGGCAAATGAAAACCCAAAATCCTTGGATGAAATTTAGGAATGGTTAACTTTGGGGAATGGATTCTGAGGGAAGGCCAACTTCTAAAACAAACGGCGCTTTGTACTCTTTTCAGAAAATCTTATTAAATAAACACTCTATCCTGATAATGTACTATTTATCTTAAAATATGTTCCAAATGGAATTATCCTAATAATTGATTAGATTAATCAATTCTAATTAGAATTGATATCTAATTAGAATTGATAGAATAATTCTAATAATTCCAAATGGAATAATTCTAATAATGTTGACTAATATGTTCACAAAATACATAGATGTTTGCTTTGCTAAAGGCAACCAGCATTTTTCTCAAATCTATTGTTTGAGGGGCGCCTGGGTGGCTCAGTTGGTTGGGCGACTGCCTTCGGCTCGGGTCATGATCCCGGAGTCCCGGGATCAAATCCCATATCGGACTCCCCGCTCTGCGGGAAGTCTGCTTCTCCCTCTGACCTTCTCTCCTCTCATTCTCAGTCTCTCTCTCTAATAAATAAAATAAAAAAAAAAATCTATTGTTTGATAAGCTGAATATGAGTGCCATTCATGCAAGGTCCTTTACCTAACACTCACCTTGGATTAGTAGAGCTCTTAGTTAGGTCTTCATAAGAGAATAACCTGGGGATATTTCAAAAATTGCAGCTGCTGGAACACACTCCCAGAAATTCCTATATTAAAAGCTCCCACAAGTGATTCTGAATCACTTACATTTGAAACTACTCAGTGGAAAAGAGCAGCTAGAGTGAATCTTTAAAATACATTCACCTGCAATATCTTTAAATTTCTGATTACTTATGAGTGAAGTAATGTGGGTATTTTTTAGCTGAGAAAAACTGGTTTTGAGGAACACTGAGCTGTATCCACTTTCACTCAATAAATGAGGAAAACTAGGACCTAAATGCAAGTAAGCATGCCTTTTATTTCATTATAAGCATGATCCATGAGGTTGTATATGTGGGCTATAAGTTGATATCACCACAGATACCTATTATGGAGATAGGTAGATGATGGAAAGATACATAGATGATTAGATACATAAATAAATAGATGATAGATAGATAAAGAATTAAGTTGTCCAGAAAAATTCAGTTCTATAAGAAATTGTTAATAGCTTATTTGGGCCATGCATTATGTTAGGCAAAGGGAATACAAACACAAAACATGCTTTTCATCACCAAAAACTTCACAGAAGAAAACTAAGGTCAGGACTATTAATCAATAATTATAATATGGTATAATGGACCATAAATAGAGTATAACAAACTTTGATAGGATAATAATTTGAAGGTGAAAATACAAGGTGATAAACAAGAAAAGAAACAAGAAAAAGAAACAGTATTTATCATTGAATACTTGTATGACATTAACCTGAGGCTTGTTGTCCCTTTTTTGGTGGGAGGAAAAAGTAATAAAAGATTTGCTACATCATTTTCCCTTTCATCACAGGGTTGTATATTTCCTGGGAGTGACCACGTACATCATTAGTTAGACGATCACTAGGATATCATTAATGGACCCCATAGCCACAGACACAAAATAGGAACTATTTTAAGTCACCTAAGCTTAGTCTGCCGTGTCCACTTTACGTCCAGCTGCATAGTTACCAAGCACTTTGCCCCTCCTATAGCATGAGGGGATCCCCTGTACTGAAAGGCATGGGCTTTGAGTCAGGCATCCCAGGATTTCCCTCTAGCCATGTACTTTTTAGGAGTTACCATGGGTAAATTACTTAGTCTCTGTGAGTCTCAGTTTCCTTACTCACAAAATGGACAGAATAGTGCCTAAATAAGGTGTCCTGGTTAACAATTCCACCATGTGTTTTGGGAGGGCTGGGGGTAGTTTCCCCATACCTCCAACAAGCAATGCTTTGACAGCAGCTGGGTGTCCTACAATTCAACTCTAATCAACTGAATCCTCACACCTAACCCAGAGATAGCATCAGATTCCACGAGTTAAGCATTCAGTCCTACAAAATTGCCCCTTTTCCCCTCACCGCCCCCCTCCAGCCGCCAGTCACAAGACAAGGTAGTTACCTGTATTTCTGACCAACTGGTTATAAATCAGAGGTTCCTGTGATCCACTCCTTGGGTTTGATTAATTTACTAGAGCAACTCACAGAAGTCAGAGGAACATTTTACTTACGAGGCCACCAGTTTCTTATAAAAGGATATAACTCAGAAACAGCCAGATGTAAGAGACGCATAGGGCAACGCATGGGGGAAGGGTGTGGAGCTTCCATATGCTCTCAGACCCCATCATTATCACCAAATCTACACTTGTTCACCAACCTGAAAGCTCACCAATCCTAGTCCTTTTGGGTTTTTATGGCGGTTTCATTCCATAACCATGTTTGATTAAATCATTGACGGTAGAGGCTGAACTCCATCTCCCGCTCCTCTCCCCTTCTTGGAGGGGAGGGTGGAGGGTGGAGGTAGGACTGAAAATACCAATCCTCTAATCACAGGTTTGGTTGCCCGGACAACCAGCCTCTCCCCTGAAGTTACCTAAGGGCTTCCCAAAAGTCATCTCATTAACAACAAAGGACACTTTTATTGTTATTATTATAGGAAATTCCAAGGAATTTAGGAGCTGTGAGCGAGGATCCATGAACAAAGAGCAAATACATATGAGAAATATATTTCGGTCAATTTCTTATATACAATATCACAATGCCTGATTTACTGGGGTCTTATGGGTTAAATAGAACGACAGAAACTTTTAAGCCAAATGTCTGAGCTATACATGTTTGGTAGGGATTTGGTATTTTTTTTTTTTTCCTTTTGATCTGAAGAGATCATTATTGGTTGATAAGGGTCGTGACCATTTTAGGAACCATGCATGCCAATGTCTTTAACAATTACATAAAGCAGACCACTTGGTGGTGGTAGAAGACATTGATGGGTTTGAGGGCTACACTAAGAATCTTCCCTTAAAACAAAGGGTTCTATTCTGCAGTTGAGCACAGCCAAGGACTATTTTAGCTACCATTTATTTAGTTATATTTTCTGCCACTTAATATTTTTCCTCCTCTTGGGTTTGGCCTGGGAAACAAAAGGTTGAATTAAAGAGCTGGCAAAAAAATGAGTTTCTAATTTTACGCATTGCATTACAGGAAGAAAATCTTTCGCATTTATCAAATTGGCTCATTGAAATAATTTTAGTTTCCTCTGATGAGTTAGCTGGCACAAGAAATACACCACCAGCTGCATTGTTTTCTTCACTGGTGCTCGTCATAAAGAAGCAGAGAAGCCACCTGTCTGATTGCTCAGCTCAGCTGCCCTTGACTTGACCAAAAAAAAAAAAAGGCAGAAAAGGAAGTTGGTTTTGCAGAAGCCATTAAAATGATGACCATCAATTGACCAGGTGTCTGAAAATTTAAAGCAAAACAAAGCAAAGCAAAAAATTCTGCTCAGTATAAGATGAGATTTCTATTCGTATGTTTGGAATTTGATTAGCTCAAGGGAAAAAAATTGTTTTCCAGAACTCTTCAAAACTCACCCAAAATGTCAACATGTTTTTTTTATTTTTTAATAGAATATTTTCCATTAGAATACAGTTCAAAAAGACCGGGGACCACACTTGTTTTATTTCTGCTATATCTCCAGTACCTAGAACAATAACACATTGTAAGCACCCCACTAGTATTTATTGAACAAATAAATGAGGCCAGTGATTTCCCTTCTCCAACAAGTTTTTTATAAAGAGTGACTTTTTATTACCCCAATGCTATGACACAAATGACTGAATTTTAAAAAGAAATACCAGGGCCCAATTCAAGAACAGACAGAATTGAGCTAATGAGCTCATATATTGCTATGATAGCATATGAAGAAGCAATAAATGTGACAATATTTCAAAAGAGACTTTTAAAATTATATGCCTTCTGCCTTACTAAGCCCATTTTCATTACTGTATCCTGAAAGGATAATCTTAAATCGGGGGGAAATCTGTTACATACAATTGTCATGGTTTCATATATAAAGTGTTTATTTTAAAGATTTATTTCTTTGAGAGAGAGAGAGCACATGTGGGGGGGTGGGGAAATGGCAGGAAGGGGCAGAGAGAGAGGGAGCGAGAAAAACCCAAGCAGACTCCCTCCTGAGGGCAGAGGCCCATGCAGCACTCAACCCCAGGATCCTGAGATCATGACCTGAGCCAAAATCAAGAATCAGACGATTAAGTGACTGAGCCACCCAGTTGCCCCTAAAGTTTTTTTTTTTTAAAGATCTTATTTATTTATTTGACAGAGAGAGAGAGAGAGATCACAAGTTGGCAGAGAGGCAGGCAGAAAGGGGGGAAGCAGGTTCCCTGTGGAGCAGAGAGCTCGATGCGGGGCTCAATCCCAGGACCCTGAGATCATGACCTGAGCCAAACGCAGAGGCTTTAACCCACTGAGCCACCCAGATGCCCCTAAAGTTTTTATTTAAATAGAGCTAGCACAAGCTTAAAAAGCCAACAATAGGGAACGATTAAAATGTGGAATATAATACAACTATTTAAAATGATGTGGTCATAATCTGCATTATTCTAGGGTTTTGAAATTCCATATTGGGTGCCTGGGTGGCTCAGTCAGCTAAGCATCTGCCTCTGGCTCAGGTCATGATTCCAGAGTCCTGGGATCAAGGCCCCCCTGCTCAGCAAGAAGTCTGCTTCTCCCTCTCCCTCTTCCTCTACCCTCACCTGTTCCTCCTCTCTGTCTCTCTCTGTCCCTCTCTCTCTCAAATAAATAAATAAATAAATAAATAAATAAAATCTTCAAAAAAGATATATATATTCCATGTCTTAGGTGAGAACAAGTAACCCAAGCCTCTGATTATCTTATTAAGTAACAGATAAAAGGGGGATGGGAAGGGAGGTAAATATTAGACACTGGCTGCTGTGCCTTCCTGCAAATTTGAACCCATATATTATTTCAGGTCCTAGTTTCCAAAGGTGAGACGAGGTGTCTGAATGAGGGCAGAACAGATCTCTGGGTAGCAAACTACCCAATCATTAAATACCCGAAAAGTATCCAGGAAGGAAAACAGAATTGGATAAATCCTCAATACAATGATCAGAGAACAGAGGAGAAAGTCATAGCTCAGGGAAAGGGCTAGCAGCAACTAGAGACAAAATAGATACCCCATTGGGCATAAGGTAGAAGGTAGTGCAGAAAATAGGTTGATATGCTTATGAGGAAATGTTTCGTGTTGTATATAGCATGATTCAAGAGAAATATGTGAGTAACATATACTAAGAATAGAGTGTCAAGAGGAGAAAGGAGAAAGCTTCCTTCCTTCCTCATTTCCTACGTGTTAAGTTATGCACTACTTACAGCACTGTGTATGCACTGATAAAAAAAGACAAGAAACTGACTGGTCTGCTGCCTCTCAGATCTTAATTATCCTTATAACAGAGATATGGCTATACAAAACTAGTGCTTCAAGAGAAGACTCGAGTGAAAGCATTCAGAGAAAATCCACAATATAAGCTGAAGAGAAGGAAAGAAAATTGGCTTAAGCTGGATAATGGCTTGGGGGAAATAAATCATATTACAGGAAAAAAAAAAGTCCCTGCAAGTTTATCCTGACATTCAGTTTTCAAATAGAGGATGACGCTACCAATTTTGTGGTCTAAGTTTTCTTACATTATTAATGATTATTTTTGGACATAAATACCTTGTATTTAATTGGATGGTAAACACCATGTAGATTAGAATCATATCTTGCACTAAGAATCTATAGCATAGTATATCCAACTATACTAAAATTTTAAATGGGTTGACAATGATGGTGACTAAGGATTGTGATAATAATTTGTACTTTATAGGTATGTTTCATTTAATTCTTATATATGTTAAGAAATGTTTATTATTAGTCATATTTACATATGAGAAATAACAAATTGCTATTTTTTTTTTAAGTGACAGGACGTTTTATATTTTTATTTGACACAGAGAGACAGTGGGAGAGAGAACACAAGCAGGGGGAGAGGGAGAGGAAGAAGCAGGCTTCCCGCTGAGCAAGGAGCCCCATGTGGGGCTCGATCCCAGGACCCTGGGATCATGACCTGAGCCGAAGGCAGACGCTTAACGACTGAGCCACCCAGGTGCCCCAACAAATTGCTATTTTAATTAATTACAATAGTACCTTATTTTACTCATACTTTCACTTTGGAGACTTTTATGTTTATTGAAGTGTCATGATAATTATATGAATACCCTTTTATTACTATCTAAGGAGGGCTCATCTGATAGGGGCAGTAAGAGAGGTAATCCACAATGGTGGCAGTCTGAAATTTACATAATAATCCTGTCTAGTCTCTGGGCAGTCACTCTATAGCAGGATGTCATTGAGTGAGAAACACACCCTATGCCATCTGGACAGCAATGTGGACATCAGACATTGGTAGAGACATTCAAATGAGTTGGGTTATGGGAGCTACATTTCCAGCAGAAAACTTGAGAAGTTTTGTAGAACAATGTAACCAGAAGCCTATATCTGGGGATGGTGTCAGGGTCACAGGGTCAAGGAAAGGATTACTATTGAATGCTGTGGTCTTGTGGGCTCACTGATGCCCCCTATACTCACCATGGGTACCTGAGAAGCATGGAAGTGACAAAACCAGCCTGATTCCAGGCCCCAGATCCTAATAATCTGGCTCAATAATTGGATAAAGATAATCATAGGGAAGAAGAGCATGAGATCATTCATCTGGGAGGAGCCAAGATAAGCAGAAGCTGATGGTGGGAAATCTTATTTGATTAATTATGAATGACCTGGCACCCAGAGACTACATATGCAGAGGATGTCAATTAAAACGTTAACCATCTTGGAGAATAGAGATTTCATCTTACTTTTTTTTCTCCAGCCCTAAAATTATGTAACTTTTGCCACACTCTAATTTGAGAAACTGTCCTAAGTGAGGAAGAAGAAAATGATTAAAGTCCTTTCTATTTTAATCACTGATGTCCTGTTCAAAAATAAATGACCATGTGCACTCATTTCTCCCCTTATAATTTATAACAACAGCAACCTCGTCAGTTGTATTAGAGAGAATTACAACACACCAGTCTAGACAAACATAACAGGTATTGACAGACCAAAGGTTGTAGGAGCACGACACGAATGTTGTAGCATAAAAAAAATTTGCAAAATTGACTGTCACGTTCTCATTTATTCATAAAATGCGTGCTATGTAGGTCAGATAGGCTATATCTATGGGAGAACTAATCACTTCATATAGTCAATGGATTTAATGGCTGAGAAAGGCTTCAATAACTCCTCCTCTAAGAGACAATTTTAGAGATAAAATCTTACAACTCATGATAGTACCGGGTGCTGGAGGACTGTGGTTTTGGATCATTGGAGATGTTTATGGGCCACCGCTTGGTCGTCTTCATTAATGATAACACTCCTGCCTTCTAATGTCTCACCAGTGACTGTTTATGACCTGCTTGGATAATACTCTAATTGTTAATGCTCATTACTCCAGGACAATGCTGCTTATTTTTTCCTTTCTTACTGGAAGATCAATCTGGCTGGTGGGAAACAAATTTTATAGGAAAGAAAAGGTATGGCTGAAGCCTGGGAAGACAATAGGATTTGGCAGTTGAGGAAGATATGAGCATATCCAGTTCTTCTGTATATTGATTTTATGACCTTAGGCAGGCTGCTCACCTCCTTACTCTGCAGGCTGGTGATAATCCCCGACCTTCCTATGTTATGGCATCACCTGTGACCAGACACTGCCATGTCTGGTCTTTGACATGTCAGTGTTCCAACCACATTCACACCATACTCACATATGATATACTGGGGTCATATATATCAAATGTCACTTCTTCAGAAACAAATACGGGCATTTTTTATTGTTGTTAAAATAGAATCTGATCCCTTATTATTTGACATTTCTACATTTATAGATTATAGCTTTGTTTCTCACCCCTGATCCTGATGATTTGGATGAATACTACTCCGTCTCATGCAGCTTATCTTCTCACTTGGCTCTACAGCACTGTCTCTCTCTGGGCCCCCTAAACCCATCAACACAGATGACAGCTACACAACTCCAAATCCCAAGCCACCCCCTCCACTCTCCTTCCAATACCTCAAAAAGAGGTGGATTTGATAATCCTAATAGTAAAGACAATGGTTGTTAAAGCACTTTGTGAACACAGGCCAGGGCATAGCACAGAGATGAGGGAGATAATGATCAGTTTGACAATTACTTATTGAAAGCCTCCTATGTAAAGAGGGTGTGTGTGTGTGTGTGTGTGTGTGTGTGTGTGTGTGTGTGTCTTACAAATTTAAAATCGATTTAGCAATTAAAGAAAATTATTTGGAAGATGCAAGCCATAGCTCTTCCCTTGATACAAGGCAGAAAGATAAGAGAAAAGGAAATGATGGATACTATTACAAGGAACGGAAGGCACAGAGGAGAACGCAGCTGGTCCCAGGCCCTCAGCTATATAGTGTAGCAGCAGGAAGCAGAAGTGAATTATCCAGGCCCTTGGCACAGGATCTTACCCCTTTGTGAGAGGGCAGAGTGTATCTTTAAGATGCTGCTGGAATGAAAACCTCCACTGGCACAACTGGCTTCTCAGCAGAACCATCTATTCAACCACCCGCTGGTCCAGCTTATTTCCTGCTCTTATCTTTGAAGTCAGATTAAAGTATACATTCCTGGACCTACTTCTTCCCTATCATTGCTCTAGTTACAACTCATAATCCCAGAATAGTTATTATAGACAACAAATGACTAAAATTCATCAACAAGGAACCAAAAATTGCTACAGAATATATGACTTAAGATGCTCTCAATTGCAAGCAACAGAGACTGGACCCAAACGAAACCCAATCAGTAAAGCAATTTGATACATTCACAACAGGAAGCCCAAGTCACTCATTAACATAAGCGTAATTTCAGCTTCTTTCTTTGTCTTTGATGTGCCGCCTTGAGTATCAGCTTCCTCCTAAGCCTGATTCCTAGCATCATAATAAGATGACCAAACAGCCTGGCTTGCTGGGAAAAACTCAGTTTGTACATTTTACACAGGATAATCACTAACAGCTCTCCTGTTGTCTCAGAAGTGTCCAGATTTGACAAAGGATATCTTATATGGTCACCTAAATCATGTTTTTGCTTCTAGTTGCAAATGGGGACACATTGCTCCTTATATCCAGTGGGGGGATGACAGGTCCTCTTCCAGAAAAGTGAGAACTAACCCATAAGCCTCCGAAACCTCTCTCCTCTCATCTTTGGCTCAAATTGTAAAGAAAAGATGTAATGTTTATTACAACAAGGAGGCCCATCCTGGAACTGGGATCAGATCCTAAGTCGCATGGACTATAGCAAAGAGGGACGGGTATGTAGATAGCGTTAGACTTCTGTTAGGAAAGAGAAATAAGAAATGCAGAATGAAGCCATCATATTCCAAGCCCTTTGTAATGAATCTGTTCCTTACTGTCAAAAATTTTAATGAAGCCATTTGCTATAATGATAGTGAGACTAGATAAACTACAACCAGACTATGAGCGACTTCGGTGCAAGGTAAGGATGAGTGCATAGCTCAGGGCTGTAAAGGAATGGGTGCTTGATGTATGCTTGCTGATTGACTACAGGAAGGTCCAACACACAAGCCCTTCCCCTCAGTCTTTGCTCATCTTATGCCAAGCACATAACAAAGTTTACATGAAAACTTCAAATGAAAAAATGGAGGCCCTCATGAAAACCACATTAGAAGTCTCTGCTCTATCAACATAATCAAAACTTTACTCTTTCTGCATGGGCTGTGAGCATTCCCCAGGTGAAAATGTCATCCCCACTGAACTGTATCTCTGAAGATGTTCCATTCTCTTTTCCCTAACCTTGTGTTTGATTTCGATCATCTGTGGTGATACTGTTTTAAATAGCTTTTATCCCTTTACGTTATGGTTATATTTTTAAATTTCTGCATCATTTAATTATTCAATATGTATTTTTGACCACCCACTGTGTTTTGGTAATAATTTAGGCACAAGATAAACAATAGTAATAGTGGCAAAGTCCTTGTTTTCATGGCATCTATGTTTTTCCAAAAGACAGTCATTAAGTTAATGAATACATAATATGTGAGAAGGTGATACGTGCTCTGGGGAAGGGTGAAAGGTAAGCAGGACTGGGAGTGCCGAGGGGGCTTAGGGAGGAGGGTGGTCCCAAAAAGATGTCCAGAGGAAGTGATGGACCAAGCCATACAGGTGTCTTCCGAGCATTTAGAGGTCCTGAGGTCCAGAGCCATGATTTACCCATCTGTATGTCCCCAGTGCCTAGCCCAGTGTCTGCAAGGAGCAATTCAATAAGTCCTTGCTGAATGCATCTAGCTCTCATAATTATTCTTTATAGCATAATATTTGATATTCTGATCCCAATGATTGGATTGATTTTAGTTCCACTAGGACCAGGCGAGAACAAAAAACCTCTAATCTCTCTTCGTATCATATACATGACATATATTCTGGGCTTAACCTGACCTTCATTAACAGAAACACAGTCATAGAGGGCACATCATTAGCCAATGGTTTTCTTTGATGATTAATTCAAAGAACCTCTAAATACATATGACTGTATTTTCATCCTTATGCTGTTTGCCTCTGTACTTTATGGCATGAAGGAAGCACCAACTAAAGTGATCATATTACACTGGCTCCAGGAATTAGCAATCCTATGATATGCCCATTATAGAGTAAGTAATAAATATTGCTGCCATTTGGTAGTGGCTACATAAATCTGCCTAGATAATATTTTTCTAAGATGTTCTCAGATTCTCTAGATCAAGTATGTAGAAATCCACCTGCCCTGAAATTGCCCTTTATTGGATGAACAGGCAATCTGAACTATTATGCAAATGTGACCTTCTGGAAAGCGGAGGAGCAAAAGAAAAAAAAAAGATACCATCAGCTGTCCAAGAGTATTTTGCATACACTTCTTTTTTGAATAATGAAGCGAATCTGAGCTCTGGAGCTCAAGTATAATAATCAAAATCATCATTTACATTGTGTGGGGTAGTATTTGCATAAAATATATCTTTCTATCATTTCATTTTCAGTCTTTTTGTATGCTTATATTTTAGATGTCTTTTCTAAAAAAAAAACAACAACGTGTAATTGAATTCCATTTCTGTGGTTGTTGTTCATGTGCTATCTAACTTGGCAATCATTGTAGTTTTGAATGGAGCATTTAATCCTCTGAGACTTAAAATGATTATGTGCACATTTCAATTTCGATTTGTCAACTTCTTCTGTACTTCCTACTTGTCTTATATGTTCTATCATTCTCTCTTCTCTTCTTTGTATTCCTGTTTTCATTATCACTTCACTTCTCCCTCTGGTCATGTTTAACTTACGTGCTGTATTGTGAACATTTTCCTGTTCTCTAATAAATTAAAACATGCATAGCTAATTTGGCTCAATTAGACCCAAACCATACTATCTTCAGAACACTTTTTCAGTCTTTCCCCTCAGACTTCTATTAATAAGGTTGTCATTTAATTCTGTTCTATTTATTTTAATCTCATAAATGTCATCATTCCATGCCATAATTTTTTGTCATAGATAGTCTGTGGGCATCTCCTGTAAGCCCTACCCCCTTCTCTGCCTCCCTTATTTGGGCTGAATATAGAAGCCCTAAACCACAGTTCTCCAGGGCTCATGTACTAGCAAGGACACAGTTTTAACTCCATCATTAGGAAGCATTCACATAGCTTTGCAAGGCATAGAGGAGGCAGACACCATCATTGTGCTCCAGGGTAATGGGCCTGCTGTTTGGGAGGGCAGGTATGTGGTTTTTGACAGAAGGAAGATATGAGGTTGTGGAAGTGGTTTTCAGGCAACTTCCTACAAACCACTCCTCCATGAGTGTTATGTCACTGAGGGAATTGACGGTAGTGTCTTAAAATGTTTGCTATTTATGACTCCTAATCTCTGAAAAGCAGCTTCTCCCATGTTCACTAATCCACCTCCCAGAGTTTTTATAAGCTTCTATTTCTCTTGATTTAAATCATTTCCTTTTTGAGATACTTCAAGTGCTTTCTTTTTACCTATACCTTGACTCATAGAGTAGCAAAAAATCTGTTCTACGAAACATACCTTCATATAAGGGAATATGTGGTAAACTATTTGACTTGGTTAAATCTGAAATAGTAAACTCACCACAGTGAGTAATTTAATACTATATCCACGAGTAAGAGTAAGTTAAATTCTCACCTTTACTTGCCCAAGATGAAATACCTACTGTAGACAAGAATTTGGGACACCAGGCTACTGTTGAAATACAACAATATGAAAAAATAAAATAAAATAAGGACTATAGAGTCTACTGATAGAATTCTTTTTTCTTTTTTTTTTTTTTAAGATTTATTTATTTATTTGAAAGAGAGAGACCAGTGGGGAGGGGCCAACAGAGAGAGAGAGAGAGAGAGAGAGAGAGAATCCCAAGCAGACTCTGTGCTGTGCTGAGCAGGGAGCCTGATGCGGGTCTCAACGTGGGGCCCAATATTAACTCTGAGATCAGGACCTGAGAGGAAACCAAGAGTTGGACACTTAATGGACTTAGTCACCCAGGCGCCCCTACAGGTAGAATTCTAACCCAGATTGCACCGGAGAGCTTTCAGAAAGTAAGCAAGGAATTCAGGGCTTCCACATCTTTCCTTAAGGCCTCGTCAGAGACCTGGAGGGCTTCTATGACAGTACTGATGGAACCTCCTAATAGTGTCAGTGTTTCCTAAAGTTGGATCCTGTGACACTTCCTGTTTCCTAAGAGACAAATTGTGAACAAAGATACTGATATCAGTATAAGTAGTGCATTTGTGTAGTTCATTTGTGTGTGATCTCAGGGAATATCTGTAGGGGGATGGAAAGCTGAGACAGGGAAGGCAAGGCAGCCAGGACAGAGTGTGCACCCACAAAAGATAATGCTGTGAGTACCTGTGACTTCATTTTGCCAAGAAATTCTGGGAGTTACTGTAGAGCAGGCAACAGGGTTCTCCCTCCCACCTTCAACAGTGAGACATGTTCATAGATGAACAGCAGTCAGCTATTGATGGACAATCACTGGGGGTTGAGAGGGTTTCGGGCTCCACATTTATTCCCCACTAGAGTGGATTCCCACCACCAGAGAACGTTCTGGCAAAAGATACAACTTCTGTTACCTAGAAGACTGCTAATGAACACCCCAATGTTACAACTCAAGAGAATTTGAGAGGATGTCCACAGTGTCTACCACATACAGAGTCCTGAAGGTCTCTTTTGTGGGCTTGAGGGCATTAATTGGAGGAATAAAAAAAGGATGACTTTAACAATTCTGAATGTATTTTATATGGATTATAAAGAAAAGCTCCCCAAAGCTGCAAATCTCACAGAGACTCCCAGTCCAGCCCCTCTTCTTCTTACTTGATAACTTTTTAAAGTCTTTGAAGCACCTGGTAAAGGGGTGATAATTATTCTCTTCACGGAACACCTATATCTTCTTGGCATTCCAGACCCATAATCAGTTACAAGCTATAAACTCTCAGTGGCATGAGGATGTTGTTCTTTGGGTTTTATCCACATATTTACAACATCCTTTGTTTTTCATTCCTTCTTGCAAAATCAACATCCCATCTGTAATATCCTCCCAAAAAATATCATTTAGAATTCCCTTTGGTCTAAGTCTGCTAATAAAAGAGAAGGAAAAAAGAAAAACCATCAATGAGGTTTTGGCTTTCATTTTAAAAAGATATTTTTTGTATGTGTAATTTATTTTTTCTATTGAAAATAGCACTGGTCTTCTAATAGTGCTTTTGAAAAGCTAACTGACATTCTAATGCCCACCTGAGTATGCACACTGTTTTCCCTCTTCCTCTTTTCTGCTTCTTAACATTTTACTTCTGTCATTTTGTGTTCTACAGTTTCTCTATGAGGATCTTGTTGTGAAGAGTTATTTATTTACATATATTTTTACTTACATATTCATTCCTCTCACAGATTCTTTATGCTCTTTCAAAATCATGTCTACAGCTAGTTCTGGAAAAAATATAAGCCACTGTCACTCCATTACCTGCCCCATTCCCTTTTTTGGATCCTTCATTTCAACAGGCAGCCCCGTGTACTATCTGGGAAGGAAAATAAGCATTCATACAAGTAATTAGGGGACGTATAACTTGCTAGTGTTTACATCTCCCAAGGATTGAGAGACCACGATATATAAGTAAAAATATTCAGCAACTGAGTGACTCCTGTGGTGTAGCTGAGCTGAGTTGGATGGGCAGCATGCCACGCATTTGGTTAATGCCATGATAGATGCAAAAGGGTGACTCACGCATTTCCCAGACAAAACTATCTTAAACACTCTGGCTTTGTCTTTGCCTACGGGAAGTTTTATACTGGATATCGACTTGCAAGCAAGATAATCCCAGACTGAGAATCACGTTGAATCATCTCGAGTGCCAAGATTTGAATAAATGGAAAAATAATGATCCTTGGCTGCAGACAGCGATTTTGTGTTTTAATGATTACATACAAAATGTTCTGATGCTGAAGCTCGTACAGTTGTATATTTGCTAAAATAAAACATGCAGCACTGGGACTCAAGTACAAATTATGGCCACTTTAACAAAGTCTGCAGGCAAGGGAAAGAATAGTAGAAGCATGATATCCTTTCTTTTATAATCCATGCAAAATAAATCACAGCAAAGGGGAAAGTAACATACTGTTTACATCAAAATTTAAGGAAGCAGGAGGTTCAAAATAAGTAAATTTCTTAAATAAATGAAGCATGTCATTTTGGTTATATTTTAGAAACAATGCTTTGAAAGAAATCCTTTCAAGTGATTGAGGCTTCGAGCCCTCCTCCACATCAAACTAAATACACTGATCACAATATGAATGCTCTTTAATCCCACAAGGGGCATTTTTGCATATAAGGCATTTTCCCCTATGCTGAAAAGGCTTGCTTCTGAGGACCTTTCTTTCTCTTGTCCTTTTCAGAGTCTGCTTCACCAACCAGTGTTTGTCCCCCAAACCCTCATATTACTATTATTTCCAAGGGCATTTGTTTATAGTTTGATATAAAATGAAAAGTGTCATAAATTTGGTAATGTTTATAGCAAAAATAATGATAATGACAGTCTCTGTTAATATTTGCCTATTGTTCTGTTTTAATATCCAATTGTCCACATATGATAAGATTAGATTAAGGACGGACTAGTGCCTTTGGAACTGTCAATTCCCTAACTTTTCAGTGTACGCTACCATCCCTGACACATTCCCTGTGTCCAGCCACATTACATTTCTTTTTTTTTTTTTTTTGACAGAGAGAGAGAGATCACAAGTAGGCAGAGAGGCAGGCAGAGAGAGAGGGGGAAGCAGGCTCCCCGCTGAGCAGAGAGCCAGATGCAGGGCTCGATCCCAGGACCCTGAGATCATGACCTGAGCCAAAGGCAGCGGTTTTAACCCACTGAGACACCCAGGTGCCCCCACATTACATTTCTTGCCATTTTATTATGGGTCCCTCCATTTCCTCTGACTTCAAGTCCCCACATTCCCCACATTTCCATATGCCACTCACTATTCATTCCCAGATCGCAGAAAGTATATTGCTTCCTTGACAGTTTCCCATCGCATCCTGATTATACTGTTTTTAGAACCATCCTCACTGAATTGTGGTAAATTCAACACACATCTGCCTCCATCCCAAAGACTGGGCCTTCCTTGAGAACAGGAATGTGGTCCATTTACATTTCTGTTCTCAGGACTCAGTACAGCCCAACACATGGTTGCTAAAGCAATGCTTGCTGAAATGAATCACAGAAGAGCTTTTTGTCTGAACTATGATGCCACTTAATTGTCAGCCCCATCCAGTTGACATAGATGATTTTGTTTTCATTCACTGCTCACTCATTAATTCAACAACAATGTATCAAGCCCTTATTATGTTCCAGCATAATTCTTTTCGCCCCACCCCCACCTTGATTGACAGAGTCAATAGAGAGGGTGGGACTGGGGAGGAAACAAGGAGAAGAGTAGGTAATAATCAAAGCAATGTTGGGGGCACTTCACCCTCAGAAGTCAAGAGAAGGAATAAAGGAATCTTCCAGTTTTCTCGCATGCTTTTTTTCCCGATCATCTGAAAAGGGATGGCAACAAACAGAAGATGCCGTGTTCCAGCAACACGAGCTGCATCCAGTCTCTCAAATACTTGAGCTTTTCTTTTCTCCCACATCAGGCAACCCACATGATGGCTTTCAGGGGGCTGAAGCACGTTGGCCTTCGTGGGTCCCTTCCGCCCCAGAAAAAATAAAAATTACATTTTACGACTGAATTGGCACGAAGTCTAATATTATCCTGGCTGGATTTCATTCATTTTATTCTTCTGATTTTCAAAGCTATCAAAACATTTTCATGGCCCCTCAAGGCATTGTGGGCCCTGGGCTGCTATACCTGAAGCCCAGGACACCAGACCTTAGGGCTTCCCTCTGTCTTGCATCTTCCCTGATGAGATACTCTTTATTGTTCAGATCTCAGGGTCAGTTCAAATATTCAGACAGTCTTTTCTGAACCTCTGCAAGCAACGCTCCACCCACTTCCCAAATGAAATAAAAGCTCTTGGGGCCATCACTTTCCTTTAGCAACTGCACACCCTTCCTGCTCAGTAATTTTAAATTCCTTTTCTTCGTAAATAATTATTTAATTAAAGTCCATCTCCTCTAGCAGACTGATAGCTCTCCTGGAAGACAGGAGGTGCACCTGCTGCATTCTCAAATCAAATCAGATGTTAACTCGTGGACTTTCTTCTTCATTATGTGAAGCAGTTCACGGTGCCTTTAAGGAGAAAGACCCCTCTAAGTTGTTTAAAAAATAGGACAAGGGCTAAATGCCATAATTTGAAGGAAAAAAATGTCCCTGGGCTCTGATAAAAGCAATCATTTTGAATCACTGTCTTGCCACTGCCTTGGTATGCAAACACAAGCCAGTCCCTTCTTGGGTCTAAGATTTACTTTTGCTTCTGTTTTAATTAAAAAATGGAGATTACAAAGCTATTGTAAGAATCAAATAAGGTACATAAAAAGAAAAAAAAAATCTCTGGACAATGTTTCCATCTGGAAGACGGGAGAGAACTCACTGTAAACCTTCTATTCAGGAATGCATGGGGGCTGATGGCACTATGCCCTTGAGTAAACGTGACTCTTTTTACAGTGATGAGTGAAATTGCATCGTATTACTGTGTAGAGCTGTAAACGCAATCACTATTTCTGTTATCATAGCTTGTATGTGTATTATGAATTAGAGAACCTTTATCCTGTTTCCTCTCTGTTTTACAATCATCTCTATCAGTGTGCCCATTTGACTGCCTCTGCCCTTTGAGACTGAGGTACAGCTTCCTGGTGCTCAGGTACCAATGCTCCTGGAAAGACCACAGGGAGAGCCCTGTAGGTTGTCTGTAGCCTGTTCGATTACTAAGCAATGCATGAAGAGCCAGTACCCCGAGCACCCTGAGCAGGATGCCATCAGAAAGAAGAAATAAATGAGTTGGAAAAGCGTAATAAATCTTGAAAACAATCTTTTGGAATGGATCTGATCTGACATCTGAGCAGAGAAGGGAGTACTATTGGGGAATGAACAAACAGGAGCATAGCTGACAATTCAAGGGAAGGCAAATTAGATGCTACATTGTGAAAGGTTTGGAGAATTGGTTATCAGGTCTCTGCATCCTGACAAAGATGAATGCATTAAATAGATCATAGGAAGAATGTTTGCTAAGAGCAAGAATAATCTATCCACAGTGAAGACTAAAAAAATAAATACCTAGAGAAAAAAAAAAGGTTTTGCTTATAAGATTAGTTTCTCCTTTTTAGAAAGAAAGAGGCAAACAACTTGCTTTTAAAAGAAAAAGAAAATATAACTAAAGAACAATTATGTTTCTGACCAGGGTGCATGGAACAGATTAAAATATTTTGCTAAGGCAAGTATTTCAAATGCTAGTGTTTCTGTTGAGCCAAGAAAAATTGAAGAAGTGTCCCCTTAAAGCACTAGTCAACCCAAATCTAAAATGACCCCATGTTTATATGGAGCCTTTTAGAATTTTTAACCCATACAACAAGACATTGCACCTTTATCTGCAGACAGCTGGGAGACCTTTCTTGAACATCCCGCTCACTCCATCGACTCTTTGAACGATCACAAACATTATATGAACACTAGCACTTATTCATTCATTGATTCATCTGATCGGGACACAGACATTGTGGTAGATATGGGGAAGACAGACACTAACAAGGGAAACAGAGCCTCTGTCTTTTTGGAGCTTCTACCCCCGTTTGGAGGGACATCCAATTTTCAAGGAAGCTGACAAGTAAGGTAAATTTAAGAGTGAAAAAATGGAACAGCATGATGAGTTTGAGTAGGTGTTTGGCACCTTTGACGAGGATGGTCAAGGAAGGTCACCTGAAGAGATCTGAGCAATGTAAAGGAAATGGCATGGAAATCTGAGGGACGGGGGTGGAGGGGGCAGGTGAAAGAGGAAGAGAAGGAAATGAGAAGAAGGAAAAACAAGTGTAAAGAATCAAAAGAAAAACTCTTTTGGTACAAGGAGAATAAGGCGGGGACGGTCAGGCAGCGAGGGGTGGAGGCAAGCAGGATCCTGTAGGGCTCAGGACAGTTAAGGGACATTTTTTCTAGACACACCCACTGTGAAAACTGACCTACCCTCCTTTTGCATCACACTCCTTACAAGATGTTTTCCTGCCAGTTACCTCCTAATGACCAGGGCAGGAGTGTCACTTCTCTTTTACAATGAGCACGCATTATGGGTACAAATGAATACACCGCAGTTAAGATAGTATTACTTCTCAGCCTGTATGAAGTTTGCCAGCTCTTTCGCATGCATAATTCATTAAATCCTTCTACCAGGCATGAACAGGAACTTGCCAGTGTCAGGGAAGTCCTTTCATCCTTCTCAAACTGGTTAAGCTTCTTCAGCAACGATTTGCACATTCTTTCCTGAGATCATCACCAATCTAAAGCATTCTCCCTTCTCCCCCACCCTGTGTCCCCATAATAGGTTTTTGTAGAACACATACTATTATACTGCATGACAATCATTGAGTATCTTGTGCACATCCTGCCCGGCTACCAACTCAACACAGTGACTCTACACTTTTGTCTTTACTGACTTGTGCAGTATCTGTCTGCGGTATCAGTGAACAGACAACAAAGGAAGGGCTTTACGAAAGTCAGAACATATGTATTCTTTTCAATTTCAGTTTCTTTTAGACCATTTCTAACCTTAGTTTTGTCTAACACTTTCTGAGTGCCCTTCTCCTTTAGGTCCTGAAGCACCCGCTGTTAAGACACTAATGTTTGTTAAGGTGTTAATAGTTTCTAATGACTTCACATAAAAGCCCAGACACCTAACACTTTGCATGTTAAGCAGCAGCCTCTTGAAGAGAGATTGCCTTAACCCAAGGTGGTCTAGATTCCAGACTCTGGAGAAGACAGTGTGCAAACCTCACCTGCGTTCGCTTGCCTAATTTCCCCTTGACTCAAAAAGATTGGACTCATCCGATCACATGTTTATAGAGATGATACAAAGAGCCAGGCAGTGGGTTAGGCACCAGGGTGAGGGGTGAACAGGAAAGACACAACCTTCCCCCCTAAACGATGTCAAGTAAACAGACAATTACAAAAGTGGCTTCTGTGCGAGCAGTAAGCACGAGGTCTCTGATGGCACACAAAGGTGCGGGTCTTTCCATTGTAAAGGACTCAGGCAGACTTACCAGAGAACGTTTTCACTCAGATTTGGCCAAACAGTTGTCATGTGGTCGATAATCCATAAGTGTCCAGAGAAATTTTGCTTGAAGCAGTATCTAAAGGGAGTCCTAAAAGATAAAAATTATTAGATGTGAAAATATGTCAATGAGTATGTATTAGGGGCTCCTGGGTGTCTCAGTGGGTTAAGTCTCTGCCTTCGGCTCAGGTCATGATCTCGGGGTCCTGGGATCCCGAGATCCCACATCGGGCTCTCTGCTCAGTGGGGAGCCTGCTTCCCCCTCTCTCTCTGCCTGCCTCTCTGCCTACTTGTGATCTCTCTCTGTCAAATAAACAAATAAAATCTTTTTTAAAAATGAGTATGTATTAGTATTTGGAGTAGAGGGCTAGTGGTTTAAAATCAGCTGGCTTAAATTGGTTCAACCCCCCAAAGCACTGGCTCTGCTAATATGGTCAATGTGTTTATTTCTCCTGACTCATAGTGACATCCTCTGGAAAAATACCAGTAGGAAATAGCAGTTATTTATGAGTTAGTTACGAGTTAAGTGAGATAATACACGTAAAACACTTAGAAATGTGTGGACAATGGGCATCCTTAAGTCTTGATCTCTGTCACTGTTTGCTGTTGATCTGTTACTAGTAGGAAGCTAAAGCAGAGTAACCGTTAAAGGTGATAAATTATATGGGCGGGAACTCAAAGTTCTTAATGTTGCACACGGCGGAAACGAAGCCACAAGGCTGACATTACCTGACCAATGATCACAGGCACTGAGAGTAGAGTTGGAGGATAGGTATCTGTTTACTCTCCCTCTAGTGAGTGATCTCTGTTCCCACAAACCCCCGCCTGCCTCTCCTTCACATCCAGCTAGCCACTTTCCTACTCATCCAGAATATATCACTCAAAATGTGAGAAATTTGCCAGCTACTGACCTCTGCACCACCTCAATTACCAACCAAGTGTCAGAGGTCACAGCATTTGATGGGCAGCTCACGTAGAAATTAGCCTGGGGAGAGGAGAGGAATAAAATCTGTGGCATATTAGATAAGCAGTTTTACTTCATCCTCTATGACTCATCACCCACTCTGTGTGCTCACATCATATGACGAAGGAGAGCTGAGATATAAATAGAAATGCACCACTGACAGACAATACATTCCAAAAAGGAAGAAGCTAGTCTTGATAGTTTTGATCTAAGAGATAAAGATCAGTGGATAGAGAGAGAGCATATTATTTCTTTACAGTAAGGAGGCATCTAGAAAATACCTGATGCAGAATAACCGAAAGGGTCCAATCCTGCCCGTCTCTCAATCATTTCCTTGAAAGGACCAGGAAAGCCCACGGGCACACTTTTGGAAGACAAAATGTGCTTGGCAATACACCTGGAGAGAAAGAGGCCATGATGAGAGCATGAGCCTTGCCTCAAAGAGGGGATCTTTGAGAGATTGAAACAAATGAGGTTATGATAGTATTTACAACTTAGAAAGATCATTCAGGCTGCAAGATGGAGGATGAATTAAAGGGTAAGACCAGAGACAGAATCCCACATGGGCATCACTGCAGCTACCCAGATGAGAGATTGTGGGTCCCAAATTAGGGAGCTGTACTTGGCATGGAGAGAAAATGAGTAGCAGGTACAAAAAATAGTGGGTACATGCTTGAATTGGGAGGAGTGGAAATAAACAAATCCAATTGTGCAAAAGAGTTATGTTGAGTTAAATTTTTGCAATGAAAAGACTAGAGAAGACAGGATTTTAGGAATAAAAGTATAACAGTAGTGTACTTGTAACTGGCTTTCCTGGAAAAAAAAAAAATGTTTATCTTAAATGCAGCAGATACAAAGAATGTGCTGCTACACAGGATTTAAAATAATAAAATATATAATAATATGTATTAAAAATTCCATACACCAAAAACTTGAGCATGACTGGCTATTTCTTGCAAATTCTACCATAAAGTTTTTCTAATTTTATTGCCAACAATAGTGTCACAAAACCAAGTTTGTGAATAAATGTTTGTTTACTAACCATGGGAGCAAAATCTTTGCTCACATCATTGACAAAATAATGTATTTCCAACATGAATGCTGGTCAATGTTTTTATTTATACTGAAGGTCAAATGAGCTGAAAAACAAAGTTATATATCATAATTTCACTTGCTGATCAGTTAGTGATGTGAGCAGTATCTTTGTTTAATTAAGAATTGTCTAAATCAAATGAATACTTCCTCAGGATTGTGCGCTATTCACAATGTAATAGTTACAAACATGACACACTTTATTTAATCCATATCATTCACATTTTATCCAGCACTTAAGTGCAGAGGATCAACAGGTCAATAAACCAAGCTCTGATTTGTAGCATTTTCTGGTTTCTATAGCATAAATATTCCCGCTGTGGCTTATTTCAAGCTACCAATATAATATCCCTGAATAAGGATTTGGTACAGTGACCATAGTCAGCATCATATAATATATCCAACATACAGATACTCACTGGTGTAGAAAATATTGAAAGGCAGTAAAATACTTATGAAGCAATTAGTTCCTATGCTGATCTCTATTTTTAATATAACATACTAAAATTTATTTCAGCGTGTCTATATAATTTAATTTTTTTAGATTTTATTTAAATTCAAATTATTTAACACAGAGTGTATTATTAGTTTCCGAGGTAGAATTTAGTGATTCATCAGTTGCATGTAACACCCAGTGCCCATTTCATCATGTGCCCTCCCTAATGCCCTTCACCCAGTTACCCCATCCACCACCCACTGCTCCTCCAGCAACCCTCAGTTTGTTCCCTATGGTTAAGAGTCACTTCTGGTTTGCCTCCCTTGCTGTTTTTATCTAATTTTATTTTTCCTTCCCTTCCCCTATGTTTATCTGTTTTATTTCTTAAATTCCACATATAAGTGAAATCATATGGAATTTGTCTTCCTCTGACTGACTTATTTCATTTAACAAAATATGATTTCATTCTTTCTGATGGCTGAGTAATATTCCATTGTATATATGCGCCACATCTTTTTTCTCCATTCATCTGTAGATAGACATCTGGGCTCTTTCCATATATTGGCTATTGTGGATAGTGGTGCTATAAACACTAGGTGCATGTGTGCTTTCACCACAGAAATACAAACAATCATAAGAGAATATTATGGACAATCTATGCCAACAAATTAGGCAATCCAGAAGAAATGGATGCATTCCTGGAAACTTCTAAACTGCCAAAACTGAAACAGAAAGAAATAGAAAATCTGAACAGACCCATAACCAGCAAAGAAATTGAATCAGTAACCAAAAATCTCCCAACAAACAAGAGTCCAGAGCTGAATGACTGGATTCCCAGGGGAAATCTACTAAACACTTAATGAATAATTAATACCTGTTTTCCTGAAACTGTTCCAAAAAATAGAAATGGAAAAAAAACTTCCAAACTTGTTCTCTGAGGCCAACATTACCTTGATCGTAAAAACCAGACTAAGAGCTCACAAAAAGAGAATTATAGACCAATATCCCTGATGAACATGGATGCAAAAGTTCTCAACAAGAAACTAGTCAATCGAATCCTGCAGTACATGAAAAAGATTATTCACCACAACCAAGCGGGATTTATTCCTGGGTTGCAGGGGTGGTTCAACATCCACAAATCAATCAACATGATATATAACATTAATAAGAGAAAGGATAAGAGCCATATGATCATCTCAAAAGATGCAGAAAAAGCACTTGACAAGATATAATTTAATTTTTAATAATAGCTATGTTTAACGACCACTTTGCAAAATTCCAGAAAATCTAGCAAATGACATTCATGAACTAGTAAGATGATTCCAGCACAGAGCTCCATGAAAGCAAGCTCCATGCTGAACAGTCAAGGAATAACATGGAATTATCAGGTAAAGTCAGATTTGAAGCAGTATTACAAATGTTAGTTTTCTATCTGTGAATGTGTGTGTTTACATATGTGACTGTTTGCTGGGAGCAAGGTAAATTCTTAAAACCTAAAGATTCTTACCAATTAGTCTTATGCTGTTCTCTGGCTATTTTGCTCTATGATTCTTTCATTGCAACAGACTACCTGCTTTCCTGATTCAACTATGTTTTCCAGCTCTTAAACAGCGTCCAGGGCAATGCTTTTCATGTACCGGACAGAGGGCCATAAGAAAAGATGACTGCTTTTCAGGACCCTGTTACACTAGTTGTACATCTCACAAACCACACAAACTTATGGTCAGTCTAGGTGCTTTTCTACTCATTTCTACCACATAGAGGTCTGGCTCTCCCTTCCACTTCCAAATTTGGCCATCTGTCAATTCTGGAAAAATCTGTTATTTTCTAAACCTGTTTATCCTTCTATTAGGTATATTAGCTTCTCTAAGAAGGCCAGTGTTGAAGACTAAATTGGAATAAACTTTTATTACTGATTTCAAATAAAGGAGTATATCATTCTCAAGGTCAGAAGGAAGGCCATTTTTGTCCTGATGGGTATGGCAGGCACCTTGATCCAATTCCATCCCCGAAGTTATCCCAGTGCACTCTGGCTGCCCCGAGCTTACAGTTCTCTTGGGAAAGAATTAGCCATTGAAGAGACTTTAATACCCCTGACAGTCTTCCTGGGTACCTTGACAGCCAGGTGTAAAAACCTCCCTGGAGGCAAGTAAAGAGTAAAATCTCAGAGTTGAAAGGCAGCTCAGCTTCCAGAATATCTGCTCCAACTTCCTGTTTCACACATGGGGCTACTGAGATTGCAAGATGTGAAGTCACATTCCCAGAGGCCAGGCTGGAGTCCTGGAGTCTGCGTCTCCACACAGACAGACTTTTATCACACAGTCCCTTCTAGAGACCATATGCAACTGCACAGTGTATGATTCAGACAGTGCTGCCAAGCTCTAAATGCCATGGTTGGTTAGCAGGAGAGACTTCGAAGAGGAGAGATATGAGTGAAAACACAAGTGTAAATATTAGTATGGAGTGGGATGCTAATAGAGAGGACTGCCTGGGGGAGAAGATGCTGAGACGGGGCTTGGATGACAACCAGAGAATCCTTTCTCTCAAGCACAGTATTTGCAATTTCTTAACAGCTGCATTGTAACATGGCCCAGTACGGAGAAGCGCAGCGTAGTGGCTTTCAGTTATAATACTTGATATGACTCTGATGCCATTTGGTTCCTCATGATTTTTACCCGATTTACAGAATAAAAAAATTTAAGGCTCAGAGAGATTAATAAATTTGAGGGGGGGAGTCACTTCTTTATTATAGAGAGAAAACAGGTTTGTGTCAGGATTTTATGAAATTAAGTAGAGTGTTCATCCTAGGATGAAAGAATATGTAACAATATAAATTGGTCAATAGATCTGATTTTTATAGCATAATTTATATATTTATATATAGTGAATGCATGGGTCTTAAGCTTATAGTTTGAGGTTTTGGGAAACGCACATACCCATATACCACATGCCCCCATTAAGACGCAAAATAATTTCTTCACGTCCAAAGAACCTTTATGACTCTTCTAAATCAAATTTCAACCACCCCCCCCCTTTAGGATTGTGTATGCTATTAATGTGGTTGATGATTTTGATTGGTTTTTGAAACATAAACCATGCCAGGTTGAACCCCATCTAGTCTAAATGTATTATTCCTTCTCAGTTTTATTACTGAATTTGATTTACTAATATTTTGTTTGCAATATTTGAACCTATTTTCTTGAGGGATATTGGTCTATGATTTTATTTTCTTGCAGTGTGTTGTCTGTCTTTCGTGTTATGGATGTCTTGGTCTCATGGAATGAATTAGGGGATCTTTCCTCATCCTCTGTTTCCTGAGTGAAATTTATATTATTTCTTTCATAATTGGTGATAGAATTTACCAATAAGACTGTTTCCATGTGGAGCTTTCCTCTGGAGAAGCTTGTTTTCATATTTCATATTTCTTTGTCAGTTTCCTCCTCCTGTGTTTTCAAAGGAGACTGTCTCTTACATCTAAGTCGTTGAATTCATTGACAGAAGTTTGGTCATAATACACCCTTATGGTTTTTTAATGTCCCTAGACAGAAGCGATTTTTCCCTTTATCATTACTGATATTGCTAATAAGCTTTTTATTGATCAATCTCTCTGAGGGCATATACATATATATTTATATACACACATATATATATTTGGCTAGTTTTCTGTTTTAATTTTATCAGCGTATTAGCTATTTTTTTTTTCATTTCCCTCTGTATAAATATTTTGGGTTTATTTGTCCTTCTTTCTTAGCTCTTTTTAAGTTGGAAGTTTATATCATTTGTTTAACCTCTTCATTATTTTCTAATATAAACATTTAAAGTTATAAGTTACTCTTTTAAGTGCTTCTTGAGCTATAGATTGCACAAATTTTGATTTTTTATATCTTCATTATTGCTCAGTTAAAAATAATTTTTGACTTCCCTCATGATTTCTTCTTC
>CM052798.1:163880577-163897477 GCA_028533885.1 Nasua narica | reverse complement strand
GAGCCTGGTGGTGGGTATCAAGAAGGGCACGTACTGCATGGAGCACTGGGCGTGGTGCATGAACAATCAATCTTGTAACACTGAAAAATTAAAATAAACAAATTTGGGGAGGAAAAAAAATGAAATATAAAAGTTTGCAGAATATCTCAGAGACAGTGGTTGGCTTTTGGGAAAAAACAACAAAAAGCACTACAATTAGACTCTCTGGCAGTTGTTCCTTATCAGGTCAAATTTGTCTCTTGAGACTACCCCTCACTGACAGTTTCAACCTGAGTGCTATAGACGTTATTTATTCGCATTATTTCCTGCAGCAGAAAGATGGTACAAAAGGCAATAAGAGATGCACTTAGATGAATGGAAGGCATTCTATACAGAAAGAATAGCCAAGGATCAAAGATAGGAAAGGTTGTACCGAAGGTAGGAAATGTGAAAGATGGAGTATGGTTATTAAAGTGACTGATTGAGTGAGTGAATATAGCAACTGAAGGCTGGATTAAACATGATTATTTCCATAAATAATCTTGTGGAAGAACACTGGTTGACACTGAAACACATTTTCCATGTACACATCTTAAAAGGGGCTCTGAATTCCACTTCCAAAAAGAAGGTCCAAAAATGGTTGAAGTGGCTCGATCTTTGTGGTATGTTTAGAGCTACAGGTCATGTCCAAAGCTCAAGCATATATCTAAAAATGTATCATCACTATATAGTCACTCTTGTATATGATTTGCATGACTTCAGATAGAAGTCATCTTCTGACCTGAGGTGAGCAGGTTGACATTTTCAAAGTAAAACCAAGAGGATTGTCTTTTTTTTTTTTCTTAATTACCTATTCCTTTCATGTCCTCATTGCATTTATCCAGATCCCATATGGAAAAGGCACTCATCTGAGAAAAGTGCAATGAGTAATGTGGAGATTCATGTGAAGGTGCTTAAGAATAGGACACATTTATATAAATTTTACTAGTGTGAAATTCGGATTTGTACAATTTACATTCATTTCTTTCCTCTTTTTCTTTTTCCTTTTTTTTTTTTTTTAAAGATCTTTATTTATTTGTCAGAGAGAGACAGTGAAAGAGGGAACACAGGCAGGGGGACTGGGAGAAGAAGAGGAAGGCCCCCCATGGAGCAGGGAGCCTGACGCAAGGCTCAGTCCCAGGACCCTGAGATGACCTGAGAAGAAGGCAGACACTTAACAATTGAGTCACCCAAATGCCTCTCTTTTCTCTTTTGAATACAGAATTTACTTAGCCCTTTACAAAAGTATTATAGTCCCTGGAAATGTATAATTTTATTGAAGTAAGAGATCTTTGGCCAATGCCAATAATACTAACTCACATTTATTAAATAACAATATTATGAGCAATAATTACTTTAATTGGTGATCCTATTAAATCACAACCACCCAACCCTGAGCTGGCACTTCCCTTTTTATTCTGTTGAATGAGAGCAATGCTCATGGTCAAATGACTAGTATATAGTTGAGGTGGGGTCTACATCTGAATCTGTCTGACTCGATAGCCCATGCTCTTAGCCTCTATGTCTCAGTTTCCCAGATGCCATTTTGTCCAGACCTATTACATCTTCACATGGGGAAAGGGATGTCTAGGGAAGAAGTGAATGACAAAGATCAATGCCTTAATAGTGGCAGAACTAGAATTAGTGCCTAGGCTCCTGGGTTCCATTATCTTTCAAGTACTCCTTTCAATTTACTTTAGATCACAAAAAATCAGAATTTCAGGGTGTCTTGAAAACCAAGTCACTCTTAATTTAACAAACACTTAACTCAGGCTAATTATGTTCCAGTCCTCTAAACCCTTTGTATGGATTAAATCATGTAATCTCCACAACCCTCTAGGTAGGGACTATTACCCCTTCCATTTCCCAGATGAGTATCTGAGGCAAGGATTGGCTAAACCAACTGTGTAAGAGCACATAACTAGTGAGTAGCAGGGTCAGGATTGAATCCAGGGAGTCTGGTTCTAGACTTTGCACACTTGATCACTTAGATAGGCTGCTTCTCTTCCAGCTACAGTTGGAATAGGTGACAGGGCTGTCATTTTCACACAAAAGTATGAGGAGGAATGAGAATCTGTCCAAATGTTTTTCTCCTACAAATTTGCCACATCTGAAATAATTCCCTCAGAGTAACTCAAATTCTGAAATAGAGCAATTTTTCAGCCAGGAGGACAAAAATGAAAAGTGCTACAGGAAAAAAAAAAAAAAAAAAACAACCTATTTCTGCTGTATACTGGCATTGGTGACCTTCAGCAATTGACTTGGGAAAGCTCAGTTTCCACAGAAGCAAAGTCCCTGCTCTGCCTACAACCCAATATTTATTTGGATGAGCAGATGAAAACCATTTTAAGTGCCTGTGTATATAAAATGCTTTAAATAAAAATTATAAATATGAAAGAAAAGGGAGTAATTTTTATTTTACAATTATAGTAATTAAGCAGAATCATGACCAATGTCAGTTTCAGATACTACATACCTCTCTCAAAATAGAGCAAAGTTATACTAGGATACTCAATTAAGTATTCATTAAATACATTTATATTTTATGTTCATCCTTTCTTTCAATGGATATTTTTTGAAGACTGAAAGCATAAGATGTTCACTTTTCAAGACCAATGTATGATCATTTAACTCATTGGGAATTCTGATGCTGAAGTTAAATGGTTCAGGAAGAGAGGCATTGAGGAGGTGAGGACTTTTTTTGTCACAGGGAAGGCCTTGTTTATTTTAACATTGTCCTTATGTGCTGAGTACAATGTAGAACACATAATAGAGACTTAGTGGGTGCTTCTTGACTAAAATGGAAAATTTCATCCAAAGTTTCATCCAAAACACACAGCTTTCCTCCATGTGTTTATTATAGGACCATTTGACTAGCATTGGAGAGGAAATTGGACATTTATTTTAATATTATGTTCCAATTCCTAGGTGCAAACTTGTATTCATTACTACTTAAATTAAATCTCAGTGTGCATGCCTCATGTTATCCGTACTGATGGGACTATTGGACAGGACTTGAATTACGAAGGATGCCATTTCATACTTTACCAAGTTACTGGAGATGTAACTCTGATGTTGTCTGATATGGGAAGACTTCCTATCATGCCTATCATGTATCTTACATTAACGGTATCTTTCTGAAGTCAATTCCACCATGTTTCTTAAGTTGCTGGGATTGGCAGGGGGAGTAAGAGCCACACATAAAATGCTGATCATTTTAACTGCCCAGATTTGACACCATCCTCTTCATCCCTTTAGGCTTATTTTCCCAGCACTTTTGATATTTCATTGAAGTTTTACTAGTTTGCTTCGTCATAGAGTAACTTTTGATTATGAGAAGACTTTGAGGAAATCATATAAATTATTTGGCCTGGTTTCTCCATATTAAAAATATGGAAAATGTGGTCATTTAGAATTTCCCAAATCATGTAGTTGGATGGTGGTGAAACTGAAACTGAAGTTCACATTTCCTGGTTCCAGTTCAGAGATCATTTTATGACAAGTAACCTTATTTAGGATGAAACGTCCATGTTTTCATATACTGTAGAAATATCCCAAGCCTCTGCAACAGTTTAATTCAGAAAGTAACTTTCCCAACACACACACACACACACACACACACACACACACACACACACACACACAGAACTTTATACAACTGTAGCTCTGGAAGACATCTGTAAGTGAATATGTCAAGAACTGTACAAAGTAAATCAGATTTTATCTCATTTCATCTGTACACAAAACCGGGTTTTTTTTATCTGGCTTTAATATGAGAATAAAATTTTCTGATTCTATGACTGATTGAAATAAAGTATCTTTCCTGTATCACAATTAGTAATGACCGATGCAGGTTTCACCATGAGGTTTGTGTCACTGTGTCACAGTATATTCTCAACACTGACCCTCCTTTCTATGATTTCTCATATATCAGTGTGTTCTAGGGAAATAATGATTCCTGACTTATGTTCCTTTTTCATACAAGTGAATATCAAAGAACTTGGAGGTACAGGAGTTGGCTTAGGGAGGGAAAATTCAGAAAGTCAACATTATTTTTTCTCAATATCTGTATTAAATGGTTATAAAAGATAGATCCAGGACCATAGTGTTTATTTTCAGGGAGATGAATTCGGTCTCAAATTACAAAGGGATTTCTGTCAAAGCATCAACCAATGGGATTGGCTGCTAAGACATGCATTTCCTATTATCTTAGGTATTATGCCTTCATTCTGTGACTTATATTTCCCATTTGTTTCCTTTCTCCTCTCCTATTTTTCTCTCTTCCACAGCATCTCTGTAATACCTCATGTGTGCTGAGCACAATGATTGTCATAAAGAATAAAGGCAAGAATAGGTCCACACTTTTTAAGAATTCTTATTCTATTGGTGGATACAGACTCATAGATAATGATAACCTAGTGTGGCAAATGTGAAGATAAAGACAGAGAAATTCAAGGACACGCAGAGGGGGAGACCTAAATCAGGCAAAGAGATGGTAGAAAATACTTTGTAGAATAAATAAAGCTAAGACAAAATGAATAAAGATCATTAAGGTAAAGGAGAAGAGGCAACAAGGAATGTGGGCATTCTAAGCAGAGGAAATGGACTGTGTTGAAGTAGCCACATAAGACAAATGGTGGTGAATGAGCCCCAGTGGGAACAAAGGTGCTGTCAAGGGGATTAACATAAAATAGAATGTGAATAAAATAATAGAATAATAGAATAAAATAATAGTCAATTAATTATTATTAATTGATAAATAATTATTTCTGTATTTTTATACATTTTATTTTATCTTATTTTTGAGAGACAGAGTGAGTGAGCAGGGAGGGAAAGCGAGAATCTCTCCTTTTGGCTCCACACCCAGTACACAGCACAAAGTGGGGCTCAATATCACGACCCTGGGATCATGACATGAGATGAAATTAAGAATCAGATGTTTGACAGCCACCCAGGTGCCCCAGTTATTTCTGTATTTACCTATGAATTTCTTTGCCTTTGATTTTATGTTCCTTGCTCGTGGCCATGAGCTTCTCTTCAGGACTTCTTCAGCTAAGTAAATTACCCTTAGTTAGTAAGAATAAGAATTTTCCCAAAAGATATAAAGGGAGCCAGCCTGAGGTGAGGGGAAAAAAATCCTTTCAAAATGGAAACATTGACGAGCACTGGGTGTTAAATACAACTAATGAATTGTTGAAGACTACATCAAAAATTAATGATGTACTATATGTTGGCTAACTGAACATAATAATAAAAAAATGAACACATTAAAATGGATATATAACATTTCAAAATTATTGATCTTCTGTGCCAGCACTATCACATGGATGATAAGCTATCCATATCATTGGAGTATCAGGAGTCACCTTGCAAAATAGCTCCACAAACTGCAAACTGATCCGTGATATTCCACCATTATTGGTACAAATGTTGGAGGCAATAGGCCTTCTGAAACTGACCTCATGTCCATTGTTTGTCTTTTCTGAATTTTCTTTTCCTTATGGGAAAAATGAGAATGCAATTACCTAACTCTTCAGATCAGAAGAAAATTCATCCAGATTTTGTTCTACACACTGCCCCTTGGTGAATGATTGGTTCCCCCAATATTTTATGTATATACCCAAACAGGGCATAATAGAATTACGAAATATTAGAGGTTGAAATTTCCTTAGAGAGCATCTCGTGGCTCTTAATGTATTTTTTCATCTGCTCATTTTTTTACGTGTTCATGTAACAAACATAATTGGTCTCCTACTATGAGCTGGGTGCACGTGTGCCTGAGGATCAAACACACCCTTTATGCAGAGGAAACCACAGTGACGTGGAAGACAGGGCACAGAAAGAGACAACTATTATTCAGTCCCGGTGGTTCTGTGAGAGAACAAGGCATGGTATAGTAAGATATGAGTGATTTCCTGAGTCAACAGGTCAACTACCAGTTTGGGGACAAACGAATTAGGATGAGTGTTACCTCATGGACAGCAGAGGATGGCCAATACCTCCAGAAATGGGGACTCCAATGCAGAAGGAAGTTTAATGGTGAGAATGTTGCGGCCTTAAGAATGGGAACCAAGAGTAGAAGCTGGAGTACCAGTTACCTTTTCCTCCTGGAAGCCTGCCATTCTCTGTCCTTTGCCCAAATACCTGGTTTTTCTCCCATTTTTGTCCTGGGCTTGCTTAATCTCAAGCAGCAGTGCCACCACAGCAAAATTGAAGGATTTTGTATGAATGGTCAGGATTCCTGGGTCTTCGCCCTTGATTAGCTGTGAAGTCACCAATCCTAGCTCTTTTTACAAAGTAGGATTTTTTTAATGAATAATTTGATGTTCATGCACTACCTTCTCCTAAATTCCATTCAAACAAACAAACGCATGAACAAACAAAAAGAGCTCTGATGTTTGTTATTCTAGTTCACTTTAATATATACATTACTAGGTACAGCATTCGTTGATAATATCATTTCTGTTGCTGGGGAATTTAATTACCAATATATCCCCAAGGCAACATGGATTCTAAAGGGAAGGCATCTGTGAGAGGCAACTGTGTGCCAGATGATATAATAAATGTATTGTATCCATCTCTCATTTCACTTTCATAATAAATCTCTGTGGTGGGTATTAGAATCTTCATTTTATAGATGTAGACAATAAAGACTAGAGGCATTTGAAGTTTTCCCAAGTTAAAAGAATTAGTGAAGAATGGAAAGGAGGCTTAAATCCTTAGTTGAGGGACTCCAAAAGTCTCTTCTTTTTTTCTTTTTCTTTTTTTTTTTTTTGCCCCCTAAAAGACCCATCAAACTGAAGCTGTCATAGTGGATTGATTGGTTTCAAAACGGTCGCCATGGCCAGAATGCCGGCAAGGTCTCCCCACTTAAAGTTGTCTCTTTAAACTTAGAAAGTTCACCAAATAAACACTAACATATGCTCTCTGAGACCCACAATTTTCATAAAATATCAGATGTCGGAAGGAGATGAGCAAGAGAGGGAGTAATTGCCACAAGCTGTCTGAAGCAGTGCAGCTCTCAATTAGCCACCATTCAGGATAATAGAGTTATATGCCAGTCAAAGTTACAGCCAGGTTCTTAGTGGCTTTGCCTAAGTAGATTCTTACATGGGAAAAAGAAAGAACAGAAGAAAATTAGCCAAGCAGAGGGCATTCTAATTAGTGTGCTATGTCTCTCAACCTTTATGTTAATCACTTTCTGAAACTGGCTCACAGCCCCTCAAAGACGACAATCTCCCCCTGCGTAGCAGTCACCTTCTACACACCTGGGTCTTGGAGACCCAATTATTTTTCCTGTTAATACTCTGGCATGGAAATATTAATCATTTTGAATATATCAGATGAGGTCAGGTGCTGTGTGCATATAACATAAAGAACACATCACATTATATCTCACTTCCAGGATCCCTGGTGTGGAGGATGAAGAGCTCACCATTTCAACCTCTCCCCCTCTGCAGATGAAAACACTGACGTTCTAAGTGGACATCTGGTTCAACAAGATCTCACAGTGACTAAGGATACTTGGTCTTCATGCCATCTGTGTGCTGGTGTGTGGATGTGCAAGTCAGGGTACTTGTCCGAATGTATATGTATATAACTTGGGCGTTCACCGACAGTGCCCCAGGCCCTCCGCTAGAACAGTTTCCATACAGTGTGGTAATAGAACCATAGATGTAGTGAGAAGTGAGATGGGGTTAACGCTCTGGAGATCCAGAGAAACATCCATAGAACAAAATAAAGTTTGAACTGAGTCTTGAGTGAGACTTAGTGAGGAAAAAGGCAAATGTCATCAACAGAACTTCATATGTCAAGGTAGAAAATCTGAAAGACCTGGCTTGATTTGGAAGACCAGAGTCCTAGACGCACATCAAGAAGTTGTATTTAAAGGTCTGCACCATGGTGCCTGAATTCAAAAAATGTTCGTGAGAAGGAATGAAGTGAGAAAGATGAAGGTACAATGGAATATGAGAAGGAAATGAGTGTACTACATAAAAAGTTCAATTTTATCAGTATTTCCTGGGGGACAGGAATGCACCTGGGTGGGTCAGTGAGTTAAGTGTCTGGGTCTTGCTTTCAGCTCCGTTCTCAATCTCAGGATCATGATTTCAAGCCCTGCATTGGGCTCCACTTTGGACATGGAGCCTCCTTAAAACAAAACAAAAAGCATTTCCTGAGGAACTCTCACGTTTTTATTAGGATTCATGAAAATGTTGATCTTTACCTCGTTTCATAAAATTTTTTTGTAATTTCACTAGATGACATTACATTCATTCAGTAGATGAATTTCAGTAGGTGAAGGGGAAAAAACTTCAAACTCTTATCTCAAGATGAATTCTATGTCTTCACGGGGCATTCATAGTTGCGTGGCTCATGCTTTCTTCTAGACTCAGCTCTCGCACTTTGTTCCTCCTACTTCAGTTCATCAGTCCCCTATGCTGCAGCCTAACTGAACTGGAGGTCTCCACCGGACAACCATCATCTCTCAGATGGCTGTTTTCTTGCATTTACCGCTGCCTAATATGATCTTATCAAAATCCCTTTTTCTTTGCTCAACTAAAATCCACCAATAGTTAGTCCAGGTGCTACGTCTTCAAGATGGATCAAGAATATCTTATTTATAATAACACAGGAACTCTTCTATTATAGTCCTTCTCAACCTGTGCTATCATTTCTTTTGTTTTCTTTTTAATTTATTTGACAGAGAGAGAGAAATCACAAGTAGGGAGAGAGGCAGGCAGAGAGAGAGGAGGAAGCAGGCTCCCTGCCGAGCAGAGAGCCTGATGCAGGGTTCCATCCCAGGACCCTGAGATCATGACCGGCCGAAGGCAGAGGCTTTAACCCACTGTACCACTCAGGCACCCCGTCTGTGTTATCATTTCTTATTCCTCCTCTGCCTCCATACTGAATATCGAGTTTTTTAAGATCACTGACATACTAGCTTTTGGCACCATTTCACCAGATGTGTGCTCAATAAATTCTGCTGGGAGATCAGTAGGAAAACAAATGAATGCTAAACGAATGATGCCATGAAAGACAGGTCTACATCTTGAAAAGACCTGATTGTATAAAGTTATGAACTGGATCCCAGAAACATATTAGAGATTAAAGTACTAAAACAAGTGATAAGAAAACATTGACTTCACATGAAATTTGTCAATTATGCATCTTTTTCCCATGTCATTTACCAGTGTATGAGACCAGAATGCCAGTCTCTTTAGTTAAGAGATTCTTAAGAAAAAGGATCGTATTTTCTTCTTCATGGCATACCTCAGAGTTATATACAATAGTTTCTCAGTAAACAGGAGTGGGTAGGGAGAGGGACATATCACTCTCTGAGTAATCAGATATCTTGCTATCATTTTTTGAATGCATATTATATATCCAGTATTTTACACTCTTTACATCATCTGATCATAATAAGTATCTTGAGAAGTAGGTGTTATTTCTTCAAGCTATAGTTGAGTAAATTAAGTTACAGGGAGAATAAGGCCCTTTTCTAAAGTAGACAACACATGGCCGAACATGCTTTCTCCTTCCATCAAAAGTTGAATCTATTTTCCCACTTCTTGAAAATAGGTTGAGTTTGTGACTTGCTTTGTCTAATAGAAAGCAGCACAGTGATGTTACATCACCTACAACCTTCACGACAGCTCCAATTGCTACGTATGCATGCGTGAGTATACCTGGGATTCTCCAGTTCTAGTCTGAGCTGCTAGATGTTTGTGGTCTCCTGAGTGACTCCAGACAAGGTCAGGAGGTGAACAGCCCAAGTGAGTTCAGCTCTAATGGCTGATTCCACTAAATATGAACAAATACATTGCTGTTTTAAGCCACCACATCTTGGTGGTGGCTTTTTATGTAATGGGAGACAGTAACAGCTAGTATTTGGCAAAAATAATATAACTCTCCACTACCATAAGCTTCCTTACCACGTTAAGTTCTCTTGAATGTGTTCTACTTTTATGTATTTTTCCACTTATATTAGAGTTTGTGTTAGAGGAGTTTTGATATTACTTCTCATACAATGTTAATTTATTGTCACGATTCTTCTTATTATTTATTGTCATTATTATGTTGTTGATGTTGTTGTTGCTGCTGCTTGGTTTAACATCTGTTCCACTAGAATAAAAGCTCCTTGATGACACAGTGTTTAGCTTATGCATTGGTGCATCATTAAAATCAACTACAGTGTTTGGTCCTCGTTACACACTTAGAGTTTTTTGAATTAAGTGTTGAATGAATTCTATCTACAAAATTATGACACCCTTGAAAGATTTTGATATGAAGCAGAAAAGATGATCTAAACATGGTCTTCAGAAATGTATTGAGGCAGCTATGTAAAGGATGGTTTAAATTGGAGAAGAGGGATCAGGGACAAGTGTAAGTCTAGAGTAAATATGCCTTCAGTAATAACACCAATATCAAGTGTCAGCACTTCTGAGGATATGTAACACTCAGGTTGTACAATGTGCCTCATAGAATTAGTTTGATTCTTTCTAATCCTAGGATCAATATCTGCAACAGTAACAGAAAAATCAAATTCTTATCGACATTGAAAAAAAAATCTCCAGATTCACAATGTAAGGTGTGTCTGCTTCCCCCAGGACGCACCTAAGACCAACTCATTCCTGAAAGTATTCGTATCCACACAAGACCCAACATCAGGACCTCCCTGGTTACTGATGAGAGGACTGCCTCAGTAAAAGTTCTCAGTGCTGTGTCATTTCACATTGGGCCCCAACTATCTAGGACATAACTGATTAGTAATTGATAAATTCTCATGAAAATTAGAATTTTTCACATGTGCATTGAAGGATTTCCTTCCGGGGGTATGCATCGCACAAGGGAAAAACACTTTCACACTTGTTTAACTCCATGTTCCCAGGAATCTCATCTTAAGAATGTGTATTCCACCCTGGATTTACGTCCAGATTGGTCTTCACTTGATTCCTTTGATACCGCAAATTCTCTAAGGAAACTTTTCTCTGCCGTGGAATTCCCTTCTTTCTTGTCTTCAAATGGTTGGGACTTCTCATTGTCAAAGTTTAGGCAAAACCAATTACCCCTTCAGAGAGTTGTTCTCATCCACCCAATATGAGGTAGTTTCCTCAACATGGTCTGGTCATTTTCGAATTACTCATATTACTGTCCACATAGTAGAGAATGTAAACTTACCTCGACTTTTTATTTTGTGATTTGCTAATTTTTTGTATCATGCTACTGGAATTTTACTAGAGTAGACGCCATCTTCCTCACATTTACCACTGTATCTTTAGCGACAAGGATGGATGGATCATCTTATACAATATATGATATATATTTATGAAAATACATATATGTACACATACATGTAAATATATATGTATTTACAAGTGATGCCAAGGTCAAGCCTTTTTTTTTTTGGTATAATTTGACCAACTTCACCCGTTTCCCCCATCTTCCCCCCCACACCTTGGGCAGTCACCAATCTGTTCTCTGTATCTATAGGTTTGTTTGTTTATTTGTTGTTTAGTTTCCACATATAAGTGAGAAGATGCAATATTTTTCTTTTTCTGAATGACTTATCTCACTTAGCATAATGCTCTCAAGTTTCATCCATGTTGTCACAAAGGGCAGGATTTCTTTCTTTATGGCTGAATAATAGTCTATTATATATGTATGTGTGTGTATATATATGTGTGGGTATATATACACATACACCACCTTTTCTTTATCCATTCATCCATCAGAGGACATACAGGTTATTTCCATTCCTTGGCTGTTGTAAATAACCCTGAGATGATCACAGGGGTGCATATGTCTCTTCAAGATAGTGATTTAGTTTCCTTCAGATAATACACCTAGAAGTGGGATTGCTGGATCTTATGGTAGTTCTACTTTTCATATTACTGTCTATAGAGGCTGGACTAATTTATATTTCCGTTGACAGTGTTACGAGGGTTCCCTTTTCTCTGCATCCTGGCCAACACTTGTTGTCTCTTGTCCCCTTGATGATACACATTCCAGTCGGCATGAGATCACACCTTAGCATGGTTTTGATTTGCATTTCCCTGATGATTGGTTATGTTGAGCACCTTCTCATGTACCTATTGGCTATTCATTGTCTCCTTTAGAAAAATGTCTGTTCATGGGGCACCTGGGTGGCACAGTTGGTTAAAGATCTGATTCTTGGTTTTGGCTCATGTCATTATCTCAGGGTCCTGGAATCAGGCCCCACATCAGGCTCCACGCTCAGCACAGAGTCTGCTTGTCCCTCTCCCTCCCCCATTGCTCCTCCTCTTGTTTGTATTCTCCCTTTCAACCAAATAAATAAAGTCACTTAAAAAAATATTTGTTCATTTCCTCTGGGCAGATTTTAATCAGATTGTTTTGAACATATTGCCTTTTTGTTATTGAGCTATATGAGATCTTTATATATTTGGATATGTATTTATATACAACTTACATGCATTTATATATAATTTTACATATTAATATATAATAAGTATTTGCACATACATATGTAAATATGTGTTTATGTTTACAAAAAATGCCTACATCGAGTCTTAACCCCTTGATGATTAGGTCTGGGGTTTAGGCCACCACTTCAACCACTCACTCTCCCAACACCCTTTGGTTTTGTGATTTTAAGCAAAGGACCAGTAAATGCATTTCTGAATTATGAAGTGTAAGAATAGTGAAAATGGAAATCTTAAAATAAAGTGAGAGTGGCTGCTTTGCAATCCAGGCTCTCTGTCTCCAACACTGTCTCCAACACTGACTTGCCTTTTTTTCTGCTTCCACCTCCTGTCACCCAGTTTGTGAATGTTGTGTGTTTTGTGTTCTGTGATTTTTTTAAAAATATCTGTGATAGATGAAAGGCCATGCACTGAAGCATGCTGTCAGATTCAAGCTATTTGTCACCAAAACCTGGCACTCATCTCTGCCAAGTTGCTGTGTCTGAGTCATGTCTCTGCTTGTGACAAAATGTCAGTGTGATTTGTCACCATCTAATATTTATTCCATATCATATTGCCACTTGCTGGCCATGGGTCAGAAGCCCTGGAGAGGCAGGATTCTTGAATGATTCTTTTAAATGTTTGCCTTGGGAGAGCCCTCTTAGCTTGGCTCCAACCACCAGGTGAAAGTGAGATCTTTGTTATATGTAAATGTTCAGCATATCACAATTGATGACGTGACTCAATTTTCCAATGTCACCTCAAGAAATTCTAAGTCTACCTCTTCCCCAGTACTGTTTGTAACCCTAGAAACCCTAATGGGTATGTTATCCCATTAAATTCTTACGACACAGAATTTGCAGTTTAAGAATTCCCAGTTTCAGAAGAGATAAATTTCTTCAAGGATTCAGTAAATAACTGGGAAATATTGAATAAGAGTCAGCCCAACAAAAGATTTCTATGAAAGATTGAAGTTAACCTTCTAGGAAAAAATATGACCCCAAAGAAAAAGAGGACTTATCCCAAAGACAATGAATGAGAAAAAGTTATTTTGAGTCTGCCAATTGTGAGCTGACACAGGCTTCCTCAGTACCAGCCTTGTTACAAAGACAAAAAATCTGAGATGAGCAATGGATGAAAACAAAAGGAGAGAAAAAGTTCTTGTTGATAGTGATGCATACCATGGTATTCACAAGCAAAATATTGTGATGTTTACGATTTGCTTTTAAAATACTCAGGGGGTGGAAAAGTAGGGAGGGGATAAAGAAAGCAAGATTGGCAAAATGTTGATGATGGTGGGATGGTGTGATGGGGATATGAGAATTCCTTGTGTTGGTTTCTCTGTTTTGTTTAGGTCTTTAGTGTACTAGATAGTGTCCTCTAAGTTTAGGAACCCAGTAGGCAAATGAAGGTTAATTCGGGAAAGGCAAAGGGATTTAGGAGCTTGTCCAAGGGACAGAAACCTTTATCCAGAAATGGAACAAAGCTAGAGACACTGCAAAACAAGCAGAAAGACCAAGGCTTAAGGGCACTGAAAGAAGTGAGAAGGAATTCTGATAAGTGGTTGGGCTCCCTACTTCGATTTTCTTTCCGCCCCCTCAATTTACTGCTCATGGTTTCTGGCACTACTATCATTTTATGGAGGGGTTTTTCTAGTTATCTTTCTGGCCTAATACATCAGCAGCTCCTGTTGTGTACATATTGTGTATCAAGGTCCTCGGCACATTGTAGGTAATCAATGAATATTTGTTGAATTTGTCAAATACTACTACCCTCTAGATGTGAGCTCAATCTACCTGCAGCAGAATAGGGCTCAGGGGGCTTAAGGGTAAGAAGGCATAAAAGGAAGGCTAGTCGTGCTTCCTGTCCCTGATGGGATTAGTGGCAAGAAGGTACAAAGGGGCATCCAAGAGGTTTTTCAGAGGGCCAGTGCAACTTTTCAGGGTACAGCGTATGGTCCAGAGAGGTTGTGGACACATTCATTCATTCATAGTACAAATATTCATAAAATCTGTACCATGTATTGGACACTGTCCTAAATTTGGCATTAATAATAGCTAATAGAGACCATGTTTGTGTGTTCAGTTTCACAGGGATAACATATAAATAGTGAGGAGACAGCTACAGTTCATGATCCATTTCTGCTAGTTAACAACAATGTGTGACCTGGGCTATACAGTTCGCCCTAAGTTCAGTTTCCTGGAACTCATGAAAATACCCACCACACAGAGGCACTTTTGCTCTTACTAACACTTACTGTGTGCCCTCCCTGAACTCTAGCAGTAATAATTAGGCACAGCACCCTGTTCTCCTTTCATACCTCATTCCAGCCCTTACCTGCCTTTGTGTTCCCATTAATCTCCAGGGCAGGACCCACACCTTACTCATGTTTGCATACTTGGATTTGCAGTGGATAGAACGCATGAGATATGATATGCCCTTTCAAAGAGCTCTAGAGAACACAGCATCTTAAAAATCCAAATGCTGGCTTCAGAGCAACTGAGAAATAATGCTGAAAGAAGTTAGTTGCAGCTGTTGTAGAATGCCCATTAAACCAGCAGGGCGAAAAGAACAAATTATGATGACCTGTGGCCCCACACTGGGGCAAAACTGCGAAAGACAAAGTCTCTTTTCACATTTGATTTCAAAATAGCCACCCCAAATGCAAGTCATTATGTCTCTATTAAACCCAGCAGTGCAACTCATTCTTTCAGCAATTGTGCATGAGCTGAGTTAATTTGAACCAGAATATATGGACACCAACACCAGTGTTGAAAACTGAAATTGAGCAAACCCCCAATTGCATCGTTAGCTTCTTCACATTATCTTTCTTTTCTCTGTGAATAGTCACATGCTTCTTCCTCCTATCCAACACATACTAATATAATTAGCAAATGCAATAGAATTTTTAACACCATTAATCTGTTCTCGATTCTACATAAATTTAGTAAATCCTTGTAAGCATATAAGGAACATTAGTTTAAATCCAAAGGGGAAAAAAAATCCCCTTCATGAATTGATGAAGAATATGAAAAGCTGAAAAGAAGTACAGTAGATTTTTTTTTTTTTTTTTCTGGTTGACTCTTGAGCACAGGTTGGAACTGTGCAGGTTCATTTATAAGTGGATTTTTTTTGATACATGCAATCTTGTAAATATATTTCCTCTATTAGTTTTCTTAGTAACATTTTCTTTTGTCTAGTGCACTTGATTGTAAGAAAACAGTATATAATACATATAATATGCAAAATATGCATTAAGTGTCTGCTATTGGTAAGGCTTCAGTCAACAGTAAACTCATTAATAGTTAAGTTTTGGGGAAGGCAAAAATTATACATGAATTTTCAATCGTGTAGGAATTGGTAACCCTAACCCTTTTCTTGTTCAAGGGTCAACTGATGTGAGTTCTTGTCCAGTTCAGTGGCTAATGTCTACGAGTTTACTTAATCTCTTTGGATTTCAGTGTTTTGGCCTCAAATGAGGTCAAGATCACCCACACTGCCCTCTCATGGAGACTTAGGTTAAGTACAAAAAGTATGCTTAAGAATTTGGCCAACTAGAAACCATCGCCCAAAGAGGATATAAAATAGGCAGCTCCAGAACTTTAGCTGAATGACAAACTATCGTTTCAACAGTTTTAAACACAGAAAATAAGGCTGTGTGGGTGTTTAACTCTCACAGGTGTGTAGAACAAATGTTATGCTTTTTTTTAATGATTTTATTTTTGAGGGAGAGTAACCATGAGCAGGGGGAGGGGCAGAGGGAGAAGCAGATTCCCGCTGAGCAGGGACACCCCCCCATGTAGGACTCCATCCCAGGCCCCTGGGATCATGATCTGAGCAGAAGGCAGATGCTTAACTGACTGAGCCACCCAGGAACCAAACAAATTTTATACTTAAGGCTACTCTCCTCCAAGTTATCTTCCTTATAAAACTGGAATAGTATTTAAAATTGTATGTCTTCATAAATACTCCTGGAGGAAAACATTATTCTAGTGAACATTATCACACCATTTTGCTTTCGCATTTCTTTTCCATCTTTTCCTCCCTTCCTCTCCATCTTTCTTTCTTGAGAACAAGCAAGAGGAGGAGCAGAGGGGGAGGGAGAGAGAAGCCCAGGCAGGCTCCACACCCAGCACAGAGCCTGATGCAGGGGATCCATCCCATGACCCCGAGATCGTGGCCTGAGCCAAAATCGGGTGGGATGCTTAACCAACCAAGCCACCCAGGTGCCTCCTCCCTTTTCCTTATTTCCTTCTTTTTTCCCTCCTCTTTTTTCCCTTCTTCCCTCCTTCCTTTCCCCTCCCCCTTCCAAGTATCTGGATATTTAATTTCAGTGAAATGTTCTCCATCTTTAAAGTGTAAATGAAGGGACACCTAGGTGGCTCAGTGGGTTAAAGCCTCTGCCTTTGGCTCAGGTCATGATCCCAGGGTCCTGGGATCGA
>CM052798.1:163857379-163880077 GCA_028533885.1 Nasua narica | reverse complement strand
ATAATTAATGGAAATTTTCCTTTATGTGCATAAGGAAAGAATAGTATTATGGAGATTGTTATGTGCCAGTTGGTACCTACATATTGTCTCATTTAATCATTCTACAAATTCATAAATAGCTGAGTTCCTGCTTTGCACTAAATTCTGGAGGTTAGTTACATAGATGTAAAGAGCAAATTTGCTATTCTTAGTTCCACAGTAGTCAAATAAGATTGGGCTCGGTATCATCTCTTTGTAAATCAGAAAAGAACAAGCTCGAAAGTATTTAAGTACTTTTCTCAAGCTCACATAGATACTAAATTAAGGATTTAGAATTCATATCTTTGGCAGTTAGTATCCAAAACCCATTCTTATGTTATCCCGCACTATATTTGTGAGATCTTAATATTTGGGGTTATAAAGGCACGCATATCTGTATCCCAATCAAATAAGTTAGAACTAAAACGTGAATTTAAAAAACCCAAGTGTTTGGGATGCCTGGGTGGCTCAGTCTGTTAAGCGGTTGCCTTTGGCTCAGGTCAAGATCTGTGGGTCCCACGATTGAGTCCCGCATCAGGCTCCTTGCTCAGTGAGCAGCCTGTTTCTCCCTCTGTCTGCCTATCCCCCTGCTTATGCTTGCTTGCTCTCTCTCTCTCTCTCTTTATCTGATGAATAAGTAAAATCTTAAGAAAAAAAGTGTCTTATAAAATGTCTGTTTCTATTATGTTATACACATACTTAAATAGTAAAATACATAAAAAAAACTTCGATTGACTTCTTTTTTGCAGCATGGAATATAAGAGTTATTAGAAGGCATCATAGACAAAATCTGATTTACAAACCTTATACAGCTTTCCCAAGATCACATAAGTAGAAAGTGGCTAACCCAGAATTGAAAACATCTTTTTTTTAAAAGATTTTTTTTTTTTATTGGAGAGAAAGAGACTGAGAATGAGAGGGGAGAAGGTCAGAGGGAGAAGCAGACTTCCCACAGAGCCAGGAGTCCGATATGGGACTCGATCCCGGGACTCCGGGATCATGACCTGAGCCGAAGGCAGTCGCCCAACCAACTGAGCCACCCAGGCGCCCCAGAATTGAAAACATCTTAAAGAAAAAAAATAAATAAAGATGTCATGAAACTCTACTCTCTTCACTATATGGTATTGTTCCTCTAGCAATTCCATAAATTCATACAACAAAATTACTCTAAATCTATAACTTGGAAAATAAATCTACATTTCATGTTTACTCTCAATGAACATAAAGTCTCAATTATGCAAAATGAATAAGTTCTAGAGATCTTTTGTACAAAACTGAAATACTTTTTGTGCAGAGCATAGAAGCATCAGTCCAAGAAAATCAAGAAATGTACAGTGGAGACTGTCATGGAAATTTGCTTTCATGTTCAAAGAGACAAGAGCCAAATTTCAACTTTATACTATTTGGTAAGCCTCCCCTAAAAAGTGACACAGGAATTAGACCTTTTTTTTTGTCTGCCCACCTATTACTGAGGACACATGTCTGAGTTCTTTGAATGTTGACTCCCATCAACTAGCACTTGAAGAGTAGTTTCTGAGTCTGGTGTGAAAGATACAATGTTTCAAAAGAAAAAAAAAATCTCGCTCCTTGTGGTTCTAACAGACTTAAGAAGCTGTTGATCTGAATGGGTGGTGACATCAACAAATAGAACAATGATTTAATGGGAATATTTGTTACATTTTGTGGCCATCATCATCTACACAAAGGCCCTTACTTACAAGCCCAAATTCCTCTGTGAGGATCAAATGCAAGCCTTATTATCTTTTCTAACTTTGGGATAGGATGAATAAAAATGACCTATAACAGGTTCAGCAAACCAGATTAAGTCTTATTGAAAACGATGCATTTTCCCCAAAGAGGATCTATGTATTTCCTGACATATGCCATGTGATTGACTGTGGTTTTGAAAACTTTTAAGGTAATTTTCTTGTCCCTGTGTGGCTTAGTGACTATGAGTTCTTGCTTTGTCATTTAAAGGTCAACATATTCAGTATGTATCCAATTTGTGTTCAATTATTTCAGCTCCATAAATACTCCTTTGTTCATTTGTGCATGAGCCATCTTTCTCTTAGGAAGGACTTTGAGTTCTAAAACAATAATCTTATTGACTGCTACATAAAAACCTATGCTGTGAAATGTGTAAGCCTGATGATTCACAGACATGTACCCTGGGGCAAATAATAAATTATATGTTAATAAAAAAAAAACTTATAGTGAGATTGGGATACATTGTTAGACAATGACTTACCCTATACTGCTACTCTTGACATATGTGAGATTTCCAAGGTAATGATTGCAACTCCCCCACCCCCATCCCCAGCAGGATGTATAACCACAGCCTTTAAGAAAAAGATGCGAAACATACAGGAGAACATCATTTGCATCTCTGTTCAAGGACAATGGAAGATGAGATAACATGACAGAGAATGACACTGACTAGAAGTAGAAAATATGAGGGAAACAAAGGAAGACACCTGAGTGGAGTATAGAGGATCGGGTATTTAAGCTCAGACAATTCTAGGTTCAAATCCTTACTCTACCGTAGTAACTGTGACCTTGCGAAAGGTACCTAATGATTAATCATCTGAGCTAGTCCATTAGCAAAACAGGGGAATTACTGTATTTGTTAGAATCGTTGTGATGATAATAATAATAATAATGATAAGTGGATGAAAGAAACGGAGCACAGCGGACAGTACTTAAAGTTAGCTCCATGTCTCTTCTGCAAGGGGTGTGCTGGCTCTGAGTTTCGGAGAGAAGGGCAGAGAAAAGCAGACAGAGATATTCTACCCAGAGGGTGTGTGCAATCTGAATGTCAAAATAAGCCCCATGTATGTGCCATGTGTGCGTGTTTGTGTGTGCAAGTGTATGTGTGTCTGTGAAAATTTGTATGTGCTAAAAAGAGGTGAAGATAAAAGACCGCAGGAATTTACAAAAAGGAAGGAATTAGAAGCTAAAAGGAAAACTTAACTTGGTTCAGAGTTACTACAGTTCAGTTCTGAGAGCCATCCCAGATTCTCCCTTCTTGTTCACCCCTGTTCTCCACGTCAAATCAGCCCATGATTTCTGCTGAACATCACTAAGCAGTGTCATGCTCTCTGCTTCTACCCGTCCTCACCCCTCATCCTCCTGCCCCCACACTGAGGTTCTACAATGTTTCCACCTGGTCTGCTTGCCTGAAACCTACCCTTGACTCCTTCAATCCATTCTGCATATATGGAAAGAGATCTGATATTACTCCCTAAATACATATATGCACACATGCATACGCACACACACAAGCAATCTATTAAGAAGGACCTAGGATGTAAAAGAACAGAGAATGTTTTAAAGGCTTACAAATATATCCCTGTGCAAGTAAGATGTTATAGTCAATTGAATTAGGAATCACAGTGAGTTATATGACCTGGTTGCAGTAACTGCATTAAGCAACCATATTATTTCAATAATAAAATAAACCCATTGAAACAGATTGTTTTCTGGGATAATTATTTAACTAATTTAAAAGTGGCAGTAGGATGAATGTTCCAATCTTTGCATTTTATTATCTCTTCACCATATGCAGCCAGAAAAATACTGTCGTTGGCAATTGTACTTCTTTACATTTATAGAGAAGTCCCACTTCTTTTCCCAAAGTTAAATTTTAACATATGTGTCCATATTTCATCCTTATGCAAAGATCTCATTCTGAAGGGCTCCTATCAAAATTCCTTCTTCGAGCTGGCCTTTCTGGGTCTCTAAATTAGACCCCATCGCCTCCTGTACATCCCAGAGCTGCCTGTGCACAGCCATTGGTGGCTCTCATTGAAGCCGTACCACTTGTAGACTATTTCTGGGATGAATGTGGCAAGGGCAGCATCTGTCTTGCTCCCTGTCGGGTCTGCTGCAGCAAGCCCCGTGCACGGCCCACATCAGTGCTCACAGAGTCTCTGCTAAGCAGATAATGAAGTGTGTGGACCAGGGTGTTGCTATTATCTGCATTTTGCAGTTCAGGACAGTGTGCCCAGTGGAGGTATTAATGAATCCGATGCCTTCTGTCAATAACGAGTGCTAGCTTTAAACACATCCAATACGGATGCAGGAAAAGCCTGACTTGCCGCACCCTGCCCAGAGCTCAGAAGAATACTTCTCTGCAATTCCAGATGCTGACGAAGAGGATGTACTCTGACCCACAGCTGCTTGTATCCAAAACCCAGCTCTGCCATTCACTAGCTGTGTGACGTCAGGCAAGTTCCTTAACATATCTGTGTCTCATTTGTAAAGTGTGGAGGGTTAAAGTGCCTACTTGTAAGGTCTTTGAGAGGAATAAATGATCTACCTACCGTTATACAAAATACTATAATAGAAGTATTAACTAAGTCCTTGTTGCTGATTCCTTATTACTTACATTTTTATTGTTACTGTTTAAATGAGGCATTATACTACAGTAGATACTATGTCATAAAATGAGAGCACCAGTAGAATAGCACAGTGCCCGGTACAGAGTAAACAAATTGTAGTAGACATGATTATTTTTGGTAGTAGTATTAGCAGCAACCACCTTACCATTTAACCTTATTATTTACTAGACCACAGTTGATCACCAGTAGCAGAGGAAAAATTTATAGAAATATTAATAGTTGACACTGACTGTAAATTTACTCACCACTTTACATGTATTAAATACCCAGAGAGAAAGAACTGAGAAGCAGGCAAAATGATGGAATCTGTCACCCCATTATTGTGCTCTGTATCCCATCTGTGTGACTAGATCATGGTGAGGCTTTGGATGAATCCTTCTGTGCCCATCTTTGGATAGATAGTAACAGTACCTACTTCAAGGCTTTTTTGTGAGGAATAAAAGAGGTATGTGTGAAGAAGAAGGAGGAGGAGGAGGAGGAGAGAGGGAGAGGGAGGGGGAGGAGAAGGGAAGGGAGGAGGAGAGGAAGAAGAAAGGGACGAGGAAGGGGAAGAAGAAGAGGAAGAAGAGAGAGGAAGGGAAGGAGGAGAAGATGACTTGCATTTTAAGCATTCAATACATGTTATGTAGTATTATTATCTTATTGTCGTAACAACCTTAAATACTATATGTGAATGTTATCTGCATTATAGAGACATGGACAATAAATTAGAGGGTTAATTACTTTCCCAAGTGTGTATAGCAGTTCAGGATCAGGATTGGTCTTCGATTCAAGTCAGTCTGATTCTAGAGCCTGTGCTTACTACATGATCAAGCCCCCAACCCCCAGAGAGAGAGGTGCTGTTTCAGGTACATTGGTGTTGGGGGTTATGCCTGCCACCCCACTTGGCCATTGCCCATCTCCATATAATCACGATGATGCCCTGCTTATCCCAGCTTGTCTAGGGTAGAGCTTGTAGTTCCGATGCTCTTATTATACGGGCTTTTCAGATTAGATCTCCTACGGGCAATGTCTTTGTTAATCTTTCCAGATAATTATGAAATGACATTTTGTTGGATAATGGGTAGTAATTTCTTTTTTTTTAATCTTGACAATGTAGCCCCTAATTTCTACTGGTTATACATCTAGTGTGGCCTTCATTAGTATCGCCCTTCATTAGTATCGCCCTTTTGTACTCTCACCCTATCCCCCTGTGCAAGGTGATCATTCACACATTCCTTATTCATCCATCCAACTGTGTGTTACCACATAGCAGACACTCCTGTACATGCTGGAGATACAAAGATATGAATAAGATATAGTCTTGGTCCCTTGCAGTGACACCAAATAGTCTGGCTTAGTTCTATTCATTCATTCATTCATTCATTCATTTTTTAAAAGATTATTTATTTGAGAGACAGAGACTGAGAGAGAGAGCATGAGCAGGGGAGAGGGGCAAAGGGAGAGGGAGAAGCAGACTCCCTGCTGAGCAGGGAGCCTGACATGGGGCTTGATCCTAGGACCTTGAGATTATGACCTGAGCCGACGGAAGCCACTTAACTGAATGAGTCACCTAGGTTTCCCAGTCTGGCTTAGTTTTAGCACACAACATTTCTAGCCCTTGCTTACCTAACTACCATCCCTAATTCCAGCGTTGCAATGGACGCTGCTCTCCACTACCAAAATTCTTGGGATTTCGGTACAGTGAGCCTTTGTCTTTCTTGGCATTATGTACCTACTGATGTCCTCACTCCCAAATCTTGTAGTCAGTCCATATGACTATCTTTCTTCCTTGATTCCAGGTTCTATTCTATTTTCCAGTAGGACAGAGAGTTGCTACCATACCACAATTCATTGTTTAAAATCTGGATTCTCCTTTTATAGGTTCCAGAAGCCTCACATAGCCTAGATAGGCCTGCCAAGCTAGCTAGCAATATATTTTATCCTGGTGAATAATTTTCTACACTGGATCCTATCTTCCACAGAAATGTTGGAGTGTCTATATGTCCTTATCTGAGAATTTGTCTTCATAATCTAGTCTCCCAAAACTAATGCCTTAGGCGTGGGTGGGATATGATCACCCTACCCTTCTGAACCAGATAATTTTATTGTAAGCCTCCATGTTATGAGGGTTCATTATTAAAACTAGTTAATTTCTTACTAATTCTAACATTCTCAAGACCTAAACCTCTCCACACTCCTTTTCCCAGCCCTGAATATTCTATATATCAGAAAATGCACATTAATAAACACTGGCCTTAGAAATGCTATGAAGAATAAAAAATATTTCACTTCAGATATCCCACTGAGAAAGTCTCCCAAATTCAGGTCTGAAATTCATTACATACATCCCTAACCTGTTTCATTTTTCCATTTTCTTTACATTTCCGCCTTTAATACCAAATCACTGACTTCTTCCATTGACAAGAGATCTGAGTTAGTGTAAAAAAGACAGAAAGAGGATATGCGAAATGTTTTCTTATGGATTGTACAAATATTGCTTTCTCTGAGTGCACTGAGAGAGCCCCTCTTTTCCTGCTAGCCTCACGCCGAGATGTGTTTCTCCAATGGTCATAAACAAAACACCAACAGATGTGAGGAGCAAGCGAATATCAAGAAGGCAGTCACCATGGCAACAATAACCATGGAAAGTCCTCTAAACAACCACCCCTGCACCAGCATCTACTCAGAAATTCAGAGCATTCGGCTCACAGAAATACAAAAAAAAAAAAAAAAAAAAGCCAAGACAACGTCAATGGAGAGGGTAGAAATGAGCTCAAAGTTGAAAAATTGAAACTCTCGTCAGAAGTTTCACTTCTCTGCCCAAACCCAGGGCTTGCTCAAGGCAGAATTATGAAGGGAGATATTTTCTGTAGCTTCTCTATGTCTACAGGATAGAGTGTAGTCCTTAATCCGACATTTGAGGGTTTCTGCAGCCTACATTTTTTGGATTATTTGTCACTTGTCTAGCTGAGATAGCTGCTCAAGTCAAAATAGTGTATCATTCTCTCTTGGATATAAAACATACATTTCTAATGCTGACTCACATTGCAAAAATTATTCCCCTTTTGTGAAAGTTTAGTTCGTCTCAAATTCACCTATAAATACCCCAAACAACTCTTCCTGAGTCTCTGAACTTCCATCTCATCCATGAAGTCTTTTCCAACCTCCATAATTGACAGTTATTTCTTGAAATAGGAAGACAAACTCCCTGGCTGGGCAGCATTACACTTAACGTAGCACATGTAAAATGATGTGAACAAAATGCTTTCTTGTGAAAATCAAATGATACGATGTAGGTAAATTAAAATTATATGAAGCTGCAAACCTCACTGACATTGTTATTTTTGATACTGTCAAATTAATATTTCTCCTCTCTCTAGTTTGCTATGTCCCTATCATCTTCATGGAAGAATATCAGTGGGCATGTTGTAAAAACTCAGTCAATATGTATGAATCAGTAAAGAAGGTGGAATATAGAATATCAAGGTGGAGTGAATCTTTTACAACATATACTCAAACAATAGAACAATATGGAAGATGGATTTGGAGGAATATATATGTATTTATTCTCTATCATAAGTCAACATGAATTTTATCTTCTTTCACTCAAGCTGCTCCTTGCCCATAATTAAAGACTCAACTGAGATATTTCAGGTAACCAATGACTCAGTTCACCAAAAAAATCCATGAGACATTTTTTTTCAGGTTTGTTGAAACTTTAAAAAATCATAATCACAAATGAACACTGTCTGAGTGAACTAAAGACTTTAAGGAAACCACCTTTCTCCTCTGCACAGATGTCTACTCATATCTCAGAACTCTCTTGGCTATCAGATACACTTCCCAGAACCCTACTGCCCTTACCCGTATATTGTGGACACCCTTACAGAATATCTTTGCCAGCTGTATAATACCATTTATCACACTATTAAGATACTGTGTTTGGGGCAGCTGGGTGGTTCAATAGATTAGGCATCTGCCTTCAGCTCAGGTCATGATCCCAGGGTCCTGGAATCAAGCCCCATTTCTCCCTCTCCCTCTGCTGCTTCCTCTGCTGTTGCCCTGCTTGCTCCCTCTCTCTGTCAAATAAATAAATAAAATCTTTAAAAAATAATAATAAAATTAATTAATTAAAATATTCTGTTGCCTTGTTAGCCTGTGTCTCCTCCATTACTTTAATTATTTGGTATCCTGTATTTTCTTCATTGCTCTGTGTCCATAATACAGCATAGTGTCATCCACAATGTCATTACCTGTTGCATTAGTGACTTAGTGTATGGATGAAAGATGGAATCAATAAAAAAAGAATGAATACATCAAATTAAATAGATGTCACATATGTGGAAGCATCTAATTTCTCCAAATTATTCAGGAAAGTGTATTTGATATTTTAGAATAACCTTAATTGTATGATGGCATATAATATTTTATCATATGCATTTCTGAAAGCTTTATTCATTTAAAAATATTTGCATATGCCTTATCCCTTTTTTATAGATAGGGTAATCAAGTACTGTATGTCTTTGCAGATCATCTAGCTAAGTGGTTCTCAACCCTACAGCTGTCAAACTTAATAATGAGCTATTTTGTATATATCAAACAATCTAGGATAAACTGTGTAATTGTCCATAGAAACTACACGTTAATGCAATTTGGCACTTAGTAGCTTCAGAACATTGGTTCTGAACGCGTAGAAAGAAATATATATTCATGTAATTTTTAGATGAGGAAAAGATTGGAAACAACTAGCCTGCTCCACAACTATTGTTGGGGGAGAGAAATTGAGGTCCAAAGAGAGAGACTTATTTTGTACATGGTGGTGGAGTCAGGAGAGTGAATTCATTCCCTAATCCCAGAGTCATTGTCCTCTGGATTAATCCATGAAAGGATTTGCATCATGCTTTGAAATACCTATAAAATTTCCTCATTCTTTACTTCCTCTTGCAAGTGTAGCTATAAACCAAATATCACAAGAATTATGGTATGTTCTTGCCTCCTACGGGTTGTTGTGGCTAACTTACTAGCAATTCATACAAAAGCACTGGATGTTTAAGAGAGATAGCTGAGTTTGCGAAAAAGATTGCAGATGACAAGTTTAATGTTGTTTTTAAAATGATGTATCCCTAAGATGACTTAGTGATTTAATTAACTCATATTAAAAAGTATGGAGGTAAGAGATGGACCGAGTGATGTCTACTTATTTTTAATTAAATTTCTGTAAGCAATAGACCTTGATCACTAGCTGGGCTCTTATCTTTAACTCATAGGTCTTAAACGAGGGGGTTTTATTTTTTTTTTATTATTTTTTTTTACAAGGGGGTTTTAGTATCTAATTTTATAATAATAAAAGAAAGCTTGACAATTATTCTACAGCAGTAAATGCATAAATATACACTTTATTTAGCATTAAAAAGATATCATTGATGCAGAACTCTTTTTTAAAGAAAATGGACTACTTTTTATAAGAAGCAGTCCAGAGTTAGCATCACATGCATCAACTAAACCTAGTTGGCATATAATGCAATAGAATTGCATTAATGTATTAAGACTGGAAAACACATGTGCAAAAAAATAACTATGGAAATTTTGGGTTGATGCAATTTGAATCACATTTATATTAAAGTGCAGAAGTTAAGAAAGGGCCAAAGAGTAGAGAAGAACTTAATGTGCATGTATTTAATTAGTAAAAAGTGCTCACTTTACTATGATCCAGGCACTGTACTAGGTACTAACAATACAATGCAGACATGGTCTTAGTTCTGAATTTACAAACTAGAGCTGGAGATTCGCAGTGATAAGACTATACCATATAAACTGTGATTATTTGCTGGCAAATATCAGAAAAAAACTCATTGACTTGCTGTACGGAGTAGGAAATTAATTAATTAATTAATGCACATTTTCCCCTAGTACAGGTGTGTTCCTTCCTACTGTGTAATAACTCATTGGTCCCCAGAGTTCCAAGTACTGGGAATCAAGCCTCCATAAGGAATTCCCATAAACAGATTGCTTAGCTTCCCAAAAGTTTGGGTGTGCCTTCACTGATAAAGTTGTTCTCACATTTGCTTGTAAAGAGTGTGGTGTATTGCAAGTTTAGGGTCATTGCCCTGAAAGAAAATTCATACACTGTGTTCAACAGATCAACCTGGTCCAAACACACCTCTTCCACGGACACTGAGAGAAAAGACTGTCTTCACTTATCCGACTCTTATCTCAGAGGTGTTCCCAATAATTCTATTCCTTAATCTGCTGAGAGGAAATTGCATTTAAATTAGTGCCATGAAGAATTAATAGGGTTTCTTTTACCAGTTAACTGGTTACAGTTTGGGTTTTATAAAATCATATAATAAAATTGTAGATTTAAAACCCAGAATAAAGACCAAAGAATCATTTGAAATTTCACTATAGTAATATAATCTTTGCTTATCCATAAATCTTGTTTGTTACATGGTGGTAATCATGGTTTACAATCTATTTTTCCCCTATTCTTTTTAATAAGAATATTTAAATAGATGGGAGTTTTGCCTTGTAGTTTTATGAACTTGGAAAGGTCTGGTAACTTCTTTATGCCTCAGTGACTCAAGTGTGTAGTGTGGATCTTCTGTGTGTGGTGTGTGATGTGGTGTGTGTGTGTGTGTGTGTGTGTAAAAAAGATGATTTTAGCGACTTTTGATTGGTTTTGTTTGGGGGTGAAGTTCTTGATTTGTTTTTAGTTTGTCTTCATATAAGAAGTTTAAGAAATGGATCATCTCTTCAAAGTCAAGAGTCATAAGTAAGTTTGCACTCTTTTTAAACAAAATATTTAGTATTTAGAAAATATATTAAATCAGTAACCAAAATGTCAGGATGAAAATAGGACTATATCAGAAATAGCAGAAATAATCTGAAAATTATTAAATATAATATGTTTTGGAAAAATTCTAAAAAATATGGAAGATTAATATTTTAGTTACTAATAGCTAAGAATCAAGGATTGATTAATTGGTGAAACAAAAATAGAAATAACCTAAAGATTAGCAATATTTGACATTTAAAGAATGTTAGCAAAGTCAAAGAGGCTGAGCTTTGTCACCAAATAAAACTTGAAATATAAATATGTGAATGACAAAATGACAGAATCAACTTTAATATGACTTTTGTGAGACTGGTGAAAATTAAAGATAATTGAATTTTAAAGGAAACTAAAAAACTTAAAAAAGAAATAGTGACCTAAATAATCCAATCAGTAAAAAAATCATGAAATTTTGGAATCTAACAAGAAGCAATTGGGGTACATCAACTTGGTAGCCATTTACTGAAAGATCTAATATGTGAGATAAAATTCTGCAGTAGAGCAGAAAGGAAAAATGTCAAGAATGAATTATTATAATGAACATCATGGATTGATCAGTCACTGATCATATGTATGAAATTATAATGGAATGTTTGAAAATATTTTTAAAATCATAGACATAAATCAAGAAATGATGGTAGCAATGGCTTAAGCAATGGCTTTGTTTTCCAAATTTAAGTTTAATAAACTAACATTAACTAATATATTGTTATAATTTATTATAACTATACCATTATAATTATAATTATAACATTAACTAATATATAATATATAACTAATTATATATTAGTGAAAGAACTCTTTATAAATGTGGACAAAAATTGAAATGATTTTCAAAAATAGGATTCAAAAGGAATCTATATAAACTGAAAAACTGCATAGTAAATGCTGACTTTTGAGTTCTGGCAATGAAGTACTGTTTTCTCAATATTAGTATACCCAGAAAAAAGATAATCACTCCATAGCTCCTTAACTTCAGTCAATTAAGCATTTTTAAAAGATTTTAAGTAGTCTCTACACCCAATGTGGGGCTCAAATTTACAACCCCGAGGTCAAGAGTCCCATGATCTACTGACTAAGGCAGCCAAGCACCCCGTCAATTAAACACTTTTAGAATATTCCAATAACAACAAAATGAAATCTACTTAACTAAAACTTTGCAAACATTTTCAGAAGTAGCAAAATCAGCTCCCAATTGTTAACAAACTTTATAATTTAAATTTCATGAGACCTCTGTAAACATTTTATTTGTAGAAAATTGGTCACTTATAACTTGGTCATCACTGAAATGGTCTTTAGGTAGATGAACTATGCGTGTTTGCGCTTCAAAGAAATATTCCACCTCCTTGTAGAGCTCCTTATAAGTATATAGGATGCGCGTAAGTCAAGCCTGCATGTGCCACCAGTCGCTAATAATAATTCCATCTTTCTGCAATAGGCAACGTGAAGTTTTTTTAAGAGGAAGGTATCAGCATGAATTTGTGAAGAGTCTGAGGCCAAGAGAAACCTCCTGGATTAAATCAACACTAATGCGTAATAAGGAAAGGAATACACACAACAGAGATTTCAGGAACTTTCCAAGAAAGGGAGTCAGAAAGCATAAAACAAAAGCCCTAAACTAAGAGTGCTTTACATGATTCCTTAAGTTCCCAAAACTCCCTCAGGTTTGCTATATATTTGTATATATCGCATCTTTTCACCTTCTTCTTCAATGACAATAAATGTGCAACAGAAAGAGGCAAGGATTCCAAACACTTGTGAATTATAGGAGATAAAGGGTTATATTTCATTTGTATGGAAGCCTAGGGGCCAAGGACAATGTCTTAATTTAGTTGGTATTAGAGAGAGAGAGAGAATTAGTGCATGCATGAATGAACAGCGTACAACCAATATGAGTAAAGGATTAAGTAAACACTTGCCTTCTGGTGTAGGATAGACAGACAGATATCACATCTTACTTTGAAGCCTGATTTTGGACTAATGAAACCCCACAGGGCAATTGGGGTCATGTTGACTCAGAGAAAGAGAACAGAAGGCTACATATATGGAATCTAAAACGAAGAAGGAGGAAGGGCTTTGGGAGCCAATCTGGGTTAGAAAACGGGCCCCAGGTGAATCCTAGAGCATTCCCAACAAAACTTTGAAAAATGGAGAATTAAATTTCTCAAGAATCAGATGAGACCACAGATAAAAGTATCTTCTTCAACCAGGGAGCTCTGGAAAATTGATTCTTGATTTTGAAAGTAAAGCAATTTTTACGTGATTCAAAGGCATCTTCAGAGGGCAAGAAAAGTTTAATGTGTATACAGTGTGTTTGAAGACTTTTCTAGGGTACAAGAAGCTCTCCTTCGGGTACCATAAGCTGGTTTATTATCCATTATCTGTAACACAAAGATAATGAAAGCGGTATGATTGTCTGTTCGGAAAGCCCACAGGAATACCAAGATTTGACAGCCATGATATATCTCAGTTAGTTTTTCCTGTGTAAAACCATCACAAATCATAGAGCAGACAGTTTGTTGGTTAAAAAGACTACACATTGAGATGATGGAGTTATTCATTTATCTTCATTGAAAGAACTCAGACTGCACCATGGTTGATAACATAAATCTCATCCTATACAAGATCCTCTCTCCTAATGACTTCTTTTTGCAGTTTGATTAAAATTATCTTTGTTTTCTAGTACACAACAGTGAGCTGACTTTTCTGATTAGTCACTGAACCTTTCAACCCAATCCGTGATGCTGAAGTCTACAGAATGATTAGATTTGAACAAAATGAATGATTAAAAATGCCCTTGAAAGGTGGATTAGTAATTTAAATAAGTAAGCATAAACAAGGTAAGTTCACCTTACTATTTCTGATACTTCATTCCTGTGAAATATCAATTTTTTTTAAGATTTTTTTTTCAGTAATCTCACACCCAATGTGGGGCTCGAACTCACAACAATGAGATCAAGAGTCCTACACTCCACTAATTGAGCCAACCCGGTACCCCTGAAATATTTTTTGAGAGACTTCTATATAAACAGATAACCTAATTGATGTGATCACTTCATATTAGTTGAAAAACTCAAATGGTATAGAGTGAGGAGAAGAGAAGTTTACACAAATTGATAACAGGATCAACGTGTAGGAGGGCACCTGGGTGGCTCAGCTGGTTAAAAATAAAATGATGATATAGAACATCACATACTGCAAAATAAAGCAAGAATATAGATATTCTTGAGTACGAGTACAGAAAGAGAAGGTGAAAAAAAAGGCAACAGAGAAAAGCGTGTCGAAAGGAAGGAAAAGAGAAAGAAAGGAACGAACACAAATGAACAAAGGAAAGAAAGAGTAAGATGCGGAGAGGGTAGAAACAGAAGGGAAAAGGAGAGAGAGAGAAAAAGAGGTTAGCTCCCTACATACACTGTGCATTTACTATATGCTAGGGACCATTGTAGGTGATTTTTACACATTACCTACTTTAATCTGGAAATCAACCCCTGCCAGGAAGGGGTTTTGTTTATCTCTTTGACCGCATTATATTCAAGAAAGTTCTTCTTTTTCTTTGAAAGAAAAAAGAGAGGAAAAAAAAGGATTTCCCACAGAGAAAATAAGAGAAGACACAGTCCTATTTCTGCTAATGTGAAAATCACTTCCTGCCATTGGATTTCTTCTTTTTTGTTTCCTTATTTTCCTTCTGTATCCATTTCTGCAGAAGAAACTAATCCAAATAGTGGGATGGCCTATACTAATATCTGAATTTCATTCTGAGACAAACACTCTTGCTAATAAACATTTGACCTTTAGCCATTCCTCAGGACTCTTTCCCATTCTGGTGTCCTTAAATTGCCAACTCTCACTGCCATACTGCTTAGATGAAAACAGTCTCTATTGGAGAAAAAAAAAATGCTGATATAAGACATAGGTCCACTTTTCCCTTCTTATCTTTCTCCTCTGTTTACTCTGCCCACCTTCCCTTCCCTCCTTATGATAGGCCAGAAGAGGAGGGACTTCTCTCCTTCTTAAAACTAAATACTCCATCTGTGACTTTGACCATGACTTCCACACCAGCACCACTTTTTACAATCTTAATTTCTCTTTCTTAAATGACACTTGTCAGGAAAACCAACAAAAACAAAAATAAACAAAAATACGAAACTAAAATTGCATCCCAAGATCTTTGGCTTAAGTCATGTCCCAGAGAAGTAGTTTCGTCTAGATTGGAAGGCTGACGACACATTCATTGATACATTCAGAGGTCTTAATAAGAGTCTTAGAGGAACACTACTCATTGGAATTCAGTCTCAAATTCCAGGGTCTTGTCATGTATGTCACCTGATACGACTCCACAAACCTTGGAACTGAACCACCAAGTTACCTGACTCTACACACTCAAGATAAAATGGTGAGATGGAGACAGGAAATTTCAATTACCATTTACCCCCACAAAAGGGAGGAATAGGGGCACAGTAGACACTGCTAACCGGTAAATTAAAAATCCATCTGGGCAAATATTATAAAGCTCCCAATTTCAGGGGTAGAAAGATTATTTGGCGGTGCCCTGACTGTGCTTCCTACATGTGTTCCCCAAGAACCATGACTCTACTCTCTGAAAGAACTTTCCTTTCCCATTGATGAAGGGTACATTGGAAATATGCGATTGGGCAAAGTTTTCAGCCTGCTTCCTCCCTGTAGAGAACTGGAGGCCCAAAGTTCTTATAAAAAAGTTAACCGGTCCCAGTTATTTTTAGTTCAGCCTATGGCACCTTCATTTGTACAATTCTCTTAAACATTTTGTGGGCTTGCTGTGAACTTGCTTTGATATGCTACAAGTTTTTAGTCACTTAGAAATCCTTTGACAAAGCCACACCCAAGATGGGTCTCTCTGTCTAGACTGAATCACTTCTATTTTAGGAACATCTTGCTGTTTGGGAAAAATAACCAAGGGATTTCTTGAAGTTATTTTGTCTAGGAGAGATAGTTGAATACACACTGTGTTAACTCATGAAGGCTTAATAAAGGGCCTTGAAGCTACGACCCTGACTTAACTTCCACACTGGGTAGCACCTTGTACCTTGTATTTTATCAGCTTGAAAAGCTAGAGATGAAAATCTGTTTTGATTTTTATAAACATCAGCAATTTCTTTCCCAAATATATTCTCTCCGAGTTAGACTTGCAAGTGCGTTAATTTGTTCTTTAACTCATCTCTTTATTGTAACTCCTGATCCTATAAAGTAGAGGCAACTTGTGGACTCTGGTAACACTGTGCTTGGAAATCTTGTTGGTCAAATCCAAACTTCCACTTGGTAAGTTCTTCTAACTTCCAACTGACTATAGACACTTTTATCAAATGTTTTCTAGGGGCGCCTGGGTGGCTCGGTGGATTGAGACCTCTGCTTTTGGCTCGGGTCGTGATCTCGGGGTCCTGGGATTGAGCCCCGCGTTGGGCTCTCTGCTCAGCAGGGAGCCTGCTTCTCTTTCTCTCTCCCTTCCTGCTTGTGATCTCTCTTCAAATGAATAAATAAAATCTTTTAAAAAAAATGTTTCTATCACACAACATGGATTGCCATTTTATGCTCTCCTATATTCTCAAAATCCACAAATAATATCCTGTTCCTCAATTCTCTGTTATAGCTACTTGCCTTGCTATCTTTCTAAACTCTACCCACCACCCAATCCCAATGCCATTTTCTTTTTTTTTTTTTTTTTTAATGAAAGCATTCCTCTTCTGGTAAGAAATTTCTATCAGTGAGCTATTTGCTCTGTAATGAAACACACCAAAACCAAAACTAAAACCAAATCTATCCTTTCCCTTGTAACCTTAGGCTGGCAGGTGCTTCTGCTGATTTAGCCCAAGATCAGCTGACCTCAGCTGGGCTTGTTCCCATTATCTACGGAGGGCTGGCTATTTAGCTGGGGGTTGACTATTCTAGGGTGACTATGGATTATACAGCTAAGCTCTCCTCCACACTTACATCAGTTATCTTTTTCTATGAAACAAACCATCTAGAACTTAGAAGCTTAAGACACTATCCATCTTATGTCATGCTGATTTGGCGGATCAGTAATGTGGGCTATGCTCAGCCAGTCTTGTTTGAACTTACCCAAAAGTTCACTTGGCTCAGTTTGATCCTCATAGTCTAAGTTAGCCTTACTCATATGCCTTGCAGCTGGTGCTGATTGTCATGATTCTTCTCTCCCTAAATGCTTTCTCAACCTCAAAGAGGCTAGTTTGGGCTTCTTCAGATAGAAGGCATTACACTGCAATAAAGTGAGAGTGAAAGCTGCCAGGTTTCCTAAGGTACAGATCTGGAAGTCATACTCTCCTCCTCAACTATACTCTACTGGGGAAAGCAAGTCATGAGGCCAAGCCACATGCAAGAGAAGGTGAAATAGATTCCACCTTTTGATGGAAGGAACAACAAAGAAATTGTAGGCATTTTGACTCTACCAGAACCCGTCTTTTAAATCCTTCTTGAAGACCAGCAGTGAGAAGGAAGAAAGAGCAAACCCAATATAATAGACTAGAAGCAGAAATGCACACACGTTTCAAGAGTCTGTTTATGTCCCATTTGCTAATGACCCCTTGGCTAAAGAAAGGGCCATGGGGCCATGGCAGAGCCCCATGTCAGAATGGGAGAAAATTATAAGCTCCTAGGGAAAACAACAGATATAAGCTCATAAGAATGTGAAATGATCAATCCACAACAGCTAATGACTGGTAGAAATAAAATTTAAACATATTCTTTCTTAACTTTACTACAAAGCTAGAATCAGATAGATTTACCTTAACTTAATAATTTAAGAACATTTGCGTTAAGAACACTCAACTTGTTTTAACTAAGAATAGTTAAAATGCTCTTTATAGTTGGAAGAATTTAAACTGTAGTTTTCAAAGAGAGATAAAGATATACAAGATCAAATCCTAGTACTACAATAATTGTTTGATCTCAGGCAAGTTAATGTAACTCTTGAATTCACTTTTCTCATCTATGGAAAGTGTTATCAATACCTACCTCAATGACATGTTATAAGGATTAAATTAAATAATGATGGATCATGAGGTCAAACATTTTAATATCTTTTGTTTCAATATTCTAACCCAGCACTTGGAGAATTCTTGAAGCATTGTTATTCGCATGCTATTTAGACAATTCCCCCTTTACATTCCAATTTTAATTACCCTTCAGTCATATTGTTCTACACTTATTAAGTAAAAGTCCCAAATTTTTCTCAAAGGTTCCTTTGTCTCTTTCTGGAAGGATTGCCCTTCTTATTCTGCTCAAAGCTCACTGTTCTCATAAAGGATACTTGTTCATTGAATTCTTTTCCGATCCTTTTCCCCTGTAAAATTTGCTGCATCCATATTTTATGTTTCATTAGATTCCAGAGATTTCTAGCACAACTCCTCTTAAACCTTGAAGTGTTTATTTATTTATATGTCTACTTTCCCATCCAGACTCTGAACTTCCCTGGGGTAGTGTTAACCTTAAACATAAAACCGCCAGTTATTTTACCAGCAAAAGTGGGTTTATTTGGGAATAGCTGAGAACCGCAATCCTGCACAGGCAAGCTATGGCAAAATGATAGGCAACTCCACGGAACAAAGGAGAGCAATGCTCCTTTATAGAAGGAAGGGGGAGTCAGGGGAGGCTGTGGTAAACTCAAAGTCCATTGGGGTAGACCTGGAGTCTGAATTATAACAGCTTTTCAGTGGCTGAGTCATGAGTCAGGGGCTGGGCTGTCATCTGGGGAGGAGGAAAGCCTTCCTTCCTCCTGCTGGGGTGGTCAGGTAGCATCACCTCCAAGATCCTCTCTTTCTGCCAGGGTTGCAACTGAAGAGTTTTAGGGCATGAGAGCTCCCCCTGCTAGCCCCCCAACTCCATTCTAAGTGACATTTCCGTTATTAATTTTCACAGTAGACACAGAGTCTCTGGGTAACCAGTTTTTTGAAGAGTTAAAACTCAGCAGTGTTCCATCACAGAATTTTTTTATTTTATTTTCAGCCAATACTTTCAACTATTTAGAGTTTCCCAGTCTCATCCCATAACATGGCATTCTTACACAAACCTTTCCTGTGGTTTTCAGTAGTTCACTACATTCAGTTCAGTTTCAACCTTTTTGGGTTTCTGGACCCAATTCCAATGTGGGGTGGGTTCCTTACACCAACAAGCAATTCTCAGAACACCAGCAGGCTCCTAATGTGATTTGACAAGGAGGTCCAGGAGCAAATGATCAAGAAAGAATTCTTGAGACGTTTTCAGAGCAAAAAAGGTGGTTTTACTACAGCTTGGGGACAGGACCCAAGGACTGAAAAGGCTGCCCAGGGATTGTGAAGAGCAATTGATTATACACTCTTAAATTGACGGGGGAGGGGGTAGAGACAAAAGAAGTTTCCAAAAGGATTTTCATAGGTTAAAGAAGACTTAACAGGATCCTGCAGGTCTGGCTGTCCTCAAGATAAGGTTGTTTTTGCCTCTAGCAAAGTATTAACATCAAGAGATTGGGAGTTCCTGAAAGAAGGTCAGACTCAGTCCAACTCTAATGGGCAGCAAGTTGTAAGAAGATTTAATTTTATCTTGCTTCCTTTTGCCTTTGTTTTCCACCTTGATTCCGACACTATCCACCCAAAGACAGCATCAGATTCCACATATTCAGGCTCGGCCTATAAGGACTGCCCCGGACCCCACCCTCTCTGTACCTATTGTGCTTCTCACCTGCTACAGGATGTAAATCAGAGGTTCCCATGACCCCTTTCTTGGGTTTATCAATTTACTAGAACTACTTCCAGAATGCAGAGAATCAGCTTACTTACTAGTAAGTTCATTATAAAAGGATATAACTCAGGAGCAGCCAGAGGGCAAGGTGTGAGGAGAGGGTGTGGAGCTTCCAAGCCAGTCCTCTCAGGGCCCACCTTTCTTGAGGAATTTCCATGTGCTCCCCAACCCAGAAGTCCTCTGAATTCAGTTCTTTGGGTTTTATGGAGGCTTCATTACATAGATATAATTCATTAAATCTTTGACCACTGGAGACTGAATTCCATCTCCAGCCCCTCTCCCCTCCCAGGGGTGGGGGGTGGGGTGGGACTGAAAGTTCCAGCCCTCTAATCATGCAGTTGTCTCTACTGGCAACAAATGCCATCCTTAACTCCCCTACCTAGGTGCTTTCCAAAAGTCACCTCATCGACCAACATAATTAAGAAACTTTTATATCTCCCAACACTTAGGAAATTCCAAGGAATTGGGGAGCTGAGAGGAAGAAACCTTGAACAAGGTCCAAGTATAGATGAGAAATATTCTGGTTGCCTGAATAACCAAATATACACTTTTTTCTTATAAATCAGAATATCACAATATCGCAACCCTCATGCCTCATCCCTGCCCCTGTCACTCCCCCACCTCCCGCCCAAGATTGTTTGAGGTGCAGTCATCCCATTCTCTCCTTATCTTCCTCTTTTGGTCTTGCTTCCTCCAGCATGGAAGAGAATAGGATAAGTTTCTCACAAAGTGGTTCTCTTGATGCGCCCCCTTGTGGGCACAGGTGGTCATAAAAAGGAGGAAAAAGCCCAAAGGGCAAAGAACTGACCTCTGTCCTACCTCAATCTTCATTACAAGGGACCTCAGGAAGATGAACGAGGGAAAGAGGGACAAACTGAAATGAAATTAGTCAGCATTTACTAACTCCGGGAGGGAGACTATGAGTGGCAGATAATTGCAGCTTGTTTCAGAGCAATGGTTCTCAAAATTTGCTGGCACCTTGGAATTTCTGAGTGACTCTTAGGAAGCACTCCAGATACTCTGATTTAATTCATCCCTAGTGCAGCCTGGGTACCAGAATTTTTTTTTTTAAGATTTTATTTATTTATTTGATAGAAACAGTGAGAGAGAGCATGAGAGGGGAGAAGGTCAGAGGGAGAAGCAGACACCCCATGGAGCTGGGAGCCCGATGTGGGACTCGATCCTAGGACTCTGGGATCATGACCTAAGTCGAAGGCAGTTGCCTAACCAACTGAGCCACCCAGGCGCCCGGGTACCAGAATTTTTAAGAGCTCCTCATTTATTCTCAAGTGTTGCCCTGGTGGAGGGCCATTGCTAAAGAATGCAATGCATGGCTTAACTTCTCTTTTGACTCAGGGTGCCCTTGTAGGCAATAATAGGGACACAGAAGACATACCCCTAAACACCCCATTCTACTTCTATCCCCTAAATCTGTGCTCTCCCTGCCACTAAATAAGCCCTTGGTAAGTGCTTATTGAAGTGCATTGTCATTGCTTCTACTACTTTGTGAGCTTGGGAAAGAGCTTTGTTTGGTTGACTTGTTTAAATTCTGCATCTCATACTTCTCACGACAGGGGTTTGCACATAAAAGGGACTTAATAAGCACTTACAGAATTGAAACAAAATGTGGACATAGTCACTGCTTTTATCTCACTGATACTTTTCACAGTGGAGGAAAAAAATCACTATGCTCACTTCTGTGTATAGCCTTTTACAACTTCCAGAAAGCTTTCTTTCAACTTCAGCATCTCTCCTTATCTTTACATCATTTTATGTGGGTTTTATACTTCCCTTTAAAACATAAGGGGGAATTGAGGCCAGGAAAATTTAATGACTAGTCACCCGGTGGTTCAGAGTAACACAGAGACTTGAACCCTGACCCTTGACTCCCAATTATATGTAACTCCCAGGATGCTTAGCCATTAATTCCAGTGGTTTTTATAAATGTTAACTTATATATATTTTTTTCTAACCAAAACTTCCATAAAAGCTCCACAGGGAAATTTGATAAATAATATAGGAAAAACTTGCTTCCTTTTGTGAGACTGTGACACATTTAGCAGTAGAATGAGCAGCAACCAATATCTCACAAATAGAAATAATAATTTAAAAAAGACAATTAAATGATAACTACCCACAAGGTGTTGCAATCAAGCAACTATGGCTAATATAGGCCCTTTGCAAACGTAGCTTATTGTCTCATTAGAAAAGCCCAAAGGAAGAGAAAGGAAATTAGTCCAAATTAGATGTTAATTAGAAATGCATGATGAATGGTCTGTTGCAGATATATAGATATTAAAAAGAAAATGTGGATGTTACACAAGTTATCAAGGAAAATATATGCCTTTTATTATATTTGGGGGACGGAAGAAATGATGCCTTAATTGTAACTCATTTAAGATTTATCTTCAATGAAAGCTAAAATAGGCACAGTGCAAAACTTTATTCAAATCACTTCTGCTTAAAAAGCCAGGAAGAGATGAGTTTTTATAGAAACATGAAGTAACCAATAAAGCAGGCCTTACAGTTGATATCTTGATATGAAATTAGGTAGCCAGATTTAACAAAAAAAAAAATAAAGAACTCGAAACTGAATTCGAATTTTAGATAAACATTTTTTTAAAAGATTTTATTTATTTGACACAGAGAGAAAGATCACAATTAGGCAGAGAGGCAGGCGGGGGGGGGGGGGGGGGGGGG
>CM052798.1:163835325-163856879 GCA_028533885.1 Nasua narica | reverse complement strand
TTTATCTGGTAGTCTTTTTGTTTTTTCTTTTCTTTTTTTTTTTTTTTTTTACAATTTTACTTATTTGTCAGAGAGAGAAAGCACAAGCAGAGGGAGCAGCAGACAGGAGAAGCACGCTCCCGGGGCACCTGGGTGGCTCAGTGAGTTAAAGCCTCTGCCTTTGGCTCAGGTCATGATCTCAGGGTCCTGGGGTCGAGTCCCGCATCGGGCTCTCTGCTCTCTGGGGAGCCTGCTTCCCCCTTTCTCTCTGCCTGCCTCTCTGCCTACTTGTGATCTTCCTCTCTGTCAAATAAATAAATAAAATCTTTAAAAAAAAAAAAAAAGGAGAAGCACGCTCCCCACTGAGCAAGGACCCTGTTGTGGGACTCGAATCCCAGGACCCTGGGATCATGACCTGAGCAGAAGGCAGATGCTTAATGACTGAGCCACCCAGGCACCCCTTTATCTGGTGATCTTAAAATGGGGTTAAGGGCAATGAACTTCCTCAAACAAATCCAGTCAATTTCATCTTAGTGAAATGCTGTTCCTCATCTGAGCATCATATAACCTGGACTGAGAAATACAGGTGTCCCCCCACCTCAAAATATCTATTCCGATGACTTATTTTGTAAGCCAAAATGGTTGTAAGTGAAGAAGTGATCACCCTTAACCTATATGGAAACATTTTTGAGTATTCCCAGACTCAGAAAATAGCCTCTCTTAGGCTTTTCTGATACATCAGGATATATCTTGCTAGTGGATGCATAAAACAAACGAAGACTAAGCACAGGTGCTCACACAGCTCAAAGCTCAGGTGAGTTTGATGCCCGGATGCTGAGTGTAGTTCCCACAAAAGGCGCTGGGGGGCGCCGCTCTCGCCGCTAGGGGTGCGAGGTCTGCTCCAGGGCTCGTCGTCGTCGCAGAACTGATGCTCAACACTACTTGCCCTTTTCACCTCTTTGTCACAAAGAAATCCCTCTGGAGATTCCTCTGGGTGAGCAAAAAAAAGGTCGTAGAAGTGAAATGGTCTAATGTGAACTTTGCAAAGCAGGAGGTAACCTGTTTATAGAAGCGCAATTCAAGTGAACTCATGTGAAGTCTCAGCTTGAAAACTTTATTATTATTATTATTATTATTATTATTATTATTTACTATATTTACTGTATTTTCTTACTTTCTATATTGATGCTCTGGCATGTGGGGCGTGGCTGACTGGGACTAGGGGAGGCTTCCCCTCCGGGGCTAACCAATCCTTAGAAACTGCCAATACCTGCTCCCCCTCCCCCCCCCAGAACTCAGGTTTCTCAGGCCCACCAACCAATCCAGAGTGCATACCCCCTGCCAGCCTCCTGTACCACCGAGCTCTCACGTGTCACCCCCGCCCCTACCCCGACACCAGGGCCAGGCATCAGACAACTCAGGACAACCCTAAAACGCCAAAGCCCACTGAGACCATTTAAACGAGCCAGTCCAAGCCTGATGACCCTGCTTTGACCATTCTTCCCAGGAAACCACAGTAAGGGCTCTTGTGCACATTTTCTCTATTGCTCCTTCAGCCTCCTGACTGACCCCGGTGCACCCCTGAATGGTGAGCCATGCCTCTTGCTTCCGGGAATTTCCTTCGTGGCGGTCATTTCTGTGTCTTACCTTACCTAATTAAAACAAAACCTGTGTACTTAAAAAGCAATTATATTACTATAAGAAAGCTGAAATCCCTTTTTAAAGTACTAAAAATGTTACCTCGGCAATAACTTATCTTAAAATTCATTCAGATAAGGGATACATGTGTACAGTAATCGTGTTCTGAAGAAAACTATGAGAGACCTAATTAACACCTTGCCTTGGCCCTCTCATGCGCTATGTAATTTTATAAAGTCACATTTTTCTGTCTCTATAATTTAGAGAAAGCCCAACACAAAGCAGGTGGACATAAAACACCATTAAACACCCACACCCACATAAAAAGATATAGGAGGACACTTCTTTTCTCATCTTTGCAGTCTTGGACCTTCACACCTGATTGTCATGCTACCTGGAATAACCCTCCACCCGACTACAGCTCACGAGTCCTGTATGCCTTCTGTAGGTAACTGTTGCTTGACTACTAGCTCCCATAGTAGATGTTCTTTCAATATGTTCTCTTAATGCATGGAATTCCCCCACCATTGTTTTAACCGTGGATATTATAATCTTACCTGTAAGCCATATGGCTTTCAGGTACATTATTGGAATGAAATTAAAAGCACTTTTTTTTTTCTTTCTACAGTCCCCTTAAAAATCATTCAGAAACAAAAGCTTTCTTTTCTTCTATTAATTGAAAAAATAAATGGATGGACTGTATGACTTTTTTGCTCACTCTTGGTCAATTCATTGTCTTAAAGCCACTTTAAGTCACAAAACGCTCCTATTCTGGTAATCACAATGCCCAACTCTTTGTATGAATCTAGACTGGCTTCAAACAGTGCTGTTCTCCATGTCCATGTCCCATCGATGCCCGGACAGCCTTGCGTTGTACACTTTCCTTCTTCTCTCTTGCTGCTCTAACTGATGCTTGTGAGGTTGTGCATGGGCAAGGGGGAGGGGAGAGGGGACAGCCAGCTGTTACTGGATGATCTCATGATGGGTTCTTCCTGGGGATAAGTAAAAGCTTTCTCTCCGATGGGCTATAGCTGGAAATTGTTCTTTCTCTCTGACCTAAAATTTATTGGCCCTGGGTAGATGTATCACTACTCCAAGAAATCACTGACAAATCTTTCCAGAGCATCTAAGAAATGAGCTTCTTTGATCCACGAGGCAGCTCTGTGGGACAGGGCACAGACGGTGCTGCTGGATCACTAATCCACAGTCCACAGTGATTCCTTACGTTCCCATAAGGAACATACCCTGGGAATAAAGGTAGATCTCAAGACAGGTACAACTTCGCTAGCTTGTCCATCAGGCAGTTAATCCCTCTCTCATCTTGAGGATTTCATGGGCAATAATTTGCCTCCCACACACCAAGCCTCCCAACTGAAGGGTCATATATTTTATTTCCCACAAAGTCCTCTTGAGCTTGAAGTGAGGGGTCAGGCCTCCCTAAAAGATGGAAATCAGAGCACTTAATTGGCTCTGTTCAGTCCCCCTCCTAAATCCTCTATTTTTGTCTATATTTTGCCCATATATGCAACTGGACATAACTTTGTGAGGTATTATACACACTCAGCTTTCCTATGCATTATAGAGGACTAATGTGTATAATATACTGTCATGTACTTTGCAAATGTCTGATACATATTTTTGAATTAATTAACTGATTAAATATTTTTATTTATAACAATTTGCTAAAACTTGATAACTAAGCAGACAAAAACAAATAGGCATAAAAATGATTTACTTACAAAGTGTCAAAGTCCCAGCTGCCTCAGATTTCATCTGTCTAAAAATCTACAGTGAATTTTATGGTTAAGGGTGTTTTACTTAGCTCACTTGTCAAGGTATCAGAAGGATCACTATGAAAATTGGATCAAATAACATAAAGAAATTATTTACCTAAAAAAAAAAAGAATTTACCCAATAAAACATATAAATGACTAATCCATACTTGACCTTGTAAGTAATCACATTAACTATTTCATCATAGGAGAGTCTTGATTTTTGGAAGAGTATCTTGTGTCAGCACTTCCTTCACATATTTCAGGAACTGGTAGGTATCTCTGTAGACCAGGGCAAAGGGGGAAGCAAGAGCAGATCTCTGAAAACTGCTTGGAAACCACACTAGTAGCATAATTTGACTTTTATCCTGAATTTTGTAGTGCTTATTCTCAGAATCCAATCCAAATAATTCAGTAAAAGTACTTTTAAAATGAAGACTCATGTAGAAGTATCTTGATTACAGCATAATGCATAACAGATAATACTGAAAAACAGTAAGGAAATGTTTAAACATATTATGATAAATCCATAAAATAAGATATTATATAACTTTTTAAAAAGTTGACCCTATTAGGACTACAATCCTCCTTCTAGAACTCCCAGTTGATACCAGATTCTAGTATGTGCATGTGTGTGCATTTATATGAGGCTCGGAGGCTGTTGATCATAGAAGGAGCCACACCTGTAGTCTATCTGTGTATTAGACTTGGGCTATCACCTTGTATTGTATTGTATTGTTCTGCTGTGTTGTCGCATTTCTTAATCTTTATGATGTTCCTACATGTTCTGTGTTAGACCCATTGTATAGATTGAGAAGTCAGAACAATTAAGAGATAGGAAGCAGATTATAGCTTAAGTCTCAACCTCCAAGTAAATTTATCCGTGTTGTTATTCTATGGGTTTTGGAATGAAATCAATGTTTTCTGATTCCCGTTGTGCTAAGTTTCTAAGTACGAAATGAAGAGATAAAACAGTGTCTGCCCCCAGAGAGCTCTGTTAGGGAACAGAGGTGACTAATGACTGCAAAGGAATGAAGTAAAGGAAATATTAAATATCTGCACTAAGGTAGAATGATATGTCAAAGAAAGAAGTCATCAAAGGTGTATCTTCCCTTTTCACTGTGTATCTATGGGATCGTTGCTGGTTACCACGGGTTTGGGATTCTTTAATGAGAATAATACCAACCTCATAAGGTGTTATGATGATTAAAAGAGGTCATCCTTGTAAGTAAATTAACACCAAATCTGATTATAAGTGAATAGTAAATATGAGTTGCTTCCCCCTTTGCCCTGGTCTACAGAGATACCTACCAGTTCCTGAAATATGTGAAGGATAAAAGGCAAAAGTTAAGCACATCGGTCAAAGAAAATGGCAGAAAGAATTACAAGAAATTATTCCAGAGCCAATTTAGTCTCCATTTATTTGACAGATTGGCACCTTGTATATATGTCTCTTTTCATAATTGGGCTGTCAGAACGACAACTTGGCCTCACATAAATGGCTGCTCTAATAGTTACCTGGTGGCACTTCCTTTCTGCACAGATATGTGCTCGCTTAATTCCCAGTGCTCTGGTGTCATGATATTTGTCATGATATTTGGGGATTCTATGTAGTCCAGTAAAATAGCTCCATTCCATGGATTTACTTTGTTGCGGCTTCCTTGATCCTTCGCTAGGCTGGATAATAAGCTTTTATGCTACTGCATATAGTACCAGGTCTACATTCAGTTCATATTCTTTTTACCTTCTGGGTATGATGACAATGAGCTCAGCTACCTATGTGTCCTTCTCCCATTCCAATTTCAATATGTTTGTTGAAGGGGGTTGCTGTCCATAAATCTTGGGGATGTGTCAAAGCCACCAAAAGTACCACTAATTTCTAAGCTGAATGGGTGATTACACTGCCTGAGAGGAAATATATCATGACAACACATTAATGTTTCTGCGAAAGTACAATATCCTAAAGGGTTAGGGGACATGACCCAGGACAAACCATTTTACAACTCTCACTCAGAAAAAATGGTGGGAGGTGAAAGATTTGGAGAGCCAATTAACTCCTGCCTGCCTAGAGCAAGGTCTAGGGATCATGTGTGGTGTGTGGTGTGTGGTTGTAGAGGAGGAAAGTGGGAGGGACAAAAAGACAGCACACAGAAAACAAGGTCCATGAATGAGAGTACTCAGCAGATAGCAAGCTTATTTGACTTATCTTGGGCGTGACTGACTGGACTTCATTAAGGACAACAAAGGAAAGCAGAGGCAGATTGTACTGCAGAACCGTCTTCGATTCCAAGTATCTCTCAACTTACACAGGCTGAGGCAGTTCTGAACTTCTACGCCACATTAACATTATGCTTGAACAATCCAATCATAGAAAGAATAGCACCTACTCCCACATTAATAGTTGATAGAATCTATTTTTAAATGTTTAGACATAGTACCAAATTTGGAAAATAAAGAAAAATCACCAAATCCAGGAAAATGTAATTTAGAACTGCAAATTCTATGAAAAGAAGCTCTTTGAAACCTCAAAGTAATGTTTTACTCTGCAAAAGATTAAAATATATATAGAAACTGATTTTAAAAGTGGAACTCCCAATGGAAATTAAGAGGACATTGCTTCAATGAAAACAGAGAAAGCAGTTATTAAAATAAAGTTATTTATAAAATCAAGAAAGACATATGAGCTTCATTACTTGGTATAATATTCTAAATTTTAAGACTACAGAAGAAAAAAAAGGTTATGCTGAAGCCTTTAGAAAATTTAAGAAAAGGAGAAGTCAAATTTCTGATTTTCCACCAAACATAAAAGTAAAACCTGCTGTAGAACTGAAGAGGCTGTAAGAAAGAATATGAGGCATTAATGAAAGAATCAGGGTATAAGGTAACAAAGATAACAGAGTACACAGAAGAGAAGCACTGATTGAAACCCAGAGAATAAAACTGTATTGAGGTTTTGACAGAGCAACTAGTACCAGATTGTGTCCCCAACCATAAACATCCATAAAACTAGGGGAAACCCTATGAGGCAACAGTTTATAGGCACTGGAAGACACTTGTGATTTTTAAAAGTAGGGAATCTCATGAGGTGATGCCCATGACCGGCCCAGCCTGCCTTTACCTTCAGTGATTTCTCAATTATCACACGGTAAACTTTTGTCCAAGAAAAAGCATGATAGTTTCCTTAGGCTGAGGAGGAAGAAAGCAGAGTTTGGGGTGGCTAAAGTAATTGAAATTTACAAGACAAAACACTAGAAGCAAATTAATTGTACAAGAGGATCTAAGTCCATGTTTGATTTCCTGGGAGTCTAGGGTTTGAGGACTGGCTGAAGATGTGGTAGGCAAGAATATGCAAGTTTATCTGGAGAGAAACTGTGGGATTGAGAACAGAATAGAAAAACTAGGATTTGAACAGCTTGGGAAGATGCTCACGTTCTGAATGAGATACAGTCAGTCAGTCAAAATGACTGAGATACATTTTTAACATCTATTGCCACGCTAAATATCCAACGAGACATCAGAAATGCTATGCCTTAAGAGTAATAGGCAACATTTCCTTAGCAATTTGGGGTCTTTTATGGTTCCATACAAATTTTAGGATTGATTTTTCCAGCCCTTTGAAAAATGCCGGTGGAATTTTGCCTGATTTCAAGCTTTAGTACGAAGCTGTGATCACCAAGACAGAATGGTACTGGCACAAAAACAGACACATAGACCAGTGGAACAGAGTAGAGAGCCCAGATATGGACCCGCAACTCTATGGTCAAATAATCTTTGACAAAACAAGAAAATATATCCAGTGGAAAAAAGACAAACTCTTCAATAAATGGTGCTGGGAAAATTGGACAGCTATATGTAGAAGAATGAAACTTGACCATTCTCTTACACCATACACAAAGATAAGCTCGAAATGGATAAAAAACCTCAACATGAGGCAGGAATCTATCAAAACCCTAGAGAAGAACATAGGCAGTAACCTCTTCAACATCAGCCACTGCAACTTCTTTCAGGACATGTCTCCAAAGGCAAAGGAAACAAAAGCGAAAATGAACTTTTGGGACTTCATCAAGATAAAAAGCTTCTATACAGCGAAGGACGTAGTCAACAAAACAAACAGGCAACCCACAGAATAGAAGATATTCGCAAATGACACTACAGACAAAGGTCTGATATCTAAGATCTATAAAGTACTCCTCAAACTCAACATTCAAAAAGCAGATAATCACGTCAAAAAATGGGCAGAAGTCATCAACAGACACTTCTCCAGAGAAGACATACAAATGGCTAACAGACACATGATAAAATGCTCATCATCATTAGCCATCAGGGAGATTCAAATCAAAATCACACTGAGATACCACCTTACACCAGTTAGAATGGCCAAAATCACAAGACGGTAAATAACAAATGCTGGAGAGGATGTGGAGAAAGGGGAACCCTCTTCCACTGTTGGTGGGAATGCAAGTTGGTGCAGCACTTTGGAAACAGTGTGGAGATTCCTTAAGAAATTAAAAATAGAGCTACCTTATGACCCTGCAATTGCACTTCTGGGTATTTATCCCAAAGATACAGATGCAGTGAAAAGAAGGGCCACATGTACCCTCAATGTTCATAGCAGCAATGGTCACAATTGCCAAACTGTGGAAAGAGCCAAGATGCCCTTCAACAGATGAATGGATAAAGAAGATATGCTCCATATACAAAATGGAATATTATCCCTCCTTCAGAAAGGATGAATACTCAACTTTTGTATCAACATCGACGGGACTGGAAGAGATTATGCTGAGTGAAATAAGTCAAGCAGAGAGAGAGTTAGTTATCATATGGTTTCACTTACATGTAGAGCATAAGGAAAAACATGGAGGACATTGTGAAAGGGAAGGGAGGGGTGAATTGGGGGAAATCGGAGGGGGAGATGAACCAAGAGAGACTGTGGACTCTGAGCAACAAACTGAGGGTTTTGGAGGGGAGGGGGAGAGGTGTTGGGCGAGCCCGGTGGTGGGTATTGAGGAGGGCACGTATTGCATGGAGCACTGGGTGTGGTACATGAACAATGAATCTTGGAATACTGAAAAAATAAAATAAAATAAAAAGAGTAATAGACAGACCTTAAAGCCAGATGTTTTCTAGACATGCCTTAATTAAGCCAAAGACAAAGTCTTGATCTGCAAAAAAGACAGAATATGAAGGTGGAAATGGGGACCCACACTGGGTTTCCACAGGTCTGCTTTAACAAAACATAAAACTAAACCTACATAAGTCTGAGAAGATCATTCAATAATTAAACTGCCTTCTAGAAAAAATATCAAAGCCTGCAGAGGACAACAGAATCTAGAGTGTCTACAGTGTATCAATTATAATGTCCTACATATAATCAAATATTACTAAACAACTAAAGAAAAGTTAAAGTCTAATCATATTCTAGAAAAAGCACAGGGTAGGAAACAATCCTGGGACATCTAGGGGTTGAATTTAGCATAGGCTTTAAAGAAGCTAATCTGAACATGCTTGAAGAATTAAGGAAAATTTACTTATAGTGTCTATTTCTATGGAACAAATTATTCTCAAACTCGGCAGCTAAAAAAGCAAACTTTTATTCCTTCATGGTTTTTACAGATAGGTAATCTGGGCACAGTTTAACTTATTTCTCTACTTCAGGTACTCTGAGATCACAAAGTGTTGGCCAGAGCTGGAAGTTACATCTCAAGACTCAACTGGGAAAAGATGTTCCTTCAAGCTCAAAAAGGTTTTGGCAGTATTCAGTTCCTTGTGGGTTGTTGGGCTGAGAATCTGGATTCCCTGCTGGCCACCCTCAGTCCCCTCCTGGGCGTACCCCTCCAACAGAGCGGCTCGCTTCCTCAGAACCAGCAACAGAAAGCATCTGCTAGCAAGATGGAAATTATAACCTTTGGTAACTTCATCTCTGAAATGACATCCTACAACCTTTGTTGTATTCTATTGATTAGAAACAGTCCTAACCAGCCCACACTCAAAGGAAGGAGCCTTTAAACAAGGACATGAGTGGTGAATAATGGAAGATAGAGGTCCCTGGGTGCCATTTTTAAGTCTGTAGGAAACAGTAGCCATTAGGGAAACCAAATTAAAATCACAGCGACATATCAGTGTACAGCCACTGAATGGTTAAAATTGTAAAGACTGTAAACACCAGATATTGGTGGGTTTGTGGACTAGTTGTAACCCTCTTAACACTGCTGGTGAGCATGGGAAATGGTACAGTACTTAGCAAAACAGTTTAGCAGTTTTTATAAACTCAAGCAAACATAGTTAGATTTTTTTTAACCTTTATTTATTTGAGAGGGAGAGCATGCAGGCTCATGAGCAAGGGGGCGGGAGGGGAAGAGGGAGAGTCTCAAGAGCCTCCCCACTGAGTGAGGAGCCTGACAAGGCTTGATCCCAATACCCTGGGATCATGACCTCAGTGGAAATCAAGAATTGGATGCTAAACTGACTGACCCACCCAGGAGCCCCTCAACTGAATTTTATGTACTTATTTAAAAGAATTAAATATGCATGCCCTTACAAGATTGTGCACAGATATAGTCGTTTTATTTATGATAACAAAAAACTAAAAGCAGTCCAAACAACAATCAGTGGGTAGAAGGATAAATATATTTATTTAGTAAAACACTACTATGAAATAAAAAGAACAAATTACTGACACATGCAATAGCATAGGCAAGACACAAAAACATTACAGTGAGTGAAAGAAGCCAGATATAAAGGAATATATATTTCATGATTCCATATGTACAAAGTTCAATGACAAGTAAAATTGAGCTTTAGTCAAGGAGTCTGATTTAGGGGCAATTTGTAAATGAGAATGACTTTTTGGAGTGGTGTAAATATTCTGTAACTTAATCACAGTGGTGTGAAATGGGTGTTCACATTTGTCAAATTCAGAAAAATGTATATACTTAAGTGGATTATTATTTTTTTAAATATTCATTTATTTATTCATTTGAAAGAGAGAGAGAGAGTGTGGGGGGGAAGAGGCAGAAGGAGAGGGAGAGAAATCCTCAAGTAGACTCTGTGCTGAACACAGAACCCCACAGGAAGGCTTGATCTCAGGACTCTGAGATCATGACCTGAGACAAAAACAAGCATCGGATGCTTAACTGACTGTGCCACCCAGGGGTCAATTAAATGGATTATTTTTTTTAAGATTTTTTTAAATTTATTTATTTATTTGACAGAGAGAGAGATCACAAGCAGGCAGAGAGGCAGGCAGAGAGAGAGGGGGAAGCAGGTTCCCTGCCGAACAGAGAGCCTGATGTGCAGCTCGATCCCAGGACCCTGAGCTCATGACCTGAGCTGAAGGCAGAGGCTTTAACCCACTGAGCCACCCAGGCACCCCTAAATGGATTATTTTTAGTATAAATATATGACATACCACTATGAAGTTACCCTAAAAACTATAAATAGACCTAAAACTGAAACATAAACACATCTCAACCAAGCATAAATAAAATGAACACAATCTTACGCTATAATTCTGTAAAATTTTTTAATTAAAGTTTGGCAACGTTGTCCTAGAAATGATAAACAGGTTAGCAATGGTGAAGGGGAAGGGGGAATAGATAGCCTGGCTTTCCATCAGCATCATCTTTAACATGAAACACCAGAAGACAATAAGATACCAATGAACAGTGTGTGGGAACCCTAAGAGTATTCTTAGACAAGTGGCCATTAATGTGTCTGTGAGATGTTTCCAGATAAGCAGAGCTCTCAGAGCAAACTGCCCATATCTGCTGTGCATCATTAACTCCAAGTAGAACTGTTACCACAGACTACGCTAGACATGGCCTCCTAGAGCAGGGCCACAGAGCTGCTCGAGATCATTCACATGTCTTTCCTCCAAAGAAGCATGTATGTGTGTGTTTTATATATAAATATCATGTATGTGCATGTGTCTGTGTAGAATGAGAGTTATAGAAACAAAAATAAGTGATTCAAATAATGAAAAAGATTTTCTTATGCCAAAACAAAATTCAAATACATATACTTTATAAATGCCCCACTAAAATATAACTGCTAAATATAAGAAGGCAAATATTATAATGTGCTTGTATACATATGGGAGATTTTATTAATATCAAAATAAAATTTAAAATGAAACATGGACTAAGAAGGACTTTAATATATTGAGAAGATTTATAAGCTACAATGATACATAATTGCCCTAAACTGTAAAAACCCACTAAAGAGTACTGAAAAGTTTAAGTATTTAAATCATATCAAAAGATTTAGAAAGTCAAAGTTGTTGTATGAGATTTTAACTTACATTCATCCTAAACAGCAAAGAATATTTCATTCTGAAAATGTTACATTCAAAAAAGTATATAGATACATAGTTAAAAAATATTAACTATGCCTTAATTATTGGTAATCAAAATATGAAAAATAAAAATGTCCCCAAATTAAAAATAATTAAATATATTATTGCATGGTCCTATAAAAGTGATAATTCTATATAAAATATATTTAAGAAAGAATATATAAAGTCTGATTATAATAGAATAGTAAATAGAAAACAGAAAATAAAAAAAATCAAATCTATTGTAAAAAATACATTTTGTAAACTTTTTTAAATTTAGTGAGTGAAATAGAGTTTTTGTGATTTGATTTTTTTTGTATTTTTACATTATTATCAATAAGAATTGATAAGGTATTTCTATGCATATTTGCCATTTGTTCTTATTTTTGAATTATCTCTTTATGTTCTTTGCCCATTTTATGTAATTATTAATTTATAAAGTTACTATATACAGTGGTTAAATGTTCAGCTTTGGAATAAAATGAGGACACAATAGAGACTCCCCTGATCTCACATTTAAGTAGCCATAAATATATGTGAAAGGAAAAATAAACCAATATCATCATAAATCAATTATCCCAGAAGCTAAAGGAAATTTTGGCATTGGATATAAAGACATTTTACTGAATTTTGTGTAAATTTATTCAATAGCTCCACTTTTAATAATGTATCTTAGGAAAAGTCAGAAAAGTAGAATTAGTATATAACCAATCAAATTACTTTTATATAATTTTTAATATTATGGGAAATGTTTGTTAGAAAAAGGTATAGAATAAAATAATAATTACAGACTATGAGCTCCAGTCCGTAAAGAAAATGTTTTAGAAGCAACTCTGAAAGCGAAATGTTTTCATTTATTGTCTCAACGATCTGAGCGTAGGTGATTTTGTTTCTGTTTCTGTCAGTTTTTGGTAATTTCTATATATACTACAATGGACAGCATCACTTTGATGCACAACAACATAATAAGGTAAAATTGTGAAATTTTATTGTAAAATAGTTGGGATTTAAAAATACTGTAACTTGAGATGCTTTTTTTTTTTTTAAGAATCTATTTATTTGAGAGAGAGAGAGAGCATGAGCAGAGGAGAGGGACAAGCAGATTCTGTGCTGATCTCCGAGCCCAATGCAGGGCTCGATCTCATGACACTGAGATCATGACCTGAACTGAAATCAACAGCTGGATGCCCAACCGAGTGAGCCACCCAGGCATCCCACTCAACATGCATCCTAAATGACAATAAAAATATCTGTGATTGTTGAGAAGGAACTTAAGTAAGAGCAAGAAGAAAAGTTCCAGTGGAGAGAAATTGGGACAAGAGTGGCATTGGTTGCACATGACAGTTTGAGACCTAGAGGAACATATTAATCTACTATTCCTTTAGTTATAGAGTTATTATGAGTTATTGCCTCCTTGGGGAGGAGGAATTGAATACAGCCTTAAGAGTGTTATTTAATTACTAGCTTTACCAGATAACCTTTCTGGTTTTTATTGTAGAAAATGTAGTATGTGCTCAACACACTCTGTGAGCTCCACATAGTGCAAAGAGGACTAAGTTGAAGAGTTTCTCTAGAAATGGATCTTGCCTTGATTGAACTGCTAACTCATAGGGAGGGTTTTGATACCTTGTGAGTAGAGTCCCTCAAAGAATATTGCCATGGGTTGGCTCATTTTTTCCTAGGCTTGGGGCACACTACGTCGGCACTGTCCAAAGCCATAGTTCCCTTGCTTGTCTCGCATAATATCCTTGGTAGTATCTCACTCCAAAGCTGCTCTGCTAGATCCTTCCTTTCCCACTTCTGCACAAGACACTTTATGTTTAGACTCCAGCTTTTCCACTATTTCCTACAATGCCTTATCTCTCCCATTATCTTCTTTTGCTTATTCCTATAATCAAACCCATGGAAGGAAGGAAGGGAGGAAGGCAGGAAGGGAGGGAGGAAGGGGGTATGGAAAGAAGGAGGGGGGGAAGGAAGGAAAGAGGGGAGGGAGAGAGAAAGGAAGGAAGGAAGGAAGGAAGGGGGATGGAGGGAAGAAAGACTGATTAATTTCCCTTTTGCTCCATCTATATTTTCAAATTCTTTCCAGCTGCATTTAATACTTCCTTTACTTTTATCATAGCAGTAATCACAGGAAGCTTTTTTTTTTAAGATTTTATTTATTTATTTGACAGAGAGAGAGAGATCACAAGTAGGCAGAGAGTTAGGCAGAGAGAAGGGGGGAAGCAGGCTCCCTGCCGAGCAGAGACCCCAATGCGGGGCTCAATCCCAGGACCCTGAGATCATGACCTGAGCCGAAGGCAGAGGCTTTAACCCACTAAGCCACTCAGGCACCCCACAGGAAGCTTTATATTAGGATCTTTTTTAGATAAGTACCTTCATCTGCTAACTATAAGCTGTTGGAGGAAAGAAGCTCTCTCATTACTCTATGTATCCCTTGTACTGAAAATGCTCAAGAATGAGTTGTTAGATTTTAATTTTTAAAAATCTGTGTGAAAATATTCTATTTAGGCACTTGTATATTTAATTTAATAAACACGTACTGAATCTCATTGTAAATCACGCTCTGTATTATATATAAAAGACATAAAGATAAATAAGAAGATAACTCACATTTAAGGAGTTTAAAATAACTACGTATCATTTTTGTACAAAGGCTGAAACACAGTCTTCCTTACTAATTAGTAGGCAAAAATATTTCTATGATTTTATAAGTTTTCTGTGTAATACAGATCCCAATTGTCAATGATGCAATTAAATTCGATCATGATTGAACCCCAGAAAGACTCTGGAAAACCTGTGTTTGAATGGTTTATCTTGAGGGGCTCTTTGAACTCTTTGTCCTCCAATCAGAAAATTATATATATATGGTTCCCTGTCTTGTGAACATGGGAAGAAATCAATAGAATTTTGTCATCTCTAAACCAGAAGGGATTATTTCTCAGACCATCTCCCTGGTGTGTAAGTGTGCATTTTGTTAGATTATATCACTTGTGACAAGGGAATCTGTTGAACAGACACTTAGTTTAGATGTAAGCCAATGTTACAGAAAGGAAAGGAAAATAAACCATCAATTATTAAGTATCATTTAGGGGCAGAGCTGGAAATGCTCACATTTTAGGTTTTACCAGTGCCATTTCACAAATAAAGAGACTACAGCTCAGAGAAATAAACCATCTGAAACGTTTTCACTAATTTTAAATCACTTGACAACTATTAATTCAGGGAGAGTAGATTTTTTTTTTTTTTCAGGAATAGCTTCCTAACAGATCACCCTAGTCCTCTAACCTCCCATTCTACTCTCCAGTGTCTCACCAAATAGTTACAATGGGAATTACCATGACACCTGGATAGCTATTCTATATTAAAATATTAAAATACATGAAAACATTTTTTTTTTTTACCTTTCTTGGGTGATCTGAAGCTCCTTATCTGCTCCTCCTATCAATTCCTGACTATAGGAAGACATACCTACAGTGGAAAGGAGTTTAGTATGTTTTATTCCTTCCGGCAGGAAGGTAGTGACTTCACGGTCTTCTATAGGTAACATACAAGACTTTCCATGTCCAGAAACACTAACTCTACACACAGCAAATGATTCAGCGTTCCCAAAACACCACACGCTCTCACACCTAAATTTGACAACAACCTAATGACTTGGGGCTTATTATCCATCCACCTTTAAGTTTAAGAACCTGGGTCTCAGAGTAATTAATAAACTCATGCAATATCTTTTTTTTTAACCATTATTCACTATGTATCTTAGATCTAGTGAGCTGCCATAAATTAATATTCATTACAGGAAGCAGATGGAAAATGGGCAAGTATTTGAAAATTCTCACTGTGTGATTTTAAAGTATAATTTAATCGTACATTTGGGGTGTCAAGGAATATTTAGTTTATGTCTTTTACATTCAAATGAGGGAACTGAAAATAATCATTTATTCATTCATTCAATTATTCAACTAATAAAAATATCGATAGAAATCACATCAACGGCTAATATTTATTTATTTGTCGCTTATAGTATGTCAGGCACTGGCCTGAGAAATTTATATGTATTAACTCACTGAAATAATTATTGAGCACCTAATAGGTACCAAGTACTGCTGTACCCTGGGAAGAAAGTGAGTAATACAGAGCTGATCCTATTTTCGTAAGAGAGTATATTTTAGTGGAATAAACAATGAGCATGCAAGCAAATAAAATCATTAGAGATTTTTTTTAAGTATACTGACAGAATTAACAGGGTTACAATACAGAGACTAACTGAAGCTGGTTATTTTAGTTAGGATTGTCAATATAGTCCTCTCTGAGCTCCCACACAAAACCAGTCAGCCCTGTGCAGAGAGAATTCTGAGTACAAACATGAGATAAATTACTAGGAGCCAGGTTAGTACACGGTTACATGTGAGTTTTAGGTCAGACTTAATAGGGAGATATTGAAGAGTTTTAAGGAGGAAAATGAAATGATATAATTTACATTTTGGAGCAACCACTCAGTATATGTGGAAAATGGTCTGGGGAGGGAAAAGTCTGAAATCCCAGGAGACCAGTTAGAAGCTTACGTGGTGATTCAGTTTAGGGATAACTCCGCCTTGGGCCAAAGTGAAGGCTGTGAAAAGGAAAATAAGGCAGAGACTGACTCTATTTTGAAACTGAATTAATGGATTTGGAAATAAAGTATGTGGGGATGGGGAAGAGCAAAAGAAATATTAAGATGATTCCCATGATTTTTGTCTTAGCAACTCAAATGCGAGGGGGAAGGCTAGGAGAGAATCAGGGATAATGGGCAATTAAGAGCTCTCTTTTGGAGATACTCACTCTGAGGTCTCTTTAGACATGCAAATGGAAAGCCAAAGAGGTATTTACATTTATGGGCTTGGAGCTCAGGAAAGAGTAAGAAGCCTAAGCTAATGGCTTGGAATCATTAATGCATAGACATCAATGTTATCTAGGGGGATGATGAAATCACCTGGGGAAAAAAATATAACAAAGGAGATACCAGGGGTGGGTTTCAGGACAAAACGCAAAGGCACACCTACATTGAGGTACAGGGGGAAGAGACCAAGGGTAGTAAATGAAGTGTCTGAGTAAAAAGACCAGGGAGCAATCAGTGAGGAGGAAAGACTGGAAGGTTAGTGTGGGGTTTCAGAATCCCTGTAGGGAGAGATTTTCAGGGAGAGTGTGGCCCAGGGCAGAAGGCAGAGGATTTGGAAGCCTATTAAATTTATCATGAAAAACATCTGTGTAGTTTTGGATTTGAAAACAGAGTCCAACTGATTGAAAAGAGCTTTGGAATTGAGAACATGCAGACAGCACATGAAAATTCACTGGAGAAATTTTGCTGTGAAAGGGAACAGAGAGATAGGGTCAGACATGGGGTAACACGATGTGTATGAGTGTATTATGTACTTAAATACACAACTATTATCATTGTTATTACTTATATACAACAGACTTGAACATTTTCATGCAGGAATAGGCCTTAACCATTATTTACAAATTGAAAGACTTGCGCTGTGAGTGAAAGAAAGGAGTTCAATAAAGTAGCATATTTTTGAAAAGATAACAGGATTTCAAGACAAGAGTATGTGTTTTAAGTTTAAAGTTAAAGGGAAATATAAGTGAGACAAGGGTACAAGTCTCCTGATTTGTGGAAGGAAATATACTATACCAGAAAAAGCATCAGCCTTGACATCAGTTAAAAACTTACTTGCTGTTTATTATCTCTGACACTTGAGAAGTTACTTGATTTCTCTTAGTTTCAGTGTCTTTCCTATAAAAGGAGGATAATAACATAGACCTAATAATATATAAAGAGATGTTCTCACAATATTTCTACCCCTCTGCCTATGGCAGACTTATTAATTTTTATATTATTACAAAGGAATGTCTCTAAACTACTTTGCAAATTTCACGTTTCCTCTTTATTTCTCATAGTGTCTATCCCAGCAGAGGCTCAACATTCTTGAAATGGTATCAACTTAGTAAATATTACATTCCATATTTCCCTTCTTTTCCTTTTGGACTCTAACATAGGAAAGATGTTAGAGTTCCAAGTCAAGGGTCAAGAAAGAATTCTTGAGATGTCTTCAGCGCAAAAGGTGGTTTTATTAAAGCACAGGGACAGGACGCATGAGCAGAAAGAGCTGCATTGGGGTCATGAGGAGTGGCCCATTATATAATGTCCAGTTAGGAGGGGTGTTAGGGATAGCATAAGCCTCCCAGGTATTTTGGAAACAAGGTTTCCAGGATCCGGAGGGGCCTATCTATTGTTGAGAAAAGTTATTTATTGTTTAGTCAATGCTCAGGCAAGAGACCCTTCAGATGTATATTGGTGGGTCATAATGCTTGGAGGATGATTGTCAAAATGTATCTTGGGTGGGGGAAGGTAGAGATAAAGGAAGTTTCTAGAGTAATTTTTATATGTTACAGTAGACTTACAGGGTCCTGGGGGTTGCACTAAGATTGCCTTTTCCCTTAGCAAAGTATTAACATCAAGGCAGCTGAGTTCCTAAAGGAATGTCATTCTGCATGTTCCAAGGACTTGTCAATGAGTAGTATGAAATTTAATAATTTTTCTTCTGCCTTTGTTTCCCACATGAGACTCTATTTTATATACAAACAACATCATATAAAAATGACATTTGTAGTTAAACTTGCAATTATTTTAGAACTTATTTCCTAGCTCAAAGCTCCTGGATGACATCTTTTTATTCCTGTCTTTGTTAGCATATAGAATTGGATGAATTAATAAACAACACAAATAAAAATAAAAGAGAGGTTCTCATTATGCTACTCCATTGTTTAAATATTGAATAGACTTCCCATTAATTTTGAATACCTTGATAAATTGCCGCCAGCCTGCTGTGAGTTGGCTTCTGCCTTCCTTTCCAGACTTCTGTCCCATTTGCTCTCTGCCTCATCCCAAAGAGCCTTGGTTTCAGTTTTGCTCAACCCTTACTGTTCAATAAAACATGCTATTTCATGCATCCTTGAGGTCTTCTCACATGCGATTGCTTGTGCCAAAATGTCCTCTAACTCCTCTGCTTATTTAGCTAAAGTTAGTTATCATTCAAAACAGGCTAAGAATCACTTACTCTGTAAGACTGAAATCCTGGTCAGATCTTTAAAATCAGACCTGGGGCCAAGGGCAGAAGTAGGATGACAACCTGGGTACAAAGAACAGTGAGGGAATTTTGGAGGATGATGGAATTATTTTTATCTTGATTTGGGTGGTATTTATACAATTCCATGCATTTGTCAAACCTCCTAGAACTGTACAGTGAAAAGAGTAACATTTATAGTACGTAAATCATACTTCAGTAAACCTGTCTATGAAAAAGACCATTTGTGAAGTTTTCAGGTCATGCATGAATTACAAAGATGATTTCTGTATCCTAACTTTATGGGGCAGAAGAAATCATTTCCTTGATCCCTTTTCCCCCAATCTGACCTGAGCTTTACAGATTGTCTCATTTTTCCTATAAGAGAGGAGAGAGAGAAAGGGAGAAATCCAGGGTCTCCCACACTATGCCCTCTTTCCTTACACATCTCACTTCAATCTTCCTAGACCTGGTTCAGATGCAGAACCTCCCCAAAGAGAAGACAGTCCAGGTCTCTCAAAGGTGCAAAGGACAAGGGAGAGAGAAAAAGAAAAAAGGAAAGAAATGAATAGAAAAGGAATTTGGTTAATTAGAAATTGCACATTGAATAAATATGCTCATTTTCCCCTTTCCCCCCAAAATAAACATTACTAAATAACATACCTAAAATTATATTAAAAGGGAAAAAAGCATTGGCCTTTAAAGGTACAGAGAATGGAAAATGACACAGAAGATGAAAGATGGACATTTCTTCATAATGCAACTATAAAGAAACTAGAATCCCTTCTCCCTCTAAATTGTCAAATAATATGAAGATTTTTTTAAAAGACATTCCAAAATTTACTGTCTTTTCATCTATTATTAGTAATCTACTAGAGGTTTGTTCTTCACCAAAATGAAACATTAAAACAAGAAAGAGGAAGGTGTGAGATCCTGTGATGGCTCTAAGATACACAGAAGCAAAGTGAGTACCTAGAACTCAGGTAAAGGAAAATCCTAGGACAGAGATGAGGCGATTACTAACTCTAAGAAAAATGAAAAGTTATACAGAAAGAACATGTAAGCATAGAATCTCAGATGCCTATACTGAGGAGGATAATTATAGAATTATAATAATAGAGGAAAATCAAAAACAATTATATAAGCTTGTTGATTTGCAATATAGCAGAAATACCAGAATTAACAGTCTTAAGAACCGAAAGTGGTTCCTCTGTGAAACAAAACTTAAGGATGAAGTAGAGGGGGCTGTGGGATCCTGTTTTATTTCCCATCATTCTGGTATAATTTGACTTTTGAAACTAGGTCCATTTACTGCATGGCATGTAAAAAACAATTTAAGAAAACAGTTTGGGTGAATATACAAATGAGGTAACAGGAGTTTCCTAATATTTACCACCCTGTGCAGTGCTCGTCAGTTTACTTCTCCATCTCCCCTCACAGGCTTTAAGGCTGGAACCCTGTAGCAATACTCACCTTCTCTGCTCCCACAACTGGCACACATCCAAAAGCAGATGCTCAGATACTTCCTTGTTTTTTAAGTAAATAACATATGAAAACCTGAATAGTTGGTGGCTATTGAGAATCCACAAAATAACAATGAATATATAAATACAAGGCCAGTAATTGAGGGGACTGAACAGGCAACAAAGTGACTGACTCGAATCTTCTCACTAAATTACAGCTTTCGGCATCTCCTGGGTTGAGGGCATAAGGCTTCACATCCAGATTGCTTTAAATTCACGAGGGTCCGCCTCTCTGTCAAAAAACAAATGCCCTCTTGATGTTTTCTCTAGAAGTGTTGACAAACTTCAGAAGTCATCCACAAATTATCCACCTTCTTTTGTCCTCTATAATTTCATTAATGGAACCATCACACACCTGGTGATGGCTCACCCTCTATTATTCACCGTTCTTGTCTCTGGCCTTATATTTCTAGATTGATGAGAAGTTAGTATAGCTGTTAGTACCATTCTAAGATTCCTTTTTTTTTTAACTTTTTATTTTAAGATGATTTTAGGTCACATGCAGGTGTATGAAATAATATAGAGAGGGTCTACGTACCCTTCACCACATTTCCTCCAGTGATAACATCTTGCATGACTATAATACAATATCACAACCAAGAAATTGATATTGATACAATCCATTGACTTTATTCAGATTTCACCAGTTTTATATATACTTATCTGGGTGTCCCTAGATTTCTCTCTTCTCTTCTCTTCTCTTCTCTTTTCTCTTCTCTTCTCTTCCCTTCCCTTCCCTTTTCTCTTCTCTTCCCTTTTCTCTTCTCTTCTCTTCCCTTTTCTCTTCTCTTCTCTTCCCTTTTCTCTTCTCTTCTCTTCCCTTTTCTCTTCTCTCTTCTCTTCTTTGACAATGGCTTGATTATGTCCATGAAAGTATGTCCAACTGTGTGATACATGTCCCCACATAAGATTCCTCAATCAGATCATTAGCCCTGGGAACATTTCCTCATCCAAAAATCTATATTTAAGTAAAATGTGGTTGAATTGCTACTACGTCCCAGAAACTTTTCATTGAATAGTATATTTTCGCTCATGCTATTATCTTCAACAACCGTATAAAAGTAAGAATTATAATTACCTGCTGGTGAAAATGCTGAAATTTGGAGACGTGTGGTGACTTGGACATTGCCACATGTTATGAAGTGGTGTATCTGTGGTATTTAAAATTGTTAAAAACAAGACGACAAGCTCCAAGTGGAGT
>CM052798.1:163804867-163834825 GCA_028533885.1 Nasua narica | reverse complement strand
CCCCCCCCCAGTTTGATATTTTCTGGAACAAGATTTAAGAATACTGGCTATTATCAGGGAGAGATTCAAATCAAAACCACAGTGAGATACCACCTTACACCAGTTAGAATGGCCAAAATCAACAAGACAGCAAACAACAAATGCTGGAGAGGATGTGGAGAAAGGAGAACCCTCTTACACTGTTGGTGGGAATGAAAGTTGGTGCAGCCACTTTGGAAAACAGTGTGGAGATTCCTTAAGAAATTAAAAATAGAGCTACCCTATGACCCTGCAATTGCACTTCTAGGTATTTACCCCAAAGATACAGATGTAGTGAAAAGAAGGGCCACATGTACCCCAATGTTCATAGCAGCAATGGCCACAATCACCAAATTGTGGAAAGAGCCAAGATGCCCTTCAATGGGTGAATGGATAAAGAAGATATGATCCATATATACAAGGGAATATTTTGCCTCCATCAGAAAGGATGAATACCCTACTTTTGTATCAACATGGATGGGACTGGAAGAGATTATGCTGAGTGAAATAAGTCAAGCAGAGAGAGAGTTAGTTATCATATGGTTTCACTTACATGTGGAGCATAAGGAAAACCATGGAGGACATTGGGAGAAGGGAAGGAAGGGTGAATTGAGGGAAATTGGAGGGGGAGTAAAACATGAGAGACTGTGGACTCTGAGAAACAAACTGAAGGTTTTGGCGGGGAGGGGGGTGGTGTGTTGGTTGAGCCTGGTGGTGGGTATTGAGGCGGGCACGTATTGCATGGAGTACTGGGTGTGGTGCATGAACAATGAATCTTGGAACACTGAAAAAATAAAATTAAATTTAAAAAAACTACAAAAAATGAAGTTATCAGTTGGCAATACTAAAAAAAAAAATACTGGCTAATTCTTAGATAACTTTTATTAGTCTTTCTTCAATAGCTCTAAATATCAATAAGATAATTTTCCCCTGAAGAAAAATATATCCATTTTTTTGACATAGGGAAAGAAAGAACTCCAGAGGCCAGTGACATAGCTTCTTGAAATAGAAGGCAGCTGACTAACTCAAAGAGTAATGGGTGAGTAGACTCTAAAGGACATCATCAAGTCTACGTGGAAAAATAGACATTGTCTATGAGGAGGATTGAATGTTCAATGTTTACATAGCTTCTTAGTCTGCTGTAACTAAAACTATTGACCAGTTTTGCTGATAATGCACCATCTACCCTCCCTTCCTTTATATCTCCCCCTCACTGTTCGAATTATCTACATGTTAAATTATAAATATATATGAGCTCTCCTTTAATAATGCCTTTCTTTCAAAGGGCTACTTTCTCTTTCTCTTTATGGTCACATTTCTAGAAAAAATGTCTACCCTTTCTGTTACAATTTCCTTCCCAATATTCCCTAATAATAATAGTAATTATTATTATATTATTATCATTATTATCACAAAAGTTTAGACATGGTGAATCAACTGTCAATACTCATTCTAGCCTCTTCCCTCTAGTGTGCTCTCTGTAGTACGGATGATGGATGTCCTAGATGTGCCACTGTAATTTGTCAGTCTGATGCACACAAAAGTGATTTGGAAGGCAGGAGTGAGAAGAGTCTGGACTTCTGTGCTTTCTCTCAGCAAGCTCAATCTTAGAGCCTTCCCTTTTTCCCTGAGGCTGCATTGGCACCTTCCAGTGTTTGATCACTAGCCTCATGCTGTTGAGATGCAGGGTGTGGGGCTTCCATTCTGCTGGGGAAACCACTAGGGAAGTGGCAGCTTAGCTCCAGACCTGCCAGCAATAGCAACTGATTGTGGGCTGTGGTGCTGATGTGGACCCCAGAGCAAGCAGTGAAAGTGACAACATCCCAGATGGACAGATCTTCAGATCAGAGGATAGATGGCAGAGCTTGGTAGCCTTGTTCTCAAATGTCGCTTATGGAGATGTTTCTGAAAGCTGAATCTACAGGGTTCTTTCTTTCTTTCTTTCTTTCTTTCTTTCTTTCTTTTTTCTTTCTCTTCCCCCTTCCCTTCCCTTCCCTTTTCTTTTCTTTCCTTTTTCTTTTTGCCCTGAAAATGACTTTGTAATCCATCTAATATCCTGTAATAAATCCCTTTATGCTTAAAATAGCCAGAATAGATTCTTTCTCTGAACTGAACTTTGACAAATTCAGTATCTCTTTCTAACTATTTTATCACTTGCCCCCTTCCCCTCAACTCATGTTTGAAGGCAAAATTCATACCTGCTTAATGTCATTATCACTTACTTTCCTACAGCTTCACAAGTGTTTAGTGATATCTTAGTCACACAAGATGCTTAATTCACAGGGCTGTTAGATGGTTTAAATAGATCATATAGTTCAGATTTTGAAAATAAATTTCCATCTTGATCTCACTTACACTTTTTGCCGCCTCCTGACGGCACACGGGAGAAGAATGAGGCACAAACAAGTCAGCTTCGAGAGAGAGGGAGCAGGGGACGACAGTAGAGAAGACTGTCGGCCCAAACAACTCCTCAGTGTCATATTTATTAGAAAGTAGATAACAACTAACAAAGAAGCCGGAGTAGATTATACATTGACCATGAGGCTTGTAGATAAGTAAGAAGAAAGGCAAAACGTTTCTGGTCAAGCAGTACGAAGTTTATAATTGGGCAAGCACCTTCAAAGTGATCATCTAATTAGCCAGAGGTGGTCTCCAGGGAAAGGGAGATAAGGGAAAAGTGAAGAAGGTACATTCCTCCCTGAGCGAGCTGGGCATCCCCCGCTGCTCGACTTCAAGGACATATCTCATCCTCTCCCCCAGAGGCCTGTTGCCAGTATATGTTTCTCTTAAGACTATATCTAAACATGCTTGCAAGACTAGTACAATTTCTCACAGGTTATATTTTAAGTAATACATTGTTTTGAGGGACAGTTACACTTCTTATTTCCACTGAGGGAAACAGGAATGTTCCAACTTGGCAAGTTTAGAAACCTTGAAGATCATCAAAGATGATGACAGGACTTGATCTTTTTTGTTTGCTTGTTTTCTGGAGACAGCCATCAGATTTCAGAAATGCTTTATGCACACTTCCTATTTTGTGCCATAGAATATTGAAAAGCTGTATATCGATGACATGAGTTTTAACTGAATTGATGTTTTTACTCTACTGCTTCATCAAGTCTAATGACTGCTAATAACTTTTGAAGCCACTGTCTTGATTCATGCTGAGGCACTGGTGGTTTTACTAACCTTACCTGTGCAGTCATCATTGCAAATGTCAACACAGTGAAAAGTGTGTCAATTAATAGCTTAATATTGTGACGAAAAGAGCCTTCATGTGATGGACTCCCTAAAAGAACGTTAGGGATATTCACAGGTCCACTGACCACACTTTGAGCACCTCTAGTCTGCTTCTATATCAAACTAAGCTCATGCTCAGGACTGTCTACAATTTAGGCAAGTTTTGGTGGAATGGAAACAATTCCAGTATTTGTTTATGGTGCACAGCAAAGTACTTTCAGTCAAAAATACCTTTATTTTTTTGTACTCTCCTGACATCTGATTTTGTCCCCATCATATAAAGGGTCTCTATAATTTTGTTCAACATAAAGTCCTTAAAAACACAAATATAGTTAACTTACAAAGGTAGACTTTATCTAACTAGAGATACTACCAAAGGTTCTCTGGAATCGGTATATTTCATATAAAAGTAGCCTCATGTTATAATTTTGATTATAATTACTAAGGAGATTTTTTGTTCATATATATTATTTTTATTGAAAAATTACACGTAAAAATGAAACTGGAATTATCACAACTCCAATAACAAAAAGAGGCAATTAAAAAAATTAAATTGTACCAAACATTTTTTCCCCCCAAAATCATGAGTCCTACTTCTTCCTAGCCCTAGCTTGACTTTCTTTTTTTTTTTTTGTATTTTTTTTTCTCCCAAAATATGTTTATTTTAGTTTTTCAGTGTTACAAGATTGACATTGTTAAAATGTCTATACTGCCCAGAGCAATCTATACTTTCAATGCCATCCCGATCAAAATTCCACCAGTTTTTTTTCAAAGAGCTGGAACAAACAATCCTAAAATTTGTATGGAACCAGAAAAGACACCGAATTGCTAAGGAAATGTTGAAAAAGAAAAACAAAGCTGGGGGCATCACATTGGCTGATTTCAAGCTTTACTACAAAGGTGTGATCACCAAGACAGCATGGTCCTGGCACAAAAACAGACACATAGACCGGTGGAACAGAGTAGAGAGTCCAGCTATGGACCCGCAAATCTATGGTCAAACAATCAAAGCAGGAAAAAACATCCAGTGAAAAAATGACAGTCTCTTCAATAAATGGTGCTGGGAAAATTGGATAGCTATATACAGAAGAACAAAATTCAACCATTCTCTTACACCATACACAAAGATAAACTCGAAATGGATGAAAGACCTCAACGTGAGGCAGGAATCTATCAAAGCCCTAGAGGAGAACATAGGCAGTAACCTCTATGACATTAGCCACAGCAACTTCTTTCAGGACATGTCTCCAAAGGCAAAGGAAACAAAAGCGAAAATAAACTTTTGGGACTTCATCAAGATAAAAAGCTTCTGCACAGCAAAGGAAACAGTCCACAAAACAAACAGGCAACCCACAGAATGGGAGAAGATATTCACAAATGACACTACAGACAAAGGTCTGATACCTAGCTTGACTTTCAATGGCCATTTATCTCCTGTCTAAGGGAACTCCCTTTTAAAGAGGAGGAGGCCTTGGGTTTTTCTTACTCCATCGATTTCATTAGAGAGAAGGTATTTTAAAGAGTATATTTTAAGACCACAGTTAATAGAAAAGGAATCTTTAAACTCTATGCTTATCAAATCAAGAATTCTCAGCTCAAGTCGTCCAGAAATTTGTGTCCTTTTTCTTCAGTCTTAATTATGTTTTTTTTCCCCTGTACTCGGGCATAATGAAAGATGTTTGGACTTTTCTATAAAAAATGTATTTTTCCCACTAATAGATTTTTCTTCTCCATTTAGCACATAAAAAACTAAACTAAGCTAAAACACTTAGATGTAAATGACTTTCATAATCAATATACCTTTAGTAAAGGTTAAGGTTGTTCTTAAATTTTCAGTACCTTTTGGTGGGTTTTATCTCTGGATCTTTTTAACTGGCTGGCTAAGGAAATTAAATAATGAATAAATGAATGTATATAAAGCCCAGTTACTTTTTGGTAGAACTCAAGCCACTTGGGGCGCCTGGGTGGCTCAGTGGGTTAAAGCCTCTGCTTTCTGCTTAGGGCATGATCTCAGGGTCCTGGGATGGAGACCTGCATTGGGCTCTCTGCTCAGCAGGGAGCCCCATCTCTGCCTGCCTCTCTGCCTACTTGTGATCTCTCTCTCTGTCAAATAAATAAATAAATATCTTAAAAAAAAAAAAAAAACAAAAAAAACAAAAAACCCTCAAGCCACTGATTTTGTGGCTTGTGGCTTAGCCAAACTATATCAAGCCAAATATAATCTTCATTCGATTTTAATCTTTTCACATCCGAATTTTTTCACCCCCACTAGAAGGGTCACTAAAACGTTACCCCCAAGCACCCATTTAAAGAGCAAACGTAGTTAATTCTGAAAGTCAAATTTAGTTTAACTAGAGGAGCAGTTACTGAGGCCTTTTTGTAATTGATGTGTTTTACATAAAAGCAGCATTCCATCCATTCATGAGTTCTTAACATAAAAGACATTGCATTTGAATGGAGACCACAATTTGGCTGGTAGCTTTTTATCACCAAGGGAGTCCTTTATCTTCTGTCAATCAATGCTGGGAGACAAGAGGGTTTTACCTACTCTAAGTAACAGAGGAGGTCCAGAGAAGCCTTTAAGAAGGCAAGGCTAGAAATGTTTGTATCTTTCTGAGCTCTGTCAAACCATGTTGTTTTCCCCAATAGTAGACAATCTGGTATTGTTAAAAATAATAACAGGTTTTAAGTCCTAGGTGCGTTATCAAAATGTAGAAATTTGATTTTAATTGCATCTACTCTAGTCTGCTTTCATGCTGGTATGTAATGGCAGTTTAATTACTTAATCACCTATCAATGACCTCTGTCTGCTGTATATATTCTTTCTTCAGTAACATTTATAGAAAAAAAAGTATGTGATTCTTTATTTTCTATATCCTGGAAAATGTATTGTGAGAGCTCTTAACAGACATTAAAACACAATGACTCCATCGTAAGAATGAAAACTAATCACTGAGCCTTACATCTTTATTTGTACAAAATGACATTTCTGTGCTTCAGAATTAGTTCAAGCACTTGTTTGTTGAGCATGTGATGATATCAAAATGAGTAACTCTACCCTCATTAATGCTTAGGATTTTTTCAGTGAAAGAGGGGTTACCATTTCTTGCATTGAAAATATCATTTTACGGATAAAAATATGGAAATCCAAAGAGATTAAGTAACTTCCTCAATTCTTCATTCTATTATAATGGAAAAAGAAGAAACTGGGATGTTGGCATAAAGGTAATTTGTATAGTGTTTTGTCTACTCTACCATACCACATTCTAAATCATTCAGTTCTATAGATGAGTATCGCTCCCTTCTGTAATCTTTAAGATAAGCAGGAATTAACCAGGAAAATGAGAGGGCGAAGCACATTAAATCAGCAGGGAGAGTGTGTGAAAACCCATGGGAGTATAAAACAACACGGCATATTGAAACACACTGGAAGTGTTTCTGCAGGTTGAATTGAGGAGTAAGAAGAGTGGATACTGGAGAAAGAAATGGAGGACAGTCCCTAGAGAGCCTTGTATGCTGTGCTCAGGAGTTGGAACTTTACCCTGAAAACCATAAGAAAATACTTGTGATCTTAAGCAAGAAGGGGACATAATCATATATGGTCCATATGTGTGTTTGCATGCTTTTTAATTTTGTTAAAGAACACCCTGGCAAATTACGGAGGGTGGATTATAGTCTTGTAATGGAGACAGGGAGACCTGGCAGAGTGGTTTTATTTTTTGTTTTGTATTTCAATCACTTTTTATTTTATTTAAATTTAATAACATAAAGTGCATTATTAGTTTCAGAGATAGAGTTCAGTGATTTATCAGTCTTATATAATATCCAGTGCTTATCACATCATGTGCCTTCTTTAATGCCCCTCGCTCAGTTACCCCATCTCCCACCTACTCCCCTCCAGTAACCCTCAGTTTGTTTCCAAGGATTAATCATCTCTTATGCTTTGTCTCCCTCGCTGATTTCATCTGGTTTTATTTTTCCCTCCCTTCCCCTATGATCCTCTGTTTTGTTTCTTAAATTCCACATATGAGTGAAATCATATGATAATTGTCTTTCTCTGATTGACTTATTTCGCTTAGCATAACACTCTCTAGTTCCATCCTCATTGTTGCATTGAGGAATGAATAGAGGTTAAAATCAGTAGCAATGAATCTAGAGAAGAAGGGGTGGCTTTTGCATGATGTTTAAAGAGTGGAGTAAGAGGTACGTGGGTGGCTCAGTGGGTTAAAGCCTCTGCCTTCGGCTCAGGTCATGATCTCAGGGTCCTGGGATCCAGCCCCACATCAGGCTCTCTGCTCAGCGGGGAGTCTGTTTCCCCCTCTCCCTCTGCCTGCCTCTCTGCCTACTTGTGATCTCTCTCTCCCTCTCTCTCTCTGTCAAATAAATAAATAAAATCTTTTAAAAAAATAAAGAGTGGGGTTAGAATGGCATGTGTTGAATGTCAGGGGAGAAGTGGAAACTTAAAAAGACTAAGATTTCTCACTTGGACAACAGGGTCCCATTATCATTAACTGGGACAGAGACTATATGCCTAAGAAATGTATTTTGGTAAAGATTACTTGTTTACTTTTGAACATTTCAAATTTGTGGTATATGTAGGGGACAGTGCCCAGCACATGGAAAGTATAAAAAATATTTGTTTAGTAGATTATAGCCATAGATTCTAGGTTGGAAAATATATATTTAATAAATATTAAAATAAGGAGGTTAGTAATAAGATTCTTTCAGAGAAATTGTATGGAACAAGGAGAGAGAATTAATGTTCCTTAAAAAAATGATAATTTTTTTTTAAGATTTTATTTATTTATTTGACAGAGAGAGATCACAAGTAGGCAGAGAGGCAGGCAGAGAGAGGAGGAAGCAAGCTCCCTGCTGAGCAGAGAGCCAGATGTGGGGCTTGATCCCAGGACCCTAAGATCATGACCTGAGCTTTAACCCACTAAGCCTCTCAGGCGCCCCCCCAAAAATGACAATTTTTAAGGATCAACACAAGATTCAGGATTTAGGCTGCTGGTCATAGAAGTTAAAGAGACTTCTGGCAGTAGTCAAGGTCACACAGACAAAGCAAGGCATAGTGAGGGAAAGAACTCATGTATATTGACACCTGCACCACTGTATTTTCTCTTGACCAGAATTTTAATATGTTTCTCAGAAATATAATTTGTTCAATCACTCAATTAATTTCCTTAACTGAGAAACATTTATCCCACTTACTTGATACTTTCCAAGGTTGTGAGGTCATAAGATAAAAATTTCAGGAGCTTTTATTAGCAAATATTCTATGACATACCACCATATTTATTGAAGAATGTAAAATGAACATAAAGCTTAGTGCCACTAGAGCCTTTTTTTTTCCTTTGTTGTCAGTAATATTATGGAAGCCTCCATCAATCCATTCCCAGGATTCCCCATCTCCCATAAGAGATTAACACAAAAGAGGTTTTCTTAGGTCAAAAATATTTTCCCACCACTCTGTGCAGAGCAAATTTGTAGTGCTTCCTTTCCTTTCATCCTATAAAAAAAGATGACGTAGGAACACCCAATACTCTCTTGCTTAGCAGGACATAGCTTACATTTTATGTCTGTATTATTGACTGATTTCATTGGTTCATTCACCCATTTCTTTGCTCAGCATACAAATACTAAACACCGTTAGCATGTCATTGATGAAGCTAGTGTCTGGAATCATGCTAGGAACTGAAGGAAACCAAGATAATCCTGGGAGAAAGTGGTGATGTTGGCCTTGTTCAGTGTGAGCGAGAGAAATCTGATGGGGATGGAGGTCCCTAGGCAGGTAATGAAAAAAATCCATGTGAAAGGAATGGCCCACAGTGAAGAATGTGAGAAACTAGAGGAAGAACATCTGTAGTTAATTGAGGGAAGATGAAATTACAATGAAAGATTAAAAGAAAAAAAAAAGAAAGATGATGAATAAGCTTAACCGCTAAATTAAGGAGGTGGCGGTCTCTGGGGAGTTTCCGCCAGGAGGGACCATTCAACCGGCACCTTAGTGCCTTCTTCCTGGCAGCTGAGCTAAGGAGAGGCTGGCCCAGAGGCAGCACTGACTGGAGGCAGAGAGACAAGTTAGGATGCCAGTTATAATAATCTCATTACCTTGTCATTTATCCAGAGGGGTAAATTACTTTGAATCAGTATCATAAACATCATAGTGAACTTTGGCCATGACATTCCAATCCATTACGATTAAAGAAATGACTTTTATTCTGGTTCCCGGGAGATTTCTCTTAATAACCCGAACATCTCATATTTGCCTCCAAGACTGTTTTACCTCCTTTGGAAGACACAATAAGCACATCAGTGTAGACTGTCTGAGGGCAGAGAATAAAACACAATGATCAGATAATAGAGATGAGGCAACAGATGATGGCCTCAGGGGCAGAATTAGGTTACATCAGTCCGCTGATGTCAGTATGCATTATAGAAAGAGGCCATTGCGTGCTTATAGTAACAAAGGCAAAATTAATGAATCTCTTTCAAATCTAAAGAAAATGCAATATTATATAAAGAAAATAGATTTTGAAGGATGCCCGGCCAAATGGCCTACCATGTCATTTACCTGCACTGAAGAAGTAGCTGTAACGACTAACTGACTTGGTGTGTTTCAATCTTATCTACGGGTTCCCTCAGGCCTTTTCACAGTTCTGCATCTGTTGTTCCCAGTTTATTCTTAGTTGGTAAATAGCTAAAGTGCTATACACAACATTGATGCTGCTTCGTTAAGCACAGCCCGGTGACACTAACAGCTCTCTTAACTTCATCAGACCTGCCCTTCTCGCCTAGAGTGCAGACGAGCTTGATTTCACCTGACTTTTACTTTCCACTTCTACCATCACTGTCACACTTTTTCAGCCTCTATATGTCAGTGTTGTTTTGCGCGAGTCTACCTCTTGCTCTGGAGTTTTTCCTCCGGTTCTCATTATAGACAGCCTGGTTAGTGAAGCCACCTAATGGGTGTCCTCCATTATAACCAGAGGGCTTCAAATGAAACCAGTGATTATGTGCAAACTTTATTATTTCACAGGTAAAACAAAAATTACGTCCATAATCTAAATGGATCCTTCTAATAATCCTACAAAGAAAACATTAATGCGACCTTTATGTACATAAGGAATGGTATGACTCAGAGAAGCAAAGCAACTTAATTTAAGAGGGCATATCTATTAAGGTTTGAGGGGATAGGACATGGGGTCAAGTCCTTGTTCTGCTTGGCTAGTTGTAAGACCTAGAGAAACTTCTTTTTCTTTCCAGAGATCCATTTCCTCACACAACAATATTGATGACTTCCATGAATCTTGAAACTATTTCAGCACCACTAAAGTCATCATTACTCTTTATACAACTTGGGTTTCATCTCTAAATATGACTTTATACAGTATGTGATATCCCTTTCCTTTGACTTAAGAAAATATAAATGGATTTAAATTTCTAAAGCTACTCTTGAGAATTTAAGAGGTCACACAGGATCAGAAACTTTGATATTATGCAAGATTTCTTTTACATATATTAGGATTTTTTTAAGGCAACTAAGAGAATTGATGACTAACTATAATTAAGCCTTCCTTCCTCACATTCTTTTTTTTTTCCCTCTCACATTCTTTCTTAATTCAACACAACCAAACAGCCAAAAAAGCAAAACTTTAACAGAAATATAAAGTTATCTTTACAAAATCCTGTTGGTTGCCAACATTCAATGTATACAGATGAAAATTCTGGATTTAAAGAAGTTCTAGCATGGTGATTTGACATTCTGGCTGCCACAGTCCTCTACACAAGACAGCAGAAAGTATCCTTAAAAATGAAAATGCTGGGGGCAGGTTGCCTGTGAGTTGTAGCTCTATCACACGTCTGTATAAACTTGGGAGTCATCAGTGAGATGTCACACAGAATCAATCCCTCTATGCCTCAGTTCTCTCACTTGTAAAATGGGATGATCAGTGTCTTAATTCAGACTTATTTTAAGTTATAAGTAGTTAACAGTGACTGCTAAGTATTAAAAATTTCAAACTGAGGTTTAACACTTAGTATTTTCTAGGTTCTATATACAGTACATAGTCTATCTTTTTTTTTTTTTTTAAGATTTACTTGGGAGAGAGAGAGAGAGTGCAGGGTGGGGAAGGGCAGAGGGAGAGGAGAGAGAATCTCAAGCAGACTCCCTGCTGAGCATGGATTCCCAGGTCCCTGAGATCATGACCTGAGTCGAAACCAAGAGTCAGATGCTTAACCGACTGAGTCACTCAGGAGCCCCCAGTCCATATTCTATCTTATTTATCTTCAAAGCAACTCAGTTAAGAAGAGGACATTATTATCTCTATTTTACAGATGAGGAAACTGGAACACACTTTTCCCATTAAAAGTCAAAGAACTATTAATTACTGAATATCTACTATTTATTAAGCATTTAATACCTATTGTGTCATTTAAGCATCATAAATACACTTAGAGGTAAGCATTCCCTCCTCCATTTTCAACTGAGGAACCTCAGTTAATAGGGTATAACTAGTATGGAGGTTCTTCAAAAAGTTAAAAATAGAACTACTCTATGAGCCAGTAATCACAGTACTGGGTATTTACCCCCAAAATACAAAAACACTAATTCAAAGGTATACATGCACCCCAAGGTTTGTTTATTTATTTATTTATTTATTTAAAGATTTTATTTATTTATTTAACAGAGAGAGAACACAAGCAGGCAGAGAGGCAGGCAGAGGCAGAGAGAGGAGCAGGCTCCCTGAGGAGCAAGGAGCCCGATGTGGGACTCGATCCCAAGACGCTGGGATCATGACCTGAGCCAAAGGCAGCTGCTTAACCAACTGAGCCACCCAGGCGTCCCACCCCAAGGTTTATTGCAGCAATATTTATAATAGCCAAACTATGGAAGCAGCTGAAGTTCATCGGTAAATGAATGGATAAAGAAGATGTGGTGTATATATACCAAGGAATATTACTCAGCCATAAAAAAGAATGAAATCTGGGCGCCTGGGTGGCTCAATTGGTTGGGCGACTGCCTTCGGCTCGGGTCATGATCCCGGGGTCTCGGGATCGAATCCCATATAGGACTCCCGCCTCTGCGGGCGGGGCGGGGGGGGGGTCTGCTTCTCTCTCTGACCTTCTCCCCTCTCTTTCTCAGTCTCTCTCTCTAATAAATAAATAAAATCTTAAAAAAAAAAGGAATGAAATCTTACTACTTGCAATACATAGATAGAGCTAGAGAGTGTAAATGCTAAGTGAAATAAGTCAGTCAGAGAAAGACGAATACTGTCTGAGTTCACTCATATGCGAAAGTTAAGAAACAAATAGGGTATGTGACTACCTCAGTGTCATACATCTGGTAAGTGGAGATTCAATCCCAGGATTATTTTACATCAAAATCTGTTTCTGTGTCTCTTTTCTTCTTTTATTGGGTCATGCCATCTACCCACTAAGGCAAGAGTCTTGCTATTCAAGGAGTAAAGGTAAGAATTAATAACTTTGAACGGAAAAAAATAACCATGTTTGATCAGAGAATCCGAAAAATAGTGGGTTTTCTTATATGAGCTATGATGAACAAGAGATAGATAGATAGATGATAGATAGATAGATAGATAGATAGAGATATTGTAAGCTTTTTCAGGTAAAGAAGGGTAATATACTATTGTTGAATCCTGAATAGATAAGGCACAATGACTATTCTGAATGATTTGGCAGTGATATATTTGTAAGAAATAAAATAATAAAATAAAACAAAAAGTTGAGAAATCAATTTCTGATTATGCTTTCACTGGCTATATGGTATTGGGCACATTACTAACCTCACTAAATTTCAGTAAATGTATCTTTAAATAGCAAATTATAATACCTACTTTTCAAAGTTGTTGTAAAGATTGAGTAAAATAATATAATATGGGGAGATTAGGGCCAATTCCACTTTATATGAAACAGCATCATCAAATTCACGATCCCCTTATAGTTTTTAAATTTGCTTTAATTTAATTCTTTACAATCATCCTAAAATGAAATCATTATGTTTTATTTACTAATTGTTTATCATGTTTATGGAATCACAAAAATGTCTGCTCGAGTGCCTGGCACTTAGCGGATATTAGACAATTAGGAATGAATGATTATGAATGGATGAGCGATTACCAGTCAGAACCAAACATACACTAAAAAAAAAATTAGTAGTTTTTTATTTAAAACTATTACTCTGTCAGTAGCACACATACATGTTTTCTAAATAAATATACTCCAAAGATGGTACTAGAAGACTTCAAGCAGAGAGAATCATGCGATGGGATTTCTAAAAGATCTCTACCTGCTTTTCTGGTGAGTGATTTCTGGGGATCAAGTACAGATCCGGGTGATCGGGAGGGGCTATCTCTTCTGACCCTCGAGTTTTTATATTAAGTCTCATAATAAGTATTTCAGATGCCAGTTAACATTCTTGCTGCTTTACATTATAAATCAAGACAGTGAGTGAGAATGCCATGCTACTGCAACTTACAAAACACCATCAGGCATGTGTCCTTTGTGCAGACTAGAAATGTATGATTTGGAAAAATAATGAGGTGGGTGTGGGACATCACCAAACAAAGAATTCAAAGAACTTCGAGACGAGGTTCAGACCCTGAATGTCCACTTGCTGAAAAACAAAGGAAACTCATACCATAGGTGTAATGGCAAAGGAATACCTCAAAGTGGTCAAATTCAGAGAGTTTTGAAGGCAGTGGACAGGATTTGCTGACTAATACAATGTGTAATAATGAAAGACAGAGAAGAGTCAGAGAGGACTCAGATTTTTTGTTGGAGCAACTAAAGGAATGATTGCCTTTTACTGTCGTGGGAAATACTTAGTGGGAAATAAGTTTGGTGGGAAAGAGACGCCGGTCGAGTCAAGGTCTGTTGAAAATGGCTATAAGGGAAGATGCTGGAAAGTGGTGTATTTGTTATTTATATCTTCTGTGATAAATTGTCATAATGGCTCAGAGGCTGGGAGAGGCACTGTGGCCTGGGAGGTGCACCCCACGCAGGCCCCGAGGGCAGAGCATTAAGCCCGAAGAGAACTTACAAGCTTGGGAATCTGACGATATTTGCCCTGCTTGAGTTTGAACTTAGTGAGACCAGTGACCTCTTTATTCTTTTCATTTTCTTCCTTTCGGAGAGGGAACCTCTCTCCTTGACCTGCATTTTGAGAGCAGATAACTTGCTTTCTGGTTTCCAGTTTCACAGGTCCTTAGATGGAGACAAATTTTGCTCAAGATAGATCCTACTCAGGATCTTACCCATACTTGATTTAAATGATTTTGATGAATGCATTTGGGACTTTTCAGTTTATGATATTTATGTAGGACTTTGGGGTTAGAGTTAATACCCTAAGGAACTGAGACTTTGGCATGCTGGGGTTGAGGTGAGGTATACCATATGGGAGTTGGACAAGAATTTGGGGGGCGGTCATAGGACAGACTGTTGTGGATCAAAGGAAGCCCCCCCTCCCCAAATATACATCTGACTCCCAGAAACTACGAATATGACCTCATCTGGGGAAAAAAAGAGAGAATTTTTCTAGATGTAAATAAGTTTACGATCTCAAGATGACATCACCCTGGATCATCTGGGTAGGAACTAAATCCAGTAACAAATATCCTGATGAGTATAAGGTGGTGGGGGGTGGGAGGGAATGCGAGAGAAACGGAAAAGAAGGCCTTGTAAACGTGGAGGCAGAGCGGCAGTCACACAGACAGAAGGCAAGGAGCTCCGGGAGCCACTAGAAGCTGGAGGAGAAAAGTAGCTCTCTCCCCTAGAGATGCCAGAGGAAGAGTGGCCCTGGGATGCTGAGATTTTAGAGTCCTGGTCCCCAGAATAACTGTTGGGGGTTACTGTCTCTTGTTTAAAACAACCTAGTCTATGGCAATTTATTATGACAGCCATGGGAAATAATAAAGGCAATGAGAAATATGGGGCTAGGATCCAGGAGAGAAATCAGAGATGGAGATACAACTTTATGAAGCCCTAATACTGGGTAGGATTCCATATAATCTATATCTATATCTATATCTATCTATATATCATCTATCTATATATATATAGAGAGAGAGAGAAAGAAATAATGAAACCGAGAAAGATCCAGAAAAGAATACTGAAAGTAAGTAAGCAGGAGAAAGTAGAAGAGGCAGCAAGGAAGAGGACCCTTGAAACTACATAAAGAATTTCAAAGAGGAAAGGCTTAGCAGCAATATGTCAAATGCTGCTAAATGTCAAGTGGTATGACTAAGAATTTAACACTGGATTTGTCAAGTAGCAGTAATTGATAACCTGAACAATGACAATTTCAAATATAAAAACCCAGTTTCAAATATAAAGACCCAGGGCCTCTCAGGCTCAAGAGAGATTATGGAGAGAGGCTACAGAATTGCAAAGACAGAATATGCTTGGAAATTTTTTCTATAAAATAGAAGCAGAAAAATCATGCAAAAATTTTCACATTGTTTCATACTACTTAGTCCTGCATAATTTCTCTGCTCCCATTCCACAGGAAATATGTTCCAAATATATTATACTTACAATAGCAAAGAAAAAAAAAAACTTTGCACATGAAATCCTACGAAGAAAGATCCAATAAAGCAAATAGATGAGGCAGAAGAGAAAACAGGCAATTATATGTCTTATAACATGTCCTCTGAAGGAGATGGGATGCTGTATACAAGTAGGAAGGTTTACAGATGGGAGTGGACAAAGTCTCTGCATTGCATTTTCCTTGGTGAGGCAGGAGGAATGTGTAGGCACATTCCTACAGAGTCTTTGAATGGGAGAAATCAACTTCTACCTTGAGTAAACACTGAAAAAATTTTCTCCATTGCATTCCAGTCAAAGATGCCTAAAATGTAAATACCACTGTGTTGCTTTATAGTAATTATCATACCAACTATTGGACATGACGTAGGCCTTAAATTAAAAAAAGAAAAGCTTTCATTTTCAGATAGAGCCCAGCCACTGTCACTAAGTATGAGATCTGAAACAAGTTACTTAGCATCTTTCTTGATTTGTCAAAATACAGTAATGTTGCCTTGTCCATTCATAGAGGTGATAGGGTTATTTTTTTCTAAAAGATTTTATTCTTTTTCAGAGAGGTAGTGACCACAAGAGAGAGCATGAGTTGGGAGGAAGAGCAGAGGGAGAGAGAGAAGCAGACTCCCTTCTGAGCAGGGAGCCCTATTTGGAGGCTCGACCTGGGGGTTTGTTCCTGGGACTCCACTCAGGGGCTCAATCCTGGAGTTGAAGGCAGATGCTTAACTGACTGAGCCACGCAGGCCCCCCTGCCCCCTGCCCCCTGCCCCCTCCCCCAGAGGTGGTGAGGTTTATCACTGACACTGAAACCTGGTGTTTGATTCTGAGCAAGGAAAACAGTTTTGTATGTACTGGTCTAAAGACAAATGACCTCAATTCAAATCTTACCCTTATATATCAATACCCGTGAGACTAAGATTCAGCAACACAAATTCTTCACCCATCAGTTTCCCCATTTGAATACGAAGACAGCTACATCAACCTCAAACGGTTGCCACGCAAAATTTAAGTAAGATAATGAATTCGACGTGCATATGTGGTTTCATAAATAAATAGTAACTATCATCATTTAAAATTAGTTACTTTATCATTTTGACTCTGTCTTCATTCCTGCCCTTTAGCTCAGAGTGTAGCGGAGAGAATTTTAGTTAATAACTAAGCAAATATGTGGCAGAACAGTGCACGTACTCTAATCGGGGGAGAAGTTCAATGTTCAAGTGTGCACTAAGCTCAGCCAGCTGTACCCCTTGGTTAGTGCTCAATTAAACACACCCATAGCATCACATTTGGAACTGCATTCAGTTTGCTCAAGAGTGCAGAATGATTTATGGAGTAATGCTCTGCTGCTCCTACAGGACTTCATTTGCATGAGAAAAGGACAATTTGATCCTTCAGTATGCAATTTTCAGAGAACTGCTTTCTTTGAGCCTTATTCTTGGTTTGTTTTCACTTGGGAAGGAATTTGTCATTCTAGAAATACATGTTGTAGTCACGTGGCAACCTACAGGAGGAAAAGGCTGGAGAAAACAATTTCTGGCCTTGAATTACTTCATGTTTGGGTAAGAAGATTAAGTTGCTGTTGGCATTTAAAAATGTGTGTCTGAATAACAGTCTCCCACACAAACTTCATTCATTCAATAAATTCCAGCAGTTTGACTAAATATTTTAATTTCTGAAAGCTTAAAGCAGGGGGAGCAGTGTGTACAGGTGGTTCAATGATTGCCTTCAGACTCTCTGTAAGGGCAACAAAGAGACACCATGGACCCATGTGATCTCCCCATGAGTGGTGGTAGCACCAGAATCCCCACTTCATGACCAAATCCCAACTACCCTTGCTTCTTTCTCACCTCATTCAATCCATTCTTCATACTATATAGGCCTACATTACCGATTTACATACAATCCTTCAGTGGTCCTCCACTGGTCTTATACTTAACATAACATACAAGGGCCTCCATCATTTATCCCATCATCCCCTGTGAAACTCCCTACCCTTTTCATTTTGATTTGGGTCCTGGCTAAAGGAGTGTGTGAGCATGAGAGACAGCTGGGGTGGGGGCAGAGGGAGAGGGGGAGAGAGGATCTCAAGCTGGCTCCATACCCAGTGAAAAGCCCAACCCGGGGCTTGATCCCACAACCCCAAGATCATGTTCTGAGATGAAATCAAGAGCCAGATATTCAACTGACTGAGCTACCCAGGTATCCTGTGATCCCAGGTTTAAAGTTCCCCAAGGTGCCCCAGATCTGTGCCCCCACAGTACCCTGTTCTCACAGACAACTTCATGTCATTCTCGACATCTGGTGAGTTGCAGATACCTTTGGGTATCCGTTGATTTAGAGGTTCATTCCAAAATAAACTGACAACTTCACACATATACATGTTATATCTAGCTTGGATTATATTGAGGCTTATCTCTAGATATGTTTTGGGGAATTCCCCACTCTTAATTATGAACTTCTTAGGGTCAAGGACAGTAATTTGCTATTCCTAGCTACAGTATAGTATTGCACTTATAACCATCTATCCACAAATATGCGCTTAAGTGAATCAAATTAATAAGCCAGGCAACAATGATTAAGTATCTAATATATTCCAGTCACTGGACACCAAAGAGTCAGAGGCCAGCGTGCTGAGGTTCGTGACTCTGTGTTTGCTCCTCCAAGATACTACTAATGGCTGAAGTTGAATGGTATATGTGGGACAACTTTGTGCTGGGGAGTATGAGTAGGCAGTCAAGTCCCTACTTTTCTTCTCACTTCATAGGTTCACTCTAAGTTATGCCATAAATCAGCATGGTTCAATTATTTTCTTTATGTCAATAGCACTTATGTTTCTGTCTGTATCCCTGATTGCTCCTCTTGGCTCCTGATCACTTAAAATTTTCTCTTAGCTATATGAAAGCCACCTCAAACAAGCACGTACAAAATAAATTTTATGACCATTTCTACCGAGTGTGGTTTTCTAATGGCTCTGCCATTCCCATGGTTGACTACATAGATGGATATACACATATATCACCCCAGGTATATTATCTATGATATCTCCTGCTTCACCACCAGTATTTGATCTATTAAATCTGTATGCTTATATGTCTGCATGTGAATGTATACAAAACCTAACTACTTCCTACCATATAGAATCAGTTCATATGGAGCCAGTATTTCTCATTCTTATACTGTAAGGGTCTAACACAGTGCCTGGAACTAAAACCTAGTAGACAAACATACACATACACACATATGCACGTGCACATACACACACACAGATGAAACAAACAAAAATAAATATACTGTAAGTGCCTTCCCTCTGAAACTTTGAACCTTTGGTTAAGATCCACATTTGACGGTTGGGATGAGATAGCAACTTTGGCCTGGGAGTTGGAGGCTGTGGATTAAGTATAATGGATCAGCAATATGGAAGTATCTTGGGTCCCTGATAATTACAGAGCCACAGGAGTAGCTAAGGACTGCGTGTGTGTACTAGAACAAGGAGTAAACCTCTAGGCTGTTTAAGCCACTCTTATTCTGAGCATTTTATTACTCAGAATACGGCTAATTTTATGTAATACAAGTAACCTATTCATTCCTCATGAAGCTTTCTGGATCTTTCCAATTTGCCTTACTTTTAATTTCTATTTAATAAGCATTCAGTCTTGCCTGAGATAAATGTTCCAGTTTCTTTACTAAAGCATTATGTTTGCTCTAAAGTCTTTCTGGGTTTCCTGTGAAAAGCTGCCCCATCACACTGCTCTATGCCCCTCGCCTACAATGCAGATACCCAACGTTCCCAAGTCTTTGTTCATGATCTCTTTCTTTATTGGAAATGCTCTTCCCTGCTTCCTTTCTTATCTAACTCGTCTGGCATAAAGTACCATGCTTAACAGTATTTATTGTGTAAGTGAACTTATTGAAAAAGAATAAATGAATATTAAATTTTGATTCTGAGTATAAATGTGGGAGTTTTTCCATGAAAGGAGAGATTCTTGTCAGCTTTAATATTAAGGAAAGGCTCCCAGTGAGTACTAAAAGTGATATGGTCCTTGAATATAGGAAAACATATATTAAAGAAGCTAAGGAGGAAGGTACAAGGTAGAAGTTTTTAACATTCTTTTTTGAAAAAGAAAAGAACTCCATAAACCAAGAAACTCTGTTAGAAATGATCAGATATTTGCTGAATATTGCTTCAGGATTGCCATCAATATCCCTAATGTGACCTAGGCTGTACACTGGCTCAGCTCTTGATCAGTCATTGTTGATCTTTACCAATCCATCATTGTCCGAACCTTTCACTTGAGGGCCACCATCTTAAATACCTGGTGTTGCTATCTGTTTACACATAATAATCCCGGAGGTGCAAATATTATGCAAGTAATCAATATGTATGAGGCAAATCCATACTTTCTGTTTCTTCTCAATAACCACTCAAGCCATCTATTGCATACAGTTTATCAGCAACAATCACTGTTCTCTAAACCTCCACGCAATCTAAATCCATTTAATTCTTAATTTACATTTAAATGTAAATTTTCTCAAATAATTTCCAACTTAAATCATTCCCAAACTTTGGTATATATAAACAGAAAATAGAAGCCCATTTAGCAACTCAATCACACAAAATAAACATCAAAATTCTTAAATGTGGCCAGGTCTCTAAATTTTAAATAAGAGACCTGGGTTAAAGCAAACGCTCTGCTACATTTTGTTGTAACTTTGGACAAGTTACTTGAGTTTCCTGAGCCTCAGATTCTATAAGGGATAATGGTATATATCCCAGGCTTTGATTTTTTAAAGGATTTCCCGAACTGAATGCTAAATTCCTTGAAAGTAGGACTTGTGGTATATTTTACGTTATTCTGAGTTACCAGTGAGGTATTCAGTAGGCACTCCATTTATATGGAATGGATATATTTTTATTAAACAGATTAATTTTTATAAAATAAACAAATGCCATTGGTAGAGCAAGGTAGACAGAAAGAAAAAGAGGAAGAAAAGAATAATATATCTTATATATTCCCAACCATGATATCCCCAAGGCCCTTTATTATTTATTGATCATACTTCCACTTCCAGCAGTAACAATTTATCAATCATAAAAGCCTCATGGTTCCATCTTTTCTCCAGTATAGTACTGACTCTCATAGTTGGCCACACAGATTGTTGTCGGCTGTTTCTATTTCAGAAATCATTTTCTAAAATCATGTTCCCTGTGAGAAGTTTACCCCATTCCTCTAACTATACAATATGGATACAATTATATAATTATAATTATTATATATAATAATATATATTATACAGATATCATTATATAAATAATATGTATTATATATAATATATTTTATATAAATTATATATTATTTTATATTATAGCTATATATATTTACATATGTATAGTCATATATAACTATACACACGCACATTTTAAGCAACATGCTGTTAGGATCATTTAAAGTCTCAATTTGGCTTTATAGAGAAGGGGGTAGTCCAAAATGGTAGCACTGAGAAATCTTCAACTCACTTCCTCCCACAGACACACCAGGTCTACAGCTCATATGGAACATTTCTCTCTGAAAAGGACTTGAAAACAAGATGAACAGCTCCTTCACAATGAACTGTAAAAGGTCCACATCAAGACAGGTGGGAGAGGCAGCAATTTGGTTCCTCCAGAATCCCCACCCCTGGCATAGTGACCACAATAAGGAAGGATTTCAGAAATCCAGGGCTTCTTCCTCAGGAGGGAGGGGTTCATGCCCTATATCAGGCACCCCAACCTTGGGACCAGCAATGGAGAGATGAGCCCTCAAAATGTCTGGCTTCAAAGACCACTGGGGAACATGTCTAGGAGACCCAAAGAGTGGTAGAGAGTTGAGATATTTCTCTTAAAGGGCTTGTGTATGGACTCGCTTGCCTCAGAGACTTGCATAAAAGCAGAAGGTTGAAAGAGATTTTTAAAATCCCATTTTCATTTGCACCAGAAAGAATTATTCATCTATTTTGATTTTATTTCTGTGTATGGTATAAGGAAATGGTCCAGTTTCATTCTTCTGCGTGTTGCCGTCCAGTTTTCCCAACACCATTTGTTGAAGAGACTTTTTTCCATTGGATAGTCTTTCCTGCTTTGTTAAAGATGAATTGACTATATAGTTGTGGGCCCATTTCTGGCTTTTCTATTCTGTTCCATTGATCTGTGGGTCTGTTTTTGTGCCAGTACCATACTGTCGTGGTGATTACAGCTTTGTAATAGAGCTTGAAGTCTGGTATTGTGATACTGCCAGCTTTGCTTTTCTTTATCAAGATTGCTTTGACTATTCAGGGTCTTTTGTGGTTCCATACAATTTTTGGATTGTTTGCTCTAGCTCTGTGACAAATGCTGGTGGTATTTTTTTTCTCCCCAAATATGTTTATTTTAATTTTTCAGTGTTACGAGATTGATTGTTCATGCACCACACCCAGTGCTCCATGCAATACGTGCCCTTCTCGATACCCACCACCAGGCTCGCCCAACCTCCCTCTCCCCTCCAAAACCCTCAGTTTGTTGCTCAGAGTCCACAGTCTCTCCTGGTTCATCACCCCCTCCTATTTCCCCCCATTCACCCTTCCCTTCCTTGTCACAATGCCCTCCATAATTTTCTTTATACTCCACACGTGAGCCCATAAGATAATTGACTCTCTCTGCTTGACTTATTTCACTATGCATAATCTCTTCTAGTCCTGTCCATGTTGATACAAAAGTTAGATATTCATCCTTTCTGATGGAGGCATAATATTCCATTGTATAGATGTACCACATCTTCCTTATCCACTCATCTGTTGAAGGGCATTTTGGCAGTATTTTGATGGGGATTACATTTAATCTGTAGGTTGCTTTGGGTAGTATAGACATTTTAACAATATTTGTTTTTAAAATCATGAGCATGGCATGTTTTTCCATTTATGTCCTCCTCAATTTGTTTCATAAGTGCTTTATAGTTTTTAGAATACAGATATTTTACCTCGTTGGTTAGGTTTATTTCCAGATATCTTAAGGTTTTGGTGCAATTACAAATGGGATCAATTCCTTGGTTTCTTTTTCTGATGCTTTATTATTGTTGTATAGAAATTCAACAGAATTCTGTAAAATGATTTTGTATCATGCAACTTTACTGAATTCTTGTATCAATTTTAACAATTTTTTGGTGGAATTTTTTGGGTTTTCTACATAGAGTATCTTGTCATCTGCAAAGAGTAGAAGTTTGACTTCTTCCTTGCCAACCTGGATGCCTTTTATTTCTTTTTATTGTCTTATTGCTGAGGCTAGCACTTCCAGTACTATGTTAAATTACAATGGTGAGGGTGGACATCCCTGTCTTATTGTTGACACAGAGGAAAAGCTCTCAGTTATGGCCTATTGAGGATGATATTAGCTGTGGATCTTTCACATATGGCCTTTATAATGTTGAGATAGGTTCCCTCTATCCCTACTTTATGGAGGGTTATCAACAATGGATGTGGTACTCTGTCAAATGCTTTTTTCTGCATCCTTTGAGAAGATTATATGGTTCTTACCATTTATTTTATTAATGTGATATATCACATTGCTTTATGAATATTGAACCACCTTGCAGCCCAGGAATAAATCCCACTTGATTGTGGTGAATGATTCTGGTAATATACTGTTGGATTCGATTTGTTGGTATTTTGTTGGGAATTTTTGTATCCATGTTCACCAGGGATATTGGCCGTTAATTCTTCTTATTTAGTGGGGTCTTTGTCTGGTTTTGGAATCAAGGTAATGCTCACCATGTAGAATGAGTTTGGAAGTTTTCCTTCCATTTCTATTTTTCAGAACAGTTTGAGAAGAATAGGTATTAACTCTTCCTTACATGTTTGGTAGAAATCCCCTGGGAAGTAATCTGGCCCTGGACTTTTGTTTGTTGGGAGATTTTTGATTACTGATACACATATTGAATTATTATGTTGTATACCTGAAAGTAATATACTGTTATATGTCAATTAATAAAAAAATAAAAATACCAGTTCATGATGAAATAAAAACAACAGTTCATGATGAAATGGCAATTTTATTCACAAAACCTACCTTTTGCTTTTGTTAATAATTAGTAAAGATGATTAAATATGTTTTTCCATGAGATAGGTCTTTTGATTATATATAAGTTTACAGTGAAATTATTAAGAAAATCTGCATAAAATTTCAATACAGTGTAAAGTCATTGGAAATCAAGACATAGAAATAAAATTCAGCATTTGCCACAAGAAAACAAAACAAAATTAAACAAATAAAAAAATCTCAATTTTAAAGTTCCTTTGTAATTTTACTCAGAAAATAAAGCAAAAAAAAAAAAAAGAAACAATAGAGCTTTATGTATTTCTTTATAGAATCAGAGCTAAATTAAGTATAGGAATAAGGAGACAATATTAATTTTTTGCATTTTTGATAAAAACCATTGGCTCAGCTTGAAATCCAATTTTTTTTTTTTTTGCAGAAAATTTCCGATAACAGCAACAAAAAGGAGTCAGTAGAAAAGGTCAAATCAGTAATGCTGAAGAGCACAGCAAATGCCAGTGCTTCCATGTGAGATACTAATGTTTTTCTGTCCATCCAAAAATTTTCAAAAATTGTGTGCCTTCCATCTTTTTAGAAATCCCAACACTCTCACCTCTTACATGATTGTTGTAACAGAGTAGACACAATTACTCAATAGTATAGAAGATGAAGATAGGAGGGAAGAAATATTAGGGAAGGTATCTGTATCAAAGTTAAACCAAATTCTTAAATTTAATTTTTTAAAATTACATTTCCTAAATGGAGAGATCACTATAGTGAATCATCATTATGGACCCTTTTTACTGGTTTCTGGTCTGCTCTAATTCTACACTTCTGTCTTGACTCCTATTCTTTAGAAATTATTTACAGCTTGTTTCTATGGCTCCTGACTCCTCAGTTCTCTCTTAAATACTTTGCCAAATTTGTTTTCTATTGTTTGTCTATCTACTTTTTTTTTTTCTACCCTAATCTGACTCTTAGGACCTGACTACTTATTATTGATTTCTTAAATACTCATGGGATTGGAACTGGGGCAAAAGTGGGTCAAGGCAAAAACTTAACTGGACAAAGTTAGACAGTCAAGGAGGCCTTTATTCAAAACTGTTGCAATAGGACAGAGAGAAGGGACCTAAGTCTGTACTCAAAACTGCTGAAACAAAGGGTAGGAGGGTTTTTAAGGGTGGTGGAGCGAGGTAAAAGAAAAGGGCTGGAGGACATTAGGAGTGAGGTTGATCAATAGGATGTGTTAACACATTATCTCCTAATTTTGAAGATATTTTCATCTGTGATTAGACCATCTGTGTTTGCTAATTGGTGCTCACCCAAGTTCAGTTTCTATCCTCCCACAGAAACTATGGGATAGGGATAATTTATTTGATGATTTCATTTCAAAAGGGTGGCCCTCAAGTCTCTGAAAAAGACATTCCTGGTTTGTAAAACTGAGTCTTTTAAAAAGCTTCACCCGTATCTCAAAAGGGCAGACAAAAAACGCACAATTTGCTAGTTTTCTAAAGAAAATACTTAAGAAGGAAAATTTAGGGTCTAGAATAAGGAAGAAACCTGTCTACAGGGTGGTCAATCTTAGGGAAACATTAAGGCATCTTGATAAATAGAAAACTTCATGAAGCAGGATTTCCCATTCTTTTCCAAGTTTCTTTACTTATTTGTTTTTTTTTAGTTCCCAATTACTCTATTTTCTAACTCCTTTAGTGATTTGTATATGTCACATGTAAAAAACAAACACCATGTTTAATGATAAAATACATTTTGGAAATATAACATTAAATACAAAGTTAAATACATTTCATTTTTGGAAGAGTCCTCAAAGTCTTCCTTATGTTAATGTGCCATATGAATCTTATGGAGAGGATTATATTGAGCTGTGTTTACAGAGGACTTTTCTTTTTAATGGAAACATCTTCAGGTTTAGTTTTCTACAGAGTCAAATATGAGAACAGTCAGTCTGGAAAAGTTTTTTAAAAAAGTTTTAGTAAGTTATATAATTTCTCTCTCCCAACAGGAGTTAAGAAATGGTGAAGAAATTAAGCCAGTTTCTTAAATTAACTTTTTAAAAATTTTTATGTGTTGAATAAAATAATTATTTGATTAAGTCATGTGTGCCTTCATTTGTCATGTCTTGTACTAATTATTTTATAAGATACAAAATGTTAAAACTGAAAGTGTATAAATAACCAAATAAATATAGCTGTTTTTTCCCAATTTTTTGCTTTTATTTTTTTAAAGATCTACTATTTATTTGAGAGAGAGAGTGGAGGAGGGTAAAAGGAGAGAGAGAATCTCAAGCGCACTTCCCACTGACCATGAAGCCTAGTGTGGGGCTCAATCCCACAACCTTAAGATCATTATCTGAGCCAAAATAAAGACTTGGATGCCTAACCAACTGACCAACCCAGGTGCCCTTAACATATTTTTGCTTTAAAAAAGGCATTAATCAACAATTTTAACCTGTGTACATTTACAAGATGAAAAAGAAATTTACAATTTATCCTATGATTCTTTAGATATACATCTCAGGTAGATCAATTGAATCAAAATCAACTTCTATTTCAAACATTAACCAAAGAGACAGAAAATGAACCATGCAATTTTAACTTTACCAAATGGTCTAGATAATGCCTACTTTGGTTTCATACACTGCACTGCTGAATATGGTGGAATTACTTGGTTTTGAAGAGCGGAGTTTCATCTACCTTCCAGACAATAACTTTGTGGAAACATTGAACTTAATATAGAAATAGTGTCCACCAAGATTTGCAAAATGACTCCCCTTCTCCAACAAGAGATAGCTGAGCAGTTGAAATCGGTAAGAGGGATGCAGCAACAACAAGCATAGTTCAGGAAACCTCTTTGTCACTGTGGACCCAACATTCCCATCCCCCTTTGGGAGACAACTGGCAACACAGTTTGAGAAAAGCCTTTCTTCCCTTAGAGGCAGAACCAGCAGGGACTAATGGGATTCCCAGGGGTACCAGATTTAAAAAAAAAGGTGAAAATAATATTACAAAGGTCTCAAAATCACTGAAACCACAACTCACATAAGTAGACCAGCACCTGCACAGTATATGCTTATATCAACTGAGATTAAGAAAGCATTTGACTAAATCCAATATTCATTAATGGTACATGTAACAAAATCCAACACTTACTCATGGCATAAACTCTCCACTAGTCAGAAATAGCAGGGAATAATCTCAACTTGATAAAATAGCATCTACAAGAAAACCCTCGACAATTAACATCATATTTAACAATGAAGACTGATACTTTCTTCCTAAGATCAAGAACCAAGCCAAGATATCTACTCTCACTAATCTTATTCTGAATAGCACTGATGCTCTAGCTACTTCAATAAGGCAAGAACATAGAAATAAAATGTACAAAGATGAGGAAGGAATAAAATGGTCCTGTTCTCAGATAACATGATTGTTCACTTAGACAATCTTGAGGAATCTACAAAAAAAGTTCTACAATAAGCACATTCAACAAACCACAAAATACAAGATCACAACAATCAATCACAATTCTATATGCTAATTAACACAAGAAACTGAAATTCAACACACAATATGATTTACAATTGATCCAGAAAAAAATATATAGATGTTTGCTTAAAAAGATATACACAGGATCTGTATGTTTAACATTATCAAATACTAATAAAAGAAATCAATGAAGACCTAAATAAATTAAGAGAAATACCATATTCCTGAAATGGAATATTCAACAGAAAAATAATATAGATATTCTACCCAAATCCATCTTCAGGTTAAATGTCATTCCTAACAATATCCCAGTAAGGATTTTTGTAGACATAGACAATATTATTATAAAATTTATATGGAAAGATATAGACCTAGAATATCTCAAAAACAACTAAACAAAGAAGAATAAAGTAGAAGACATCATTCTATCTAACATTAAGGCTTACTTTATAGCTACCATAATCAAGACAGTGTGGTATTTGTGGGGACATAAACATATATTAATGGAACGAAAGAGAAGACACAGAAATAGAACCACATAAATATACTGAACTGATTTTTAACAGTAAAGAAAAACCAATCTAATGAAAGGAGGACAGCATTTGCAACAAATAACACTGGAACAATTGGACAAAAAAATGAGCCTCATCATAAACCCCATGTTTTATATGTAATAACCACAAAATAGATCACGTATTTAAATGCAAAAGCTGAAATTAAACAATTTAGGAAAAACAGAAGAATTCTGAGAAGTGTGATTAGGTAATAGATTCTTAGCCTTTATCCCAAAAGTACAATCTATAAAAGGAAAAAATGGAAAGATTGGACCTCATTTTTTTTTTAATCGCTCTGCAAAAGTCCCTAAGAAGAGGATTAAAAGAAAAGCCACTGAATGGTTATAAATAGGCAAAGTGTGGATCCTTATGATGGTGACTCTGTCCAATATCTTTTCTTTTTAAAGATTTTATTTATTTATTTGACAGAGGCAGAGAGTGAGTGAGCACAAGTAGGCAGAGCGGCAGGCACAGGGAGAGGGAGAAGAAGAGGGAGAAGCAGGCTCCCCACTGGACAGGGAGCCTGATGTGGGGCTTGATCTCAGGACCCTGGGATCATGACCTTAGCTGAAGGCAGCCACTTCACTGGCTGAGCCAGCCGGGCACCCCAAATTGTCCAATATCTTAACTCTGATGGTGGATACATGAACCCCCATATGTGATAAAATCATACAGCAGGAAGTACATGCATACATATGCACAAGAGTGCAAGTAATACTGGAGAAAACATGAATAAAATTGTTACACTGTATTAAGTGTATGAATTGACACAATATTGTATTAGTATAAATATCTCAGTCTTGATCAAAAAAGATCTAAGTTTGCAATGATTAGTAGGTGGCAGAGTCCAGATAGGAATCCAGGCATCCTGGCTCAAAGATCCTGCTCTCACACTAGCACACATACTTCCCTTTACTGAAGGGGAGTGTGTAGGTTCCCCATTTGGAAATCAGAACACAGTTTGGATGTCTCTTCTGGTCACTAATTACCTGAACAACTTGTGCAAACTGTTATTTCTTTCCAAGGTGGCATTTTCCACATGAAGTTAGGAGTACGGTTGCTATTATTAAATAGACCTGACTTTAAATTCTCTTTCTGTAACTTTGGGCAAATCGCTTAACTTTTCTGAGAGTCTTTCTCTCTTGTTGTATGTATTAGGTGATATCACACTTGAAAAGTGTTTTGTTCATCACTTGGAAAAGAGAAAATATGCAATATAGTCTGTTCTTCATTTATCCTAAGTACAATAAAGGAATTACAAGTGAAAAATTTTATTTTTCACAGTTTATGACACAAAAAATATTTTTAGAAGTCATATATTTAAATCATTTCCAAGGTCTTTATCATTGAGAAGATTTTTTTTCTCCCCAAATATGCTTATTTTAATTTTTCAGTGTTACAAGATTGATTGTTCATGCACCACACCCAGTGCTCCATGCAATACGTGCCCTTCTCGATACCCACCACCAGGCTCACCCACCCCCCCCACCCCCTCCCCTCCAAAACCCTCAGTTTGTTGCTCAGAGTCCACAGTCTCTCCTGGTTCATCACCCCCTCTGATTTCCCCCCATTCACCCTTCCCTTCCTTCTCACGATGCCCTCCATGATTTTCTTTATACTCCACACGTAAGTGAGACCATAAGATAATTGACTCTCTCCGCTTGACTTATTTCACTATGCATAATCTCTTCTAGTCCTGTTCATGTTGATACAAAAGTTGGATATTCCTCCTTTCTGATGGAGGCATAATATTCCATTGTATAGATGTACCACATCTTCCTCATCCATTCATATGTTGAAGGGCATTTTGGTTCTTTCCACAGTTTGGCTATTGTGGCCATTGCGGCTATGAACATTGGGGTACATGTGGCCCTTCTTTGAACTGCATCTGCTTCTTTGGGGTAAACACCGAGTAGTGCAATTGCAGGGTCATAGGGTAGCTGTATATTTAATTTCCTGAGGAATCTCCATACTGTTTTCCAAAGTGGCTGCACCAACTTGCATCCCCACCAACAGTGGAGGAGGGTTCCCCTTTCTCCAC
>CM052798.1:163769925-163804367 GCA_028533885.1 Nasua narica | reverse complement strand
ACACTACAGACAAAGGTCTGATATCTAAGATCTATAAAGAACTCCTCAAACTCAACACTCACAAAACAGATAATCACATCAAAAAATGGGCAGAAGACATGAACAGACACTTCTCCAAAGAAGACATACAAATGGTTAACAGACACATTGAGAAGATTTTATGCAAATTTGTATGATTGTGACTTGTTAGTAAATATGTCAGTGGGAGTTACTAATTAAATTATCTTATCATAAATTTATTTTTTTTAATTTTTTAAAAGATGTATTTATTTATTTTAGAGAGAGAAAGAGAAAGAGAATGAATGAGCATGATGGGGAGGGGCAGAGAGACAGAATCCCAAACATACTCTGCTGAGCACAAAGTCTAAGACCAACACGGGGCTGGATCTCACCACCCTGAGATCATGACCTGGACTGAAATCAAGAGTCAGATGCTTGGCGCCTGGGTGGCTCAGTCTGCTAAGCATCTGCCTTCAGCTCAGGTCATGATCTCGGGGCCCCACAATCGAGCCCTGCATCAGGCTCCCAGCTCAATGGGGAGTCAGCTTGTTCCTCTCCCTCTGCCCCCACCTTGCTCATTCTCTCTCTCTCTTTTTTTTTTTTAAGATTTTATTTATTCATTTGAGAGACAGAGAAAATGAGAGAGAGCATAAGAGAAGGTCAGAGGAAGAAGCAGACTCCCCGCGGAGCTGGGAGCCCAAAGCGGGACTCGATCCCCGAACTCAGGATCATGACCTGAGCCGAAGGCAATCGCCCAACCAAGCCACCCAGGCGCCCTCATTCTCTCTCTCTTAAAGAAATAAATAAAATCTTAAAAAGAGTCAGATGCTCTACTGACCAAGTCACCCAGGTGCCCCAAATTTCTTTTAATTAAAAAAAATCAGTGAGGGTCTAATATGTGACAGACACCTGGAAACTAAGTAAAGGAATCTGTCAATCCTAGAGAAAGTTCTGTTTTTGTAAAAGAAAAATCTGCAGTACAGATTCTGTCCAGAAAAGTGTGCCCAGTAAAACTTTCTGTGTCGCTGGAAATGTTTTATATCTGCTATGCTGGCAATACCATAGTCCCTAACCACATGCAACTATTGAGCCCTTGAAATGTTGCTAAGGCAATGGGGCAACTGATTTTTAATTTTATTTAATTAATTTACATTAAGCAGCCACATGTGGCTAGTATCTTCTAGTGAACAGTGCAGTGTGGAGGGGATTGTAAAGTAAATAACCTTAAACTGAAAAGGCAAAGCAGGAACCAGCTACAAGAGCAGAATAATGGAGTCTTTTTTTTTCTTCGGAAATTTTCTTTCTCTTTGCAGACATGCTAAAATAATGCCTGAAAAGGTATGTATACCCTCTCATACTTTTAGGTTAAATTATTAAAAAATTTATCTTGGGTTAGAGTCCTTGCAAAGGATACTTTAAGTATAATGAGTCAAATGAAAGTTAGTATTAAAATAACTTGATACCCACCAATATCCATTCACAGCAATCAATAAATAAGCTCCTTTTAATAGTCTAGAATATCACACTATTCATTTTTCTCCTAAAATATATGTTTCTATTGAAATTCTGTCTCAGAATTTCTTATAATGAATATTTTGTTTTAAGTATTTCAGCAATCAATACCCATAGTTCTCTGCAACAAAATTATTTTTATTTTTGTTAATCATATTTCTAATAATTTAAAATAAAATTAAAAGAACATTTAATTTATTTTATTTTTCATTATCATTATTAGAATTACTTTTAGCACAAAAATGTTTTGCATGACTGTAATACATTTTAAAATTTGATAAGAAATAATTATGAAACATCATTATATTATTCATGAATTAAGATTTCTTATTCTGGAGTAAGACAGATGTCAGTTTCAGTTCTATTTCTAATTTTTATTTCTATGCTTTAAAGTACTGAAATATTTTGGACATAAGAATAAGTATATGGAAATGGAAGAGGTTTTGTTCTATCAATGTCTAATTGTTTAAAAGTCCTTCCAAGTTAAATGTTAGAAATCACAAGGTGCTCTCTCATCACATTTTAAATCCTTCAGCTGACAACTCAAGTCAAGCCTTCCCCTATTTTGTTCAAAAGGAAGAACAGCAATCCACCTGTCTTGTTAAACGATCGGTTACTATTAGAGTCATAACCTTGCCTACATTAACACTAACATGATTACTAATTAATGTCCCTTTTAATGAATTTCAGATTTTACATTTATATTCAAATTAGGAAAATGTACTCATAACAAATAATGGGCATAACAAATAAAGTAGAAAACTTCTGCACAGCAACAGAAACAATCACCAAAATGAAAAAGCAACCTAGGCAATGAGGGAAAATATTTGTAAATTATATACCTGATTGGGAGTGAATATCCAAAAAATATAAATAATTCATACAATTCAACAGCAGAATCAAACAGTCTATTTAAAAAATGGGCAGAAGAACCAAATAAACATTTTTTCATAGAAGACGTGCAAATGGCCAACAGGTATATGCAAAAATGCCCAACATTAATCATCAGGGAAATTCAAGTAAAAAAACACAATGAACTATCAGTTCACACATGCTAGAATGACTATCATCAAAAAGAAAAAATAGCAAATTTTGGAAAAGATATGGAGAAAAGAGACCCCTTACACACTGTTAGTGGAGATGTAAATTGGCACAGCCACTATGGAAAATATGGAGGCCCCTCAAAAAATTAAAACTAGAACTATCATTTGCTCCAGTAATCATATAGCCAAAGTTCTTGAAGAGGTATCCTTGAAGGATACCTTGAAGAGGTATCTGCCCTCCTGTGTCCATTGCAGCTTTATTTACAATAGTCAAGATATGGAAACAACTTAAGTGTTCATCAAGAGATGAATGTGTGTGTGTGTATACATACACATATATATGTATGTATGTATCTGCACAAAAACCACAGGATATTATTTTTCCATAAGAAGAAAAAAATCTCTGCCATTTGCAACAGCATGGATGGACCTTGAGGACTTAATGCTGTGAAATAAGTCAGTCAGAGAAAGACAAATACCGTATGATCTCACTTATAATATGGAATCTAAAAACAACAATAAAAACAAAGCCAAAAATAAGTAAACAAACAAACTCATAGATACAGAGAATAGATTGGTGGTTCCCAGCACTGGGGGGTGGGAGGTGGGCCGAATAGGTGAATGGGGTCAAAATGTACAAACTACCAGGTATAAAAGAAATAAGTCCTAGAAGGGTAATGTACAGTATGGTGACTATATAGTTAATGACACTATTGTGTATTTGAAATTTGCTACAAGAGTAGACTAAAAATTCTCATCACAAGAAAAAAAATTTGTAATTATGTAGGGTGATGGATGTTAACTAGACTTATTATGGTGATTGTTTCACAATATATACAAATAAACCATTACATTGCATGCATGAAGCTAACATGTGTCAATTGTATCTTTAAAAACAAATCACCCGGCCAGTAGGCTGCAGGACCAAGTTGACAACAAAGTGTGTGTTCAAGGGACTATATCTCAACCAATCCACTATGCTGTGAAGGTTTCTACACCCCAGGGCAATGTACCAGAGTAGGGGCCTGGGTAGATGAGAGACAGGTTCTAATATGAAACGGAAGCAGAGCAATTGTGAAAGGAGCAGTGGGGAAGGCAAGACTCCTCCAAAAGTCATTTATTAGGTAGGTCAATAAAAGGAAAGAAGATCTGAGGGCTCCTGCAACCAGCTACCCATGCTATCCCCTTGCCATCCTATAGATGTACTTTCTCCAGTTGGGAGCCTTGGACAGTTGCCCACAGTTTCCAGAGCAACTGGTTGTCTAGTGTGGCCGGAGCAGAATGCATGGGGGAGAGAGTGAACTTGAAGCCAGATGACGATATGGCTTCATGTTCTTCGCGTTCTTCCTGTTCCAGCATCATACCCAGGATTATATTATAGTCATTTGGCCTATACCAGATTCGCGGACACATTCATTCATGCAGGTTTTGGTTCGAATGTGAGCCAGGTGGTCAACTGGCCAGTGGTCCTTCATCTTAAAGGTGAATCAAAGTTACGAATGGAGACTTGCAAACTCAGATTGCCAAATCAGACTCTCCTAGAAATTTTTATTTATATGTTTTATAGGTTTTAAATTTATAAAGAACATTCTGACATGGAGAGAGGAAGAGTAGCACTGTGTAAAGCAATGCAAAAGGTAGACATTTAAGAGCACACCTCACGGAGCACCTGGATGGCACCGTTGGTTGAGCGTTCGGCTTTTGGTTTGGGTTAAGGTCATAGGGTGGTGAGACCCAGCCCTACGTCAGGTTCATCTTCAGCATGGGGGTCTCCTTGGGATTCTGCCTCCCTCTCCCTGTGCCCCTCCAGCTCATGCCAACTCTCTCTCTCTAAAATAAATATATAAATCTTAAAAAGAAAAAGAAAAAAAGAGCCGACCCAAGGCAGGCAGGCACTGGCAAGCGAGGAGCAAGAGGGACCACTCCATGAGCAAGACGTGCAGCAGCTCCGGTGGATGCTCCAAGCACCAGGGGACCACCTACTCGCATGCTGGGCGCCACTTCAAGACCAACGTTTTCTGGCGTTCCTGTTTTTCCTCCACCTCTTCAGGACCTCACATAGGACACGAGGAGTGGCAGGGTCGGCCCAGACAGGGCTTATTTAATGAAAAGATGTAAATATGCACTTTCATAATGCTGAGGGCATCTCTGTACAATTCAATTGAATCTCAACAAGATTACTCCTGCCCCAAATTGCTTTAGATATGGTTTTATTTATTGTGTATTATCATATTCTAAATTACTTTTCCTATTTTATCTTCTTTTGTCCTTAATCATCAGGCGCCTCAACCCAGTCAGCGGCAATTTCAAGGAAGATTTTCCATTTTGTGTGTGGGTATAAAATTGAGATTCTCTTAGGGTCTGATCGTCGGGAGATGCATTGATTCATTTTCTTTTTCATCAGACTCTCATTCAATATACTCCCCTTGCGACCCTGAGCTGCATGACACACTGAGCTGGGACACTTGAGCATTAAAGAGGATGCTAGCACGTGCCCCTGGTAGGTGGAAAACCCTATGGAGCATACGGTCTAACCCCTCTTGTTCCAAGAAATCTGAGGCTTAAAAGGTCGGGAGAATTTACCAAAGTTACCTAGCTCATCAAAGGCTAAGTAAGGGTAAAAGTATTCCATGTGTCTCCTTATGTTTTGTCTCTTCACCACATACTTATGTTAGGGGCCATGCAAGCCTGTTCAGGAGGAAGAAGTTCCCTGATGACAGAGCTCCATACATTTACTCACACCTACAAGAACGAGGGGTGGCCAGATTTCTGCCTCAAAATGATCAGACCTTTCTAGTGCTTGGAACACATGCACGGCTTTTGAAATGTGCAGATATTTTTGATTACATGCGTCATATGAAAATCCTGTGATAGTCACGCCCTAACCTCATCCAGGGACTTCTCTCCCATTAGATATTACCTCCACTTGTACTTGTGAAATAATTTCATATTTATCTGATGAACCACATGCTGCCATGTCACGTGTTTCTGTATATGCTGTTCCGCTTACCTAGAGTCCTATGTTGCTTCATTACCACGTGGGGAAGATCAGCATTCCTTCAAACTCTCTCCACTGATCTTCTCTGAAGCTCCTCTGAGTAACCTCGGTGAGGGTCAGGCCACATTTTGCGGAATGTGCACGCTGCAATATCGGGCAACAACCTTCTGCTCCCCACCCACTACTGCAGCTTTCCATTACTATTTCTGTTACTTCCTTGGCTAGCTGAAGAAGAGAAGTCCTTAATTTCCCCCACTTCTTGATTAGGTAGTAAGCTAATGTGTCATAAATAAAGCCCTCGTGAGTTTTTACCTGTAAAATATATATATATATAAATGTATAATAGCAAAAACAGCAGAAGTTCATTTTAGCTCAAGTAAAAATATCGTGTGGGCGAAAACCGGTCACCAGGACAGAGACGCTCCCGACTGTAGGCTGATGGGGCTCAGCCCTCTTCATCACCTGACTTTGAGGTCATTCTTAGGGTTGTGTCCATTAAAGTCAGCTGCTACCGTTAAGAGCACAGAGGAGCATGAATGGATGTTCCAGAATTAGACCCCATCGCTACTGTTCAACTTTGATGCCTTAGGATTGGTCTTGAAGCTATATCTGAATGCAGGGGAGGCTGGGCTATGTAGCTAGCTTTGTGCCCAGAAGAAGAAATAGGTTTTTGTTAAAAGCTGTCAGTCTCTGTACAGAACAGGCTTCTGTTCACCAAACATGCATTTGCATCTTTCTTCCTAAACAGAGAACACTGAATCATCTTTCCATAAAGAAAGTGGCCCAACAGTTACCATAGCCAACTCAATGTTTAGGGCTTCTGTGTGAAGAAGAATCCCCTGTGTTTGGTCTAGATGTGGTTTGCTGTGCTCTAGAAAACCATGAACTACAAAAGTAAGCAGTCCACTCTCTAGGCATGCACACACACACACACACACACACACACACACACACACAAACACACGATATTAGAAGAACAGAATAAGCCTATTTCTGAAAAGTACCTATTAAGAAAATCTATATGTAATAACAAAAGTAAACTTTTTAAATTTGGTATTTAAAGGTGTTTCTCAATTTTCATACAGATGAGCTAAATTTGCAGACTCCAAAAAAGACAAGCTATAGCTGTCTTTCCTTTCCCATTCAGTAACTGTCTTCCTAAAGCCAATAAACAAGGGTTGTCTTTTGTTTTTTGTTTGTTTGGCTGGTTGGTTTTTGTGTCTATTTTTTTAGACACAGACAAAGAGCTCTTGGCTGATCCCTGTCCACCAGCACTTTCCTTACCAACCCAAGGTCACCTGGCATTAACTGCATAACAGAACACCAAATTTACTTTCAGAGAATGTATCAGCATCCAAAATAATCTTTTTTTTTTACCTATTTGTTTGCTACCTTTCTCCCTCCAGCGGAAGCCAACCCCATGGCAAATAGGATTCTGTCGTATTCATTGCTTCTATATCTATCACGCTGAATAGTATCTGGTACATACTTGTTACTTGATAAATATTTTTTAATGAATCGGTTAAGTAATTAGTCCTCCATTTGAGCCTCAAAAGCTTCATTGTGGCTTTGTTCACATGTATTCAAACTAGCTGTCAACATACTATAAAACCTAAAACGTTAGTCCTCAGAAGCAGTGCAGGGGATTGTCTAAGGGATGAATCTTACTGTCAGTCATTCATAAGCCAGCTGTCACTTACCATGAATGACCAAAGGATAATTATCCCTCCATTCTAATTTTCATTTTTCTTATTTGTAAAGCTGAAATAATTAGAGCAAATATTACCCACAGTGGGTTGTTACATGGGATAAATATTATAGCACACACAAAACGTTATTCAGTAAAGGTTGGCTATGACACTATCCTTTTAATCTCGGTATATCGTGATCCCTGGAACTTTTTTTTACTGAAAACACAGTAAATGAATGAATCTGAAAAAAAGAGTAGCTGATCAAGGCTGAGACCAGCCACTGATACATCAGGAACTCAGTGTCCATCAGTCTTTCCTATTGCTAGTCAGTGGCTGTCCATGAAGATGCTGTATTTTTAACGTGGGGGTACTTTCATCCCCAGAAGGCAGCCAGGTGCTCCTCTAACTTTGGGTACCATAGATATCTCTAGATTATAAATAGAGATTCTATCTCATTAACGATGGGTTTAATAATCACTCCCTATTGAAGTAATAGAAGACTAATTATGCTAATAAGTTTAAATTGGATGTGTGCCTATGAAATTTAGTATTTTACTGTTGGCATGGTTTCAAGCCCCAATTTAGTTACTGGGAAAGAGAAAAGCAGCTGGTTTTGTTTTTGTTTGTTTGTACATTTTCCATCTCTTTAATTTAGTAGTGGCCAGGAGCCCTTTAGATCCAGCTCTGAACTGTGGCTCAGCCACTTTACTACTAACACTCTGACCTCAGTCTAGATACATGTCCTCTTTGAGACTCAGTTTCTCTAATAGTTTCTTTTAGAACTAAGTATTAATAATAGCAAATCTTTATTTTGTGATGTGTTTTCTACTTGCCAGGCACTGTCCTAAGCTCTTTATATATATTTACTCATTTCAATCACATAATAATCCCGTTAGATTAATATCACAGCCACCACCATCCCCCGTTTTGCAGGTGAGGAAACTGAATAACAGAGAGAATCAGTAAATTGTGTAAGATTGCACAGCTAGTACAAGGTAATGCCAGGCTTCAAAGCTTGGCTGTCTGGTTCTGACATCTGTGTCTTTTTTTTTTTTTTAAGATTTTATTTATTTATTTAACAGAGAGAGAACACAAGCAGGCAGAGAGGCAGGCAGAGGCAGAGAGAGGAGCAGGCTTCCTGCGGAGCAAGGAGCCCGATGCGGGACTCCATCCCAGGACGCTGGGATCATGACCTGAGCCAAAGGCAGCTGCTTAACCAACTGAGCCACCCAGGCGTCCCTGACATCTGTGTCTTGATCACTGTGGCATATCGTCTATGAAACAAAGCATCTACTCAATGGAGACATGAATTCTTAAACTTCTGATTAAGACCTTTCTATTTTACCAACTTAGCTAATTTTCTTGCAATTTAATTACAAGATTTTAAATGAGATGGTATATACTAAAAAGATTAGAATAGTGCCTTGTTCACTATAGACCCTGAATATATTTTTGCTTCCTTTCTTTGCCCTGTGAATGTAGTGCTAGGCTGTAAAACCAGAGGACTCGATGAGAAGCTCGACATCTGATGGCAGCTCAACCTTGAAGCTATGCTGTGTTAATGAAGTCAGACAGCTCCTTAGACACATCCCTGAGGCAATCTTGTATTATATATCCTTACACAAAGATACCTTCCTTTTTAGAGGTCTCTCCCACTGTGCTATTTTGGGGGTGGGGTGGATGGGGAACTTCTTTAACTCTGGCATTGTCATGCCATGGAGATCAGGGTGTGTGACATCTAAGTTCAGCTGTGTACACTGTATTGTTTGGAAGCTCTCATTTGAAAAGACTTTGTCAGCATCTCTTGCTTCCCTTGAACCAGGAGAGTCTAATGCAAGGGGCATGGGATCACTAAGTCTATGACACACCATGTAGGCATTTGCAGTCCAACTTAGACTTGCTGCCTTGGATATATGGGCCACACTCTTCTTCTGGCATCTGTTGGTCAGTCCCATCATCAGTACACCAGGAGAAAACTTGCAGCACATGCATGTGATTTCACTTCTGGTACTCTGTCTCAAATTCATATTGGTCTTTAGGTTTCCATTTTTTTTTTTCGCTATCACAAAATCAAGATATCAAAAATACCCTAAAATTTAGGGACTAAAGAGAAAACATCAACTAAGAAATGAGGTGACAGGATCTGGCTTTGTCATGGGGCAATTTCCTAGAAACAGGTCAATAGCAAATATCTTAGAAGTTAGTTATGAATGTGAGGTCCTCAGTGAGAGAGACTCCAGCTGGAAAGTGCTGGTTTACATGAAGAAGGCATGACGACCAAGTGGTTCTTGTCATATCTGCTGAAATTTATTATGATAGGGCTATCTGGGTCCTAAACATTCCTACACAGGACTGATAAAAAGGAGCAGGGCAATTGAAAACTGAACTCAATATTTCTTTTGCCTCAAGCATCATTTGCCCTACTTCTATCTTGCTTCTTTTTATGGACATCTGGAAGTCATAATTCTATCATCTTCACCAACTTCTATGAATCTTACTCTTTAAAACTTAAAAACCTTCTTCTCTGCATCTCCACTAACACTTTCTTACTTCGGAACCTTATGTATTCTCAAGTAATTAAAAACAATGGTAAGCCCATATGGTCAGAATTGTTGGAGGGCTGCCCCACCACACAATGCCCCCATGCAGGCCCGCAAAGAGAGATGTGGATCAAAAAGAATGAGGCTCCCTAACAGAAGATGACCCCAAAGAGGCACAACTCAGACCGTTGGAATGGAGCTTTCCAACCCCAAGAGATGTTTCCCTCTGCTTGACAACCTTAGATTCTCAAATTCTTTGAAAATCATTTAGATACCAATCGGCTGATTTCAGAGGAGTCTATCAGCTGGAGTCAAAATAAGATATGAATGAAATAAATAGACTCTGATTTTCTCCACAGCTTATAAAACAATGCCAAGGGGATTTCCAAAAACAAACAAAAAGATGTCCTCATGGACGACAACCCGAACAGTATCTGCACAAATCTCCCTACCTGTAAGTCAGTCATTCGGAAGGAGCTATTATATTCTGTTCATCCTAAATCAAACCTGCACACTTTTCAGTACAGATGTGTATGCAGAAAGATGCAAATAAAAAGAACATGAACAACCAGGACTCTCAATTGAAAAATAAAGTATGATAGGGGTGCCTGAGTGGCTTAATCAGTTAAGTATCCGACTCGATTTTGGCTCAGGTCATGATCTCAGGGTTGTGCGATTGAGTCCCGTGTCATGTTCCATGCTGGGTGTAGAGCCTGCTTAATGTTCTCTCTCTCCCTCTTTCTCTGCCCCTCTATACCTGCTCGCGTGCATGCAAGTGTGCACACTCTTTCTCTCTCTCTCTAAAAAAAAAATTAAAAAGTAGGATAAATAAACTGAGCTCAAGAGTACTGAAGGAGGGGTGCCTGGGTGACTTAGTTAAGTGTCTGCCTTCAGCTTAGGTCATGACCCCAGGGGCTGGAATCGAGCCCCGTATCAGGCTCCCTGCTTAGCAGGGAGTCTACTTACTCTCTTCCTCTGTCTGCCGCTCCTCCTGATTGTGCTTGCTTTCTCTCTCTCTGACAAATAAATAAAATATTCAAAAAAATAAAGAGTACTGAAGGAATTATAGGATAATAGCAGACTACAGGAGCCTGAGTTTGCTTATGACTTTATCATTGCCTAGCAGTTTATGCTGATGTTTTGAGTAATACATTAGAAATACACCTAGGGGCACCTGGGTGGCTCAGTGGGTTAAGCCTCTGCCTTCTGCTCACGTCATGATCTCAGGGTCCTGGGATCGAGGCTCACATGGGGCTCTCTGCTCAGTGGGGCTTCCTGTTCTCTCTGCTTCCCCCTCTCTCTCTCTGCCTACTTGCGATCTCTCTCTCTCTCAAATAAATATAATCTTTAAAAAAAAAAAGAAATACACCTAACATCCTGTTTTATGCATTGAATTGTTACATATATGATATATTATTCTCCTTTTCCACTTTCCTCCTCCTTCTCCTTCTTCTTTTCCTTCATCTGCCCCTAATTAAAATGGTCTTCCTCTCTAACAGATTAGCTTTTATTTATTTATTTAGTTAGTTAGTTAGTTAGTTAAGATTTTGTTTATTTATTGACAGAGAGAGACACACAGCAAGAGAGGGAACACAAGCAGGGGGAGTGGGAGGGAGAGGAGCAGGTTTCCCACCAAGCAGGGAGCCCAATCCCAGGACCCTAGGATCATGACCTAAGCCGAAGGCAGACACTTAATGACTGAACCACCCAGGCGCCTCCAGCTTTCCTTTATTTTTTATTAGGAACTCAGTTTACTAGAAAAATAAAGCATCCCATGCTTTACCTACACCATACAATTAGAATTTGCATTTCAGCATTTCACAAAAACATTCAACATACACAAAAATAAAATATTTTTAATGCAAAGATATGACCATATGTAATATTAACTCATTTCTTTTATAATATTTATAATATAAATATATATGTTTTATTCTATGTATATCATCTACCTGTTTGTCTGCTTATCTGTATGTGATAATGTGTCTTTGGATGTGAGATGGGGTAAATGACAGGGAGAAGAGTGAAGGATTGCTCCAAGGTTTGGGTATGGGGTCAGTCCAGGATTCTCTCTGATCCCCAAATCTGGTATAAGCTTGTCATCCTGGTACAATTATTGATAGCGATCTACTAACATACTCAAAAGCAGCTGGTTTGGATGATAAATTATATGATCCCCCTACTCTTATCCTGCCATGGATATTGACCTATTGCCTCCCCTATAGTGTGAGCCCCTGATAAGTCATGAATCACAGCCTGTCCATTGTTATAACCCCCCTGGCTACCATAGCGTTTAACTCAATAAGCATCTGTAGAATAAGTAAAAACATACTTCTCAGAGCCACTCAGGTCTGTCTGAATCCACATTTCATGTTCTTTAAAAAGACCACATGGGAAATAGGGCAGATTCACACAGAGGCAGTGCCTGAAGCCTTTCTCTTCCTTTAACGCCCATCTGCAATGCTCCCGTCACTAAGAGTCTCCTCTGATCCTCCACCCAGAATCGACATTTCCCTCACCTAGCACAGCCCCGCGCAGTACATGTGTCATAGGAGCCTGAAGTCTCCTTGAAGGCAAAAGGCACAGTTTTAATCATCAGTACACATAATATCACAAATACTTCCACTATTAATAAGTGCTAACTAATACTCTATGTATTAAGTCAGGTGTCAAGCAAGTCATATGTATGATCTCATTTAATCTTCACAAAAAACTTGTGAGTGCTTAATATTGTTTTAACCAATCTGACACCCAAGGAAGTGGATATTCAAAAAGTTAAATAATTTATTCAAATTCATAGCGCTAATGAATAGGTAGATCCGAGATGTAAGGTTAAGTTTTTTTAAATCTAGATCATATTGTATTTTTTTACATGATGAGAATCCTTCTTAAGTCAGAATTTTTCTATACACATGTCTATATCTGTGCCCATATTGACGTGTGTGTCTTTGTCTCTTTTTTTTGGTATGTTTTCTCCCAGAAATCTAAGCCCTGTTTCAGATGTCTTCTGAAAAAAAGTCAGAATTAATATACATCACTAATTTTCCTTCTCTTCTTTGCTGTCATAGCTGAAAGAGAGGCATCTGGGTAGATCTGGCAATTACTGAATTGTGTGTGATTTCTTCACGGTTCTCTATAGAGATACTCATTATCCCTTGATCCAAACAAAAAGGGAGGCTAATACCAAACTCTGCTTTGCCTTCAGTCCCAGTGGAAGGAATTTAATTCTTGGCTTATTTCACAAAATCCACCAATACATCTTTCAATACTTTAAGCCAGAGACATTGCTAAAGAAATAGCTCACCACCCGTGTCTGGTCCATGTGGGAAGTTCTATATCCACTTTTGAGCTGTGTTTCACATCTTGTTCTCTTAATGACGCTGCCTAACTGCAAAAATGAGGTGCTTCAACAGGCATCTGTTACCTTTGGACACATACAGAACACTTAGTGATTCACAGCTTTTGTGCATTACCTCCATTGGTTCTGATAAAATAGGCGGGCTGGAGATTAATGAGCTTGCCATTTCCAGGAAAAAAAAATGTAGGTTAAGAAAGTTAAATGAAGCAATCATAAAATAATAAAGCACAGAGATGGGTCTCTAACTTAGGACTCCTCCCCCTAATTCCAGGTTTTTTCCCCACTCCTTTTACTCTATCATGCTCATTTATAGAACTGAATTACCTGAAAGTGAAGTTATTTTGCAATCATGTTACGGGGTATAGTGAAAAACTTAAATTCACGAACCATTTATTGAAAAACACAAATTGTGTGTTGTACACTAAACTATCTGCAGGGACCAGCCCAGAACTGAAAGAGCTGTGCAGACCAGAGTCTGCAGCCACCGAGGAGAGGGGTGTGAGTATCTGCACAGGGCAAGCTGGAAACGAGACACGCCTCCAAGGTAAGACTGAGAAGCCAGACTCAAAACTGTTTTCAAATTCATAAGTATCTCACACTCAAACCAGAAGGTATCAAACTTCTAAAACAAGCATGCTACAAAAATAAGATTCTCGAATCAAATACATTGTATAAAATCTGGGATCTATATTGTGTCCACAAAAATTCAAAGTGCAACTAAAACATTAAAACTTCTGACAAACCTTTCACTTACCAAATGAATTTTCAAGTGTTTATCTTATCTATAGATTTTATTATCAAATACATCAAGTGAGATTTTTTTGTTAATGCATTTTGACCTGTACTACTCACTTTGGTATACAGTCTGAGATAACTTGCTTAAGGTAGTCTATTAGTTACTGAAGGATACTTAAGGTTTAAGAGTTTATATTGCTCTACGTGTTATTTTAGTTTCCCTTAAATTCCATTGACAGAATTTAGGGTCTAGCAGAGAGAAGAGCAACATCGTGTGTGTGTGTGTGTGTGTGTGTGTGTGTACAAGCCGTTAGGGTAAATGAAAGGTTTTCTATGAACCCTTGATAGGAGCTTTTCTATCGACTCGATTATTTGTTTTCCACGGTACACTAAAACCAGGGTAAATCCACATACTGTGAGATAGGGTGTCTCCTTGTGATGCTCTTCTCTGCAGTGGAGAGACCCAGACCCCAGGTTCGGAGATCTGAAGTATTGTTTCAGATTTTACCCTTTGGTGTGTGTGGTGGTTTTAAAACGTGTGCAGGGATCTTTGACAATCTTACCCTCAGAAGGCGGAGCCTGCTTCCCTGCCCCCGTATGGCCCTAACCGGCCTGTTACGGAACCCTCGGCAGTTCACAGGTGAGCACTGGCACATTATCTCTAATGTATCTGATGAAATAAAGACTTGGAGCTCGTGCTAATGAATGCAATGTGGTGTTGAGGTGTCACCAGTGGAGAAAGGTACAGTGTGGAGCTTGCGGCAGACTCCAGGGTGGGAATCACAGCAGAATCTCTGTGATTCTGTGGGGGCCGTTTTATCAACAGCAAGAGAATTTTATGCCCTTTCAGCACCAGCTCCTGGTATGTTACTGGACCCAGGAGAGGTGGAATGTTTGGTCCTGGGTCATCATAAGACAGGGCAGGTCTTTTCTCCCAGTGGCTTAAATGAAAGTTGATTGGACTGCTGATCCTCTTTCTGTGGGAATCCCCAAATATCAGCCTCTCAGCATTTTTTCACTGGATCATTTCAGTTTTTCGAGAACAGCATCTCCAGTATCACTCCTGAGGGCGAAGTATCAAATTCTCAAATGCTTGCTGGCTGTGAAGAGTGGGCCTGGGAGCCTGGGCCTTACACCATCTGCACAGAGAATCCCAGCTCATCACCATGGCTCCCACACTACTTTTCAACCACAGGATTCAAAACCACGTCCTATTGCAGGACACTTGGTTTCCCTCCGGAGTGTTTTCAGGGGAAATTGCTTCATATTTTAAGACAATACCCCTATAATGTCTCTACATCATAACTTTCTCTCTAGCTTTACCTTTTTGAAATTTGCTGTAACTTCTTGTATGTTATTATCTGCTCCCTTATTACCTCGTACCTTATGAGATACAACTTTTTAATCTTTGAGTTTAACTAATTTTATAAGGGTCTTAGGAGGGCAGGGAACCAAATGCTGGTTATTAGGCAAGAATTTTAAAATATATATCCAAAACTGTTTATTAATGTGGACCTGCCTAATATTAGGCAGTGAAACCATTCACATCAATCTTTAAGACCCGTGAGTTAATAACAAATATAAGAAAATAAGATGACAGATTAATTTTCTGAACTCTCACCTCTCCAACAAGCGAATGTGTGATTTTTTTTAAAGATTTTATTTATTTGAGAGACAGAGAACGTAAGAGAAAGCATCAGAGGAGAGAAGCTTAGAGGAAGAAGCAGACTTCCCGTGGAGCTGGGAGCCCGATGTGGGACTCGATCCCGGAACTCGATCATGACCTGAGCCAAAGGCAGTTGCTCAACCAACCCAGCCACCCAGGTGCCCCAATGTGTGATTTTTGATACAATTTAATATCGGGTTTTACTGAACATCTAGTTATTAAGTGCCTCATGATGCTACAGCTGATTCATGACAACACATGGGTATAAAGTTTCAGTTCTTCAAGATGGACACATTCTAGCAACTTGTCTTTATACTACTGAAAAAAAAATCTGGTTATCTGGGACTTGACCTCAGTTTAAAACTGCTTTTATGGGCGCCCGGGTGGCTCAGTCAGTTAAGCATCTGCCTTCAGCTCAGGTCATGATCCTGGGGTCCTGGGATTGAGCCCCACATTGGGCTCCCTGCTTAGCAGGGAGCCTGCTTCTCCCTCTCCCTCTCCCTACCACTCCTCCTGCCTGTGCTTGCTCTCTTTCTGTCCAATAAATAAATAAATAAATAAATAAATAAATAAATAAATAAAATCTTTAAAACAAGTGCTTTCACATGTTAAAATAATATTGTTTGATGGGATGAGTAATGATTAGTGAACTAAAAAAATATGCATTGCAGGCTGCACAATTTATTGTTTGCTGGTTATAAGAAATAACCATATTCTTCAAAATTTTACATTTTATTTGCGGGAAAAGCATGTAAACAAATGATTAAAATATCACTATAACTATAAAAATATAATTACATTAGTTGCAATATTTACAATAAATAGGTATCTGTAACATATATCAGGGTCAAACTGCTAATCCTTCCTGTACTAATCAGGGGTGCTTCCCACCCCTTGAGGCTCAGCATTGTAAGGTAAGTTAATATCCGTAAATGACCCCCACGGAACTCCATGAAGTTACTGCAGAGATGTCAGATGAAGAACGTACAGCCTCCAGAAGCAAAAGAAAATATGGTCATGATTCTTACAACTGTCACTTACTAAAAGCAAATATTTGAGTATATTGTTTAGGTTCCTTAGTCTTTATTTTACTCATCAGGACAATGGGCAGGTTAATACCTATCTCTCAATGTTGTCATGAGTATCAGATGCGACATTGTAACTGAACCAGCCAGCTCTGGACTTCACAAGCAGGCTCTCATTGCAAGGGGATTGGTGGACAGGAGTTTATTTCCCAAAAATATGGCACCTGATGAAAAATCTTCCCACGGGAGAAGGGAAATTGCATTCAGAAAATCCAACAATGGAGATATCAGCTAGAAGTATTATTATCATTAGGACCCTTGGCACTTTTCAGAAGTGGAGGCTCACTTAGTCCCAATCTTTCTGAGAAATCACTATGGTGGGGTTCCCATGCAGATATGTCTGACTATACAGTCAGGATTCTTCACCACTTTACTATTCTCCTTCTTCAAGCAATCTGTTCCCTGACAGTGGCAGCAAGTAATGAAAACTTATTTTCAGTGATAAATGCTGTCCAAATGCAGCAGATTCTTATTCCTAAGTACATTTCTTAGATGTAATCTTTCAGCCATTTGGAACCGTATATCATAGCAGTTAAGAGTATGGGCACTAACATTGCTGCCTGAGTTTAAATCCTGGCTCTGTCACTTCCTAGCGATGTGATTTGGGACAGCTTATTCAATTCTATGTGCTTCAATTTTCATAATAACATGGGACATAATAATAGAACCTAGTTCATTTGATGGCTGGGAAGATTAAGTAAGTTAATTTACGTCAAGTGCTAAATGCAACATACATGCAAGATGTCATTGATATTATGATTAGGGGTTGAAGCATTGAAGCGTGAGCCTTGCCAATCAATCACAGGCAGAAATAATACATCATGAAGCCATGTAGGAAGAAAAGAGAGCTCGTATGACCAGTGGGGAAGGATAACCAGGGAACACAAGGCAAAGGGTAGTCCTGACAAAGGGAGGTGTGAAATGAATTCATGTTCACAATCTCACTTCAGGATGAGAAACTTCCCACTGGCTCTAATAGTTTGCAAAAGCTGTTGCTTTCCTCTAAAGTGAAATCAAACAAATAAGAAAGATAATTGCTCCTCACTGAAAGAATTTCTCAAAGGTTAGTAAATCATATTCTTTTGTGATTCTGGTAACTAAAGACACGTACATATACACGATTTAGTTTCAGTCCCCAGGAATGGCAGAAATGAGGCTATTTTGAGATAAGGATATGAAATAGATTGATTTGAAGGGGAATTATATCATTTCATCTTTTTTCAGCTTGGACACTTGGTGCATGGAACCATGAGACTGAAGGCAAAAAAGTATACCAGGAAGCAGAGGCAGGTTTCACTCATTAACATGAGAGTTACCATAGATTGCAGATATCCTATGATATTCATTGGACAAATAACAACAGTGATGCCCAGAGAAACAGTGACGCATGATAAATCCAGTCTGCAGACCCAAACCATGGTCAACCCCTAGCAACTGGCCAGAGCTGAGAGCTTGGACAAGTCCATCCATCTCTCTGGCTTCAAGAGCGGTTGCATCTACTAAGTAAGGAGTCAATGTTGGTGATCTCAAGACCCTTTCAGGGTAGTGCATAGTCAGGGCAAATGTTTTTTTGTTTTTGTTTTTTGCTTTTGTTTTTGTTTTTGTGAGGCACGTCTTGGTTTTCTACTATTTTGTTTGTTGTTTGGTTTGGTTTGGTTCAATCACTGGCTTGTTATATTCTTCTCAGCACTCTTTCCAACTCCTCCCACCTCATATAAAACTTTCAATTGATAGGCTTGTCAACCCCACCATATCAGGGTACACAAGATCTGTTTGAGACAGAATACGAAATTCTTCTGGCTACGTAGTGTTAGCTGGACCAATCACAAGCATCCCTGAAATTTTTTTCTGGCACTAAAAAAGCAAACCACTCTTTTTCTGCTTCTCTGAATTCTTTCTGTAGGAAGGATTTTACTTTTAGAACTTCCTTTGGCCCCCTCTTTGCCACCAATTTGGAAAAATCTTGCCTAAAATGAAGATACAGTCTCTAAGTTATATTGTTTGTACATCTGGACCAAGCCATACTCGAAGCTATTTATGAATTTCACTTCAGTAGTGTGAGCTAATATATTTGCCCATTTTGTGTGTATTTGTTTGTTTGGTGTTTTTTTTTTTTTTTAAGATTTTATTTATTTATTTGACAGAGAGAGAGATCACAAGTAGGCAGAGAGAGAGGGGAAGCAGGTTCCTTGCTGAGCAGAGAGCCCAATGCGGGGCTTGATCCCAGGACCCCGAGATCACGACCTGAGCCGAAGGCAGAGGCTTTCACCCACTGAGCCACCCAGGCACCCCTCACTGATGGGTTCTTAATTATAAGCACCTTTTTTTTTTTTGGAGATTTTATTTATTTATGCTGAGAGACAGCATGAGAGGGGAGAAGGTCAGAGGGAGAAGCAGACTCCCCGTGGGGCTGGGAGCCCGATGAGGGACTCGATCCTGTTAAGGGAGAGTTTCACAACCAAGAACATAGGATGATGTGTGTGCTCTTGAGAGAAAATTCTATAAAGCAATCTGAAAGGCTGTGATACCTGCAGACGGGACAGGGGCGATGGGCTGAGTGACGTGCTGTGGACAAGTTGTGTGTCCATCCCCCCGGCTGAGTGGAGCCCAAGAAAGAATTTCTAAAAAGTTTTGGGTGGTTCCTCCTGAGACTCAAGTGTTATCGATCCCTGTCTTTTTGGTTCATTTGACCACGATAAGCCAAAATGTGTGTGGAAAGGTGCTGAGGCAGTCGATGGACAGATTTCCATCTGGTCTTCTTTCTGGGAAGTTTCTGGCTCATCACCCTTTTCTAAAACAAACGAAAATCACAGAATTTTGTTTGGGTGTTACTCTTGGTTTGTTTTCCTCTTCTTTTTGCTTTTTTTTTTTTTTTCTCCCCTACCTAGTCCACTGAGTAAAAGATTTATCCCTACCATAGAGCATATGAAAAAGGCAGGGTCCCTCTCAAGAAGCTTGGAGTACGGTAAAAAAACAAACAAACAAAACTTCACAAAAGAATACTAATTGCAAACCTTTAAGGCACAATTATTAAGACTCCAGTGACCAGGCTGGATCTTGTTCCTGCAGATTAGATGACCTTAGGACATTTACCTGTATCACTATGTCTCAGTCTTGTCCTATGCACAACAGGGAACATAAGCATATGTGACCCAAGGGGTTGGTATAAGGCCTGGATGAGTGTTGGATAGAAAAATCGTTCCCCCAAATGATTTCCACGTCTTAATCCCCAGAACTTTGCAGATGTGATTCAGTTAGGGGTTTCAAAAATGGTATCCTAGATTATCTGAGTTTGTCAAAGGTGATCACAAGGGTCATTAGAACAGGGAGTCAGAGAAGGATGTGAGATGATGAAAGCAGAGGTCAGAGAGAGAGATGAGAAGATGTTACAACCTTATCCTTGAAGGTGGACAAAGGGACCACAGGCCATGGAATACAGACTGCTTCTCACGATGGAAAAGAGAAGAGATTCTCTCCTAGAACATCCAGAAAGAGTGCCATCCTCTGCTACCTAGACTGTAATCCAGTGAGACAAATGTTAGACTTCTGATATCCAGAGCACGAGATAATCTGTTGTTAGTTTAAGCCCCTAATTTCGTGGTAATTTGTTACAGTGGCAATAGAAAATTGATGAGCCGTGAAAGGCATTTAGAAACAAGTTTAGAACACAAAAAGTACTCAGTGAATATGAGTCATGGTAAGTAATAAAGAGGAAGAATTATGGGAAGAAGAAATGTCACATATCTGACATACATCTTGAAGGATGCCCGTGAAGCAGAGTTCAGCAGGCTAAAGGAACAACCTTATGGAGAAGCACATGGGCTCTCCACAAAGAGCTGAATTTGAGTTCTGGTCTACCAGGTTTCTTAGCCACATAGAGCTTAAGGACCTTCATCTCTAAATGAAAGTTATGATGCATGCTTCCTAGGCTATCATGTGAATGTGCACTTTTGTAATTATACAACCATGAGCTCCTTCTCTCCACTCTTAGCCACCCAGGAGCAGAGCCTACTTTGAATGCCTCATATCTGGCATTGCTAGGACTTAATAGAGCTTTGTTCAATATATAGAAGTAGGTGCAAACTAGTAATGACAGCAAAGGGAAGGGCAAAACTCACTGCTTACAAGAAGATGGGGCTTGGGAACGGTTCAGAGATAATTTTTGAGCTGGTTTGAAATAAGACACATGCACAAGTTTCTACCTCAATTTGGTCTCCATTTGAGGCACTGTTAAAGCAAATAGCTCTCATGTACTGAGCATCCACTATATCTTCTCTGTTAATGAATTGTTTCTGATCCTCAAAATACTTAATTTTTCATGCCTATTTTACATGAAAATGAAGACACGCTTGGAGAGGGAAAATAAATGCAAAACCACACAACTTGTAGTCAGAATTCCAAGTCACCTTTGTCTTACTCTGAGGGATCCTGTCCAACTCCCTTTGACATAAATTATTGTGGAAGGAACAAGACAGAAAAGCACGAGCTAGTGCTGAATTATGACGAGTTTATTGTGAGACAGCTTTCTCCGAGGGATGATGACATTCGGAAGCAGACACAATATCTGGTGGACACATTCTCAGGTTGTGTGGGTATTTTGTAAAACTCCCCACTCCCTGCATGTCATCGTCAGCCTCTCCTGTGGGCTCCAGGTCATGCTGCAACTGACTGAGGAGGAACTTGCAATGCCTCCGGGGCCCAGTGCTGCTCTGTCTAAACATAGTACAAAGGACACCCCTGTCCTCGATGATGGCCTGCCTCTTCCTGCCTCTTCCCTGAGGTCTCAGAGTGCAACACAAACAAGAGGAAGCAAGTCACTGGAGACGTCCTATTCAATACACTGCTAAGACCTTTCCTGGCTTTCAACCAGGATAGCATTTTGAAAAAAAGTGTGTCTGGGTGGAACTCCCCCGCTTCTTGCTGTTCAAGAGAACCCTAAGCGTTGGGCTATCTTTGTCGTCGATCATGTATGCTGTGCCCCATGCAGAGAGGACGTATCTTCTAATGTTCTGAAAGAAATAATCCTGGATGACACTTTTTTCCAAGTAACATTGTTTCTAGAACAAAGGCTTTCTCTGTTGATTGATCAATTAGTATTTTTTTTGGTCAAAGTCCTATGTATCTGTTCTAGTCCTATTATTTTCCAAAAGAGTAAAAAACTCAGAATAAAAAGGCTCATTCAGAGAACCAAAAAGCCAAGATTGCAGACAATACAGCAGTGATCAGAAAGGAAACAATGTTAGAGAGGGTATGTCACTGTGTTCTTTCCTTCTGATTAAAATGTGTCCAGGGAGATACACTAACCATTTATGAATGTTTTGTCTTCATACGGTTTCTTTAAGATGAAAGGATCCATGCTCATATCATATTCTCAACTTGACTCATGACTTCAAAATGGCAAAAACAAAACAAACAAACAAAAAAAAAACCCATGTACATCTCCAACTGATAACTCAAATAATTTCCAATCACAATACTATTTTTCTATGACATCATTATTCACACTGTGTTGTAGGCACAGTGGTGCAAGGCACTAAATCCAACTTATTTCCTTTAGTTCAAATAATGACAGCAACATCAGTTGATGTGTAGTGGATGTTTATTTGGTTTTAGGCACTGATAAAATAATCAAATCCTTGATTTTTAGTATTTTCAGAAACACCATGAGTTAGATATGGTTTTATGATTTTTTGTATTATTTAAGATGAAGAGAATGAAATCGAATTGCTAAGTAGATTTCTAAGTTTGTGATTCCAATGATTGGCGGAGCTCAGGTTAGAACCAATCTACCTCCAGAGCCTGTTCTCTCAATCATGATTCAATGTAGCGATCATTCCTTCCCACACTTACACTTTCCAAGTGAGTTATCTGCATTGTTTCATTCTGTCATATCAGCAATCCCACTGGTGGCTAATGATTATGTTATTTGCACTGCCCAACGGAGGAAACTGTCCTAGACTGTTTCTTATATCAAAACAGTTTAGGGCGCCTGGGTGGCTCAGTTGGTTGAGCGACTGCCTTCGGCTCAGGTCATGATCCCGGAGTCCCGGGATCGAGTCCCATATCGGACTTCCGGCTCTGCGGGAGGTCTGCTTCTCCCTCTGACCTTCTCTCCTCTCATTCTCAGTCTCTCTCTCTAATAAATAAATAAAATAAAAAATCTTTTAAAAAAAAAACAGTTTAAGTGGGAGAGACAATTTTGAACCCTTAGTGTGGTTCCTTCCTCTTCCTATAAGGCAATTTTATTTCCCCTTCTACCTGAATATGACTTGTCCATGGGGCTTGCTCTGGTGAAGAAAATACCGCGTAAGTGACGGTCAGAGGTTTGACCATCCGGGTGGTCTCTGCCACTCTTTTTCTCTGACTATCTCCCCTAGCATGAGGTGTCTACACCTCGAGCAGGGGTCTCAGGCTGCAGACACTATCAGAGGGAAACACGGGTCACAACTGACTCATGAAAAACACACAGTTTCTCATGCTGAGAAAGAGACTTGCTGTTTTAAGTTCCTAAGATTTTGTAGGGTTTTGTCCTCAATATAATGCATCTACTGCCAGGTTGCTATGAGATCATCAGGTTTATTTGAAGTCAAAGCCCATATTATGAGTCTCCTGATAGGTATTATACTAAATCAGTACTCACATCTAAAGGGGAACTCTGTTGACCCCATGGAACCAGGAGGAGAAGAAGAAACCAGATATGGTCTAGCCTTTACTTACAAATGGTCAGCAGGTTTACCTTTTCTCCCTGTCCCTCTCTCATCTGTAGGACTGGTCAGGTGAGCTGTTTAAACAGACAGGAGGAGGCATAATGTGTAGGACCTGGGGCTGAGTTACACCTGCTTATACACCACAAGCTATGTGGCACAGGGTCTATGCTGGGTCCTGTGGTTGGACAAAGAGGACAGGCCTCCTGGGGAGTTAAGAAACTCCAGGGAGCTGGGCAGCTAGGAGAGCAGCACAGGGAGTCTGATTATCAGAGGGCTCATGAACATGACCAGGATCTGTGGCCACAGAGCTAGAAGGTGGCAAGAAGTCCCTGATATCTCCTTATGCTCAGTCCAATGGAGCATATTTGTCTTTTCAATCAGCAAACCTCTAAGAAGGTAGTGTGTGAGCAAAATTGTAAATGATTGAAGATCATATTATTCTGAAGGGTACACTGCCCAAAAACAATTCCTGAAATATAGTAATTATTCAATAAATGGGTGATAGCTCCTATTTTCTCTTTCTTTGACCCAGAAGTAGTGTTGAGTTTGGGGACTAGATCCAGAAATTCATTGAAAGATACAAGTAAAATTTTCAGTAAACAAATCATATGTCGACAGAACATTACTTTGCTATCCCTAGGCTCCCATGAAAATAATTTTCCATACCCTTCCATACGTTATTTTCAGGTGGAACAGATCTCTCTAATGTTTTAGGTAAGTTTCTCCTGCCGCTATGTAAAACTCTTGTTGTGTTGCTTTCTCTTCCCAGGGGAAAACTAGCTGACTGACTGTATTACTTTAAATAACCCTTCATGTAAGGACATGTAGAACACTTCTAAATCTGGAGGGCTACATACTATATGATTCCAACTTATGACATCCTAGAAAAGGCAAACCTATGAAGGAAGTAAAAAGACCAGTGGTTGCCAGGGACTGGGGGACGTGAGGGGATAGAGGAACCGGTGGATCACAGAATTTTCAGGGTGATGAAAATACTCTGTATGCCAAAATGATAGATACATGTCATTATACATTTGTCCAAACTCATAGAAAGTACATCTCAAGAGTGAGCCCTAATTTAAGCTATGGACTTTGGATGACAATGATGTGTTAATGTAAGTTCATCAACTGTAACAAAGGTACCACTCTGGTGGGGGTTGCGGATAAAAGGAGAGATAAAGCACAGGTGAGGGCAGAACACACATGGGAAATCTCTATGCCTGCTGTTCAATTTGGTTGTAAACCTAAAACTACTTTAAAAACAAGTCTCATAATCATACAAAATGCGTATCTATGAAACACACACAATGTGGCAGGCAACAGTCAGAGAAACGGGGTAAGTGAGGCAGTCAAGGTTCTTGTCTGCATCTGAAGGGCGACAGAAATGAAACTGGGTGATATTATGATAGGGGTGTTCCTGGGAGCCCTAGGAACACTGTAGCCAGCCCAGTACCCACCTGGAATCAGAGCTGATTGGGATATTCCTCCTGGCAATTTTAAGACTGGCCAGTTCTATCCAGCTGTGCAAGTTGTGACCTACACCATAAAAGGTATTCAGCCCTGAAACTGTAATGGGAACAATCTCTCCTGCAGGGATTTAGTGGGTGGTCTAGTCCTACGTATAAACAACTGAGTGATGGCTGGATAACTGCAACTTTCCAGTTTGGTGAGGACAAAAGAGAGAACAGGTGAGCATCCCTCCTAAATCTAAATCCCAGATTTAGAGCTTAAAATCTAGCGAGAAAGGAAATCCTGAATGAAAACTATAAACACAATAAGACAAGTTTGGGGACTAAGGTGATCATATAAATTATCATCAAAATGGTGACACTTAAAAAAAAAAACAAATGTGGGAGGCTTTGATACACCAGAACATGGTATCGTTTCAGAAAAATTAAGAGTAGGGCTGGCCCTGGGAAGCCTACGCAGATGATCACCCTTGTCTTGATGGGCTGTGAAGGATTTGTAGCTAAGGAATAAGTCAGCAAACGTGGGACAAATAAGCCTCCAACCCATAACTGCCAACTTTCCCACCCTTGGTAAAGAGTATGACAACTCGCAGCAACTGGATGAGAGGTCTGCTAAAGCCAGCTTAGCTGGAGGATGTGAGTGGGTGTGGATGCTCGGCGGCAGGGGGGAGGTACGAAGACACCAGATCTTCTGGTCCCTATTAGGCCAGTGCCAGAGTTTGGATGTTTTTCCTGAGGCATAAGGAAAGCTCTGAAGTATATTAATCAGTGATGTGGCATGGCCCCTTAAACTATCTCTGGGTGTGGTAGAGGAATGAACTGGAGGAGGCCAGGCAGGAGGAAGGAAGGATAGTTTGAGGGCACTGCAATATTATAGCTCAGTGGCCTTGGGGGCAGTGGCACTGGGGTGGACAGAAGTAGACAGAGTTACAGGCTACTCAGGAGGTAGAATCACTAAGATTTATTAATTGGATGTGAGTAACTGAGGGATATAGGGGAGTTAAAAATGCAATTTATAGAGAAAGGTAACCTGAGAGAAGGAGGGACAATTACAAGTTCATTTTGCTGAGTTTTAAGTGTACTGGGAATGTCCAAGTACAGATGTTAACAAACATTGTGGACATTAGGAGAGGATTTTAACTAGAGACAGTGCTTCGAGATCAATTATAATTTGACTGTAAATTAACATATATAAATGAAAGAGATTTATATCTTATATCTCCCAATTTAATAGTCAAGATAGAGAGAAGTGGAACACTCAGAACTGTCAGTATTTCAGAGGCACAAAAAACAGAACCTCCGGAAGGAGTGTCCAGAGAGGCAGGAGAAAATCTGGAAGAAAAGGCAACTACAATCTGTCCCCACAGACAAACAGAAAGACCTGGAAAAAGAGAGGTTCAAATAGGAAATAGGGGCTAACCATAATTAATTGTTAGAATCAAAAACTGGATGGTGATCAAACACTGAACTCTATTTAATTAAAAGTAAGACATCAGTTACCCATTTTATTTACTCCTATTTTCCCTTTCCCCCATATGCATACATTGACTGGAGATAATCTCTTAACGATCCAAGTTCCATGTTACTTTCTCTTCATGTCCAGTGTGGGGAACAATGTCTAGCTTCATGGCCAATGGCCAATAAGCATTTGTTATTGGATTCATAGACAACAAAGAAGAAAAACAGAACTCTGGAGAAAGTTTTTTCTTGTAAATCTTGATTTCCAATGCAGAGAGAGTCTGAAGGTGTGGCTGTCTCAATTAATTTTAAGACAAAATTAATTTTGTAAAAGTACAGGGATGAACTGAAAATAGAAGCTCTAAAGAAGTTTCCTCCCAGCCTAGCTTTGATGAGTCGGGAGAGAAATTGAATAAGATAAAGCATTTTCAACCCATAGCCAGAATGTGCCAAAATCCGCCTCTGAAGCAGGTCTAATCACAGTCAAATTTCTCCTCAAAGTACATTATGGTTATTTAAGCCTCCGGGCTCCATTCAATTGAGCAAGAGCAAACTCTTTTCTGTCTCTTCTGAGTTTTTTCTCAGTTATCATCATTGTTGAGTTATTAAGGCAACAAATCGTACTTAACTACAGTACTGACAAGTTCTCACTAGTTTAATAAAAAGGTGGGAAATGTTCATTTCAGGAGCATAACCACACAACCTTTACTAAGGAAAAAGGAAAGATCTCTCACTTCGCAGATCACCCAGAAATGGTCTGTCCTTGTAATACCTGATCTTTCTTCCTTCTCCTTCTTTTCCTTCTTTTAACACTTGACCTTTCATTCTCCCACAGAATTTATGTGAAAGCTCAGGAATACGTAAAAGGAAACTGGCAGGCCAGCGGACTTTCTCTCTCAACGACTACTATCAAATGCCCCTTTCTTTTTTCTTAGGAAAAGAGGATTCCACATTAGGTCCACTTCCTATTATAGGGATTTGACTTCTCTGTTTTCTCATCTTTAAATATTCATACCATTCAATGTTATTTTCAAGATTTGTGATTGATTAACCAGCAGCGGCTTTCCCATGAAGCTGATGTAGCTTAAGCAACAGAGTCCCTCACAGGCAGGAGCCCCTTCTAAACTGCTGGAAGGACCCTGACATCATGTTTGCATGGTCTTACATTTAAAGTAATGTGTTTTAACTTCAATTTTGGTTAAAACTACTATGTCTTTGCCCTCTGGCTCCTTACATATACTTCCTGTGCCTCGAGATATTTGAGGACCTAGGTGAGAGGAGGTGAAGTATAGCTTATTGCAATGAATTTTGTGATATGCAATCACTTTGTGCAGATGAAGTTATGTTAGCCATCCTGAGGAAGGAATGGCTTCTAGGAATACCCCTTTCATATCATCTGCAAACTCCCTGACACTATGGAATAGAGCCGAGTGTCCCATCAAAATATAAATACGTCCCAGAGTTCCTGACACTGGAAAGATATTCCCTTCTGCAGTATCATAAACAATTAAATGCATAACGCAGAACTCGTAAATAGTTAACTAAGATGTTATTTTAATAGACTTTTTGATATTCATAGTATTTCTCACGTTTGATATTTGTTGTTCAAACATCTGTGTCTTGTCAGGATTCCCCATCTCATTGTAAATAAACGCCCACTTTTTTTAAATCTACCATTTATCTGTCCCAGTGTGTTCTTTTTCTTAGTGAAGGGTACCAAAATTAGAAAAACTTCAGACCCCCAAAATAAGGATCTTTCCCTAAATGTGGCTTAGAACAACGTTTCAGGTAGAGCTCTTCTTACAGAGCATCAACGTGGTGAATTTGTTAATGATGGGGATGGTAATGAATTGATGATTATCCATCAACAAGATGGAGTCCCTGCTTCACACAAGCATCACAGACCAGTGTGAGGAGTCCCAGGGAAGACCTAGAGAGAACAGTGGGGAATTAAGAAAAACAACAGACAGAAAGCTGGGACCAGGAGGTCTCCATGGGCTGAGGACCCAGTGGAGCACCAACATGCATAAGAGACTTTATTTCATAGTTCAGTATCAAGAATGTTTACCAAGGAGCTTGAGGTTGGAAGACCACAAGTCCCACATGACTGCCTTGCTTCAAAATAAGAGAGTTTTCTCAAGCATATTCACAGAGGAGCTCGAGGACTATGTCAGCTGGACCCAGGGCACTTATGTAAGCCAAACCCAATAGTGAGTGGACTGCGGGGATTGCGGGAGCTAGCCCTTGGCAAGACCCCCTTGACTGCAAGGACCATATCAGCTTGCAGTTAGTTCCCCACACACAAGGCCATGCAACTTTCTGAGATAAGACTTCCAGAAGCAACACAATTGACTGATCCTAGCTCCCTTTCTGGTGTGTCCATACCATCCAGCCTTTAATCCACTTTAACTACTGATGTGGTCCGTGTCCTCTCACACTTCCCTTTCTTAAAGGTCTGTGGTGGACACTCCTGGTTTTCTAATCCAACACGCACTTAGATTTGCCAGGCTCCACCATCGAGATGGGTAATACTCTCTCCAAAGTTGAGACCTCTTCCTAACCTCCCTTGGAGCTAGAGATAGTCCCTTGAAGCACATCTCTCCAGTGAGCTGTAAAGACACGGTCACAGGGATGCTCTGAGAAAAGTGTGAAGAGTAGATATGTGTCCCTGGTGTCAAGCTTTCTTCTCTGATTCCTGCTTTGTTCTGCCCGAGGCATCGCAGGAGAATTTGAAAAGTCAAGGGAATCACAAGCCTGCTGACACCACTGAGCTATAGAAACAAAACAAATAAATCAGAATTTGCTTCTTTCTAATTTCTCATTATATGAAATCTGCCAACCTCTGTAACACAGATATCTATAATATCTTCTTGAATATTCCGAAAAAAAATTTATTGAATAAGTGAAAAAATGTACGAACAGACTACAACCAACAATTCTTTTATGCTGTTTTCATCCAGTTTCCACCACATATTAATCCCAGAATAAGTATGGATCAGGCAATGGGAGTTAGTAATGTGAATTATGGTATTTTCCAAAACGAGGAATAAAAACCATTTGCTATCTACAATATAATTCTAGGTGGCAGGAAACACCATTAAATACCAAAAATCACATAGTTTTAAAAATCACAGAGTTTCAGGGGTGCCTGGGTGGCTCAGTGGGTTAAAGCCTCTGCCTTCCACTTCAGTCATGATCTCAGGGTCCTGGGATGGAGCCCCACATGGGGCTCTCTGCTCAGCAGGGAGCCTGCTTCCCCCTTTCTCTCTGCCTGCCTCTCAGCCTACTTGTGATCTCTCTCTCTCTCTCTGTCAAATAAATAAATAAAAATCTTAAAAAAAATCACGGAGTTTCAGTTCAGTGCTAATCTCTCTTAAGCAATCAATAATCTTCCTATTTAAAAAGAAATAAGGTCCCCACAGATAAATGACAGTGGAGCAAGTCTTTGAGCAAAGCATAATAACATTAATGCTGTTTAGTATCTACATTTAAAATTATCTCATAGAAATCAATCCACATATGGATAATTTTCCTTAAAAATTTATTTAGCTAGATAGAAAGACCATAAGTTACAGTAAGAAATGTAGAAAGCACAAAAGCAGGAAAATTAAGTATATCTGTAAAAATGAGTCAAGGGACTAGCAAAATAAAAGGATGTAAAGCATGACACCATATACCTAAAATGTGGTGGGGAGAGCAGTAATGGATGGGTTCAAACTCAAACGACCATCAGCTTAAGGTAGACTACTATATGCAGATGTTATATACAAACCTAATGATAACTGATGTAGGAAAGATGTTGGGGTTCAGGGCCAACAGTCAACAAAGAATTCCTGAGACATCTTTGGTGCAAAAAGGTGGTTTTATTGAAGCATGGAGACAGGACCTATGGGCAGAAAGAGCTGCACTGGGGTCATGAGGAGTGGCTCATTATATACTTCCAGGTTGGGAGGGGGTTAGGGAGAACATAAATTTGGAACCAACAAATTTGGAACCAAGGTTGCAGGATCTTGAGGGGGCTAGCTATTGTTAGGACAAAGTCATTTATTACTGTCTAATAAAACCCTAGTCATGAGACTCTTCAGATGATCACCAACATGTATCTTGGGCGGGTAGAGATAAAGGAAGTTTCTAAAGGGATTTTTATATGTTAAAGTAGACTTACAGGTTCCTGGTGGTCAGGCTAAGATTGCCTTTTACCCTTAGCAAAGTATTAACATCAAGGCAGCTGAATTCCTAGAGGAATGTCATTCTGCTTTTTTCAAGGACTTGCCAGTGGGCTGTAGGTAGTAAGGAAATTTAATTTTTCTTTTGCTTTTGTTTCCCACATCATTAACCACAAGTCAAAAACTGGTAATAGATATGCAAACAAATAAAGGAAAGGGAATCCATGTATATCACTAAAGAAAGCCAGCAAATCATTAGAGAAGCCAGCAAGAGAAGAAAGGAACAAAGAACTATAAGAACAACCACAAAATAAGTAACAAAATGAGGTAAATACATACCTATCAATAATTACTTTGAGTATAAATGGACTAAATGCTCCAGTTAAAAGTCATAGGGTGACAGAGTAGACAAAAAGAACAAGACCCCCCCCCCCCCAGGGGCACCTAGGTGACTCAGTTGGTTAAGCATCTGCCTCAGCTCAGGTCATGATCCCAGGGTCCCGGGACAGAGCCCTGCATCTGGCTCTGCTCTTACTCTCCTCTGTGCCTCTCCCTTGCTTGTGCTTGCTCTCTCTTTCTCTCAAATAAATAAATATAATCTTTACAACAAACAAACAAAAAAACCAAAAGGCCAAAAAAAAAAAAAAAAAACAAAAAACAAGGCCCTTCTCTATATTGCCTACAAAAGACTAATTTCAGACCGAAAGACACATGCAGAGTGAAAGTGAGGGGATGGAGAAACATTTATCTTGCAAATGGATGTCAAAAGAAAGTCAGGGTAGCAATACTTATATTATACAAAATAGCCTTTAAAACAAAGACAGTAAAAAGAGATAAAGAAGGACATTATATAATAATAAAGGGAAAAAACCTACAAGAAGAAGTAACAATTCTAAATATTTATCCACTCAACATGGGAGCACCCAAATACATAAAATATTTAATAACAAACATAAAGAAACTAATGGATAATAATACAATAATAGAAGGGACATCATCACTCCACTTACATCAATAGATCATCCAAACAGAAAATCAAGAAGGAAACAGTGGCTTTGAATGACACACGGGAACAGATGGATCTAACAGATGTATTCAGATCATTCCATCCTAAAGCAGTAGAACACATATTCTTCTCAAGTGTACATGGAACATTCTCCAGAATAGATCACATATTAGACTGCAAAACAAGTCTCAACGAATTAAAAAATGTCCATGTCACACCATGCATCTTTTCTGACTACAACACTACGAAACAAAAAATCAACCAAAAGAAAAAATATGGAAAGAACACAAATAAATGGAGGATAAATAACATGTTACCCAAAAATGAATGGGTCAACAAAGGAATCAAAGAAGAAATAAAGAATTACATGGAGACAAATGAAGATGAAAACACAATGGTCCAAAATCTTTGGGATGCAGCAACATTCTTAGAAGGAAATTTACATCAATATAGACTTACCTCAAGGAGTAAGAAAATCTCAAATAAACAACCTAGCCTTGTATCTAAAGAAGCTAGAAAAGAGCAAACAAAACCCAAAAACCAGCAGAAGGAGCAAATAATATGATTAGAGCAGAAATAAATAATATGGAAACTAAAAAACAATAGGACAATTCAATGAAACCAGGAGCTGCTTCTTCAAAAAGATCAACAAAACTGATAATACTAACCAGACTCACACACACACACACAAAAAGAACACAAACAAAAGCAGACATGAAAGAGGAGAAATAACAACCAACACCACAGAAATACACAAAGGATTGTAAGAAAATATCATGAAAAAGTATATGCTAACAAATTGGACAATGTAGAATTGGATAAATTCCTGGAGACATATAAACTTCCAAAATTGAACCAAGAAGAAATAGAAAATTTGAACAGACCAATTATCAGCAATGGAACTGAATCACTAATCAAAAAAAAAAAAAACTCCCACTAAACAGAAATTCAGGACCAGAAGCCTTCACAGGTGAATTCTACTAAATGTTTAAAGAAGAGCTAATATCTGCTCTTCTCAAACTCTCCGAAAAACAGAAGAGGAATGAAAACTACCAAATTCATTCTATGAGGCCAGCCCCTGACACCAAAAGCAGATAAAGACACCACAAACACACAAAAAAAATTACAAGCCAATATCTCCTATGAACATAAATGCAAAAATCTTCAACAAAATATTATCAAACCAAATCCAACAATACATTAAAAAGATCATTCACTACAGTCAAGTGAGATTTATTCCTGGGATGCAATGGTTCAATTATGTATAAACCAATCAATGTGATGCACAGCACATCAATAATAAAAAAGGATAAAAACCATATAATCATTTCAATTGATGTAGAAAAGGCATTTGAAAGGTACAACATCTATTCATGACAAAAACCCTCCACAAAGTAGGTTTAGAGGGAACATACCTCACCACAATAGAAGCCTTATATGAAGAATGCACAGCTAACTTCATATTCAATGGGGAAAAAGTGAGGCTTTTCTCCTACAGTCAGGAATATGATAAAATGTCCACTCTTAACCACACTTAGTCAACATAGTACTGGAAGTCCTAGCTAGAGCAATCAGATGACATAAACAAATAAAAGGCATTTAAACTAGTAAGGAAAAAGTAAAACTCGCTATTTTCAGATGACACAATGCTAAATATAGCAAACCCTAAACAACAAAAAACTACTAGAATAAATAAATTCAGTAATATTGAAGGATACAAAATGAGTGTAGTGAAATCCATTGCATTTCTATACACTAACAATAAAGCAGCAGAAAGAAATTAAGAGAACAATCCCATTTACAACTGTACCAAAAATAATAAAATACCTAGGAATAAGCTTAACCGAATAGGTGAAAGACCTATACTTTGAGAATGATAAAACATTGATGAAAGGAATTGAAAATGACACAAAGAAAAGGAAAGACATTCTGCGCTGTGTATTAGAAAAGTAAATATTGTTAAAATGTCTATGCTACACAAAACAATCTACAGATTTAATGCAATCCTTATCAAAATACCCATAGCGTCTTTCACAGAAGTAGAACAAACAATCCTAAAACTTGTATGGAACCACGAATACTCTGAATAGCCAAAGAAGTCTTGAAAAAACAAAAACAAAACTTGAGATATCACAGTCCCAGACTTCAAGTTATCTTACAAAGCTACTGTAAACAAAACAGTATGGTACTGTCACAAAAATAGACACAGAGATCAATGGAACAGAATATAGAAAGGCCAGAAATAAACCCAGTTATATGGCCAATTAATCTTTGACAAAGAAGGAAGAATATACAATGGGAAAAACATAGTTTCTTCAACAAATGGTGTTGGGAAAACTGGACAGCAACATGCAAAAGAATGAAACTGGGCCACTTTCTTACACCACATGCGAAATAAACTCAAAATGGATTAAGGACTTAAATGTGAGACCTGAAACCATAAAAATTCTAGAAGAGAGCACAGGCAGTAATTTTTTTTCACAGTGTTCAATAGCAATACTTTTCCAGATATGTAAGCAAAAATAAACTATTGGGATTATATAAAAACAAAAAGCTTCTGCACAGTGAAGGAAACAATCAATAAAACTAAAAGACAACTTCTTGGGAGAAGATATTTGCAAATGACATATAAGATAAAGGGTTAGTATTCAAAATATATAAAGAACTTATACAACTCAACAGCCAAAAAACAGTAATCTATTTAAAAATGGGCAGAAGTGCAATTGCAGGGTCGTAGGGTAGCTGTATATTTAATTTCCTGAGGAATCTCCATACTGTTTTCCAAAGTGGCTGCACCAACTTGCATCCCCACTACTCGGTGTTTACCCCAAAGAAGCAGATGCAGTACAAAGAAGGGCTACATGTACCCCAATGTTCATAGCCGCAATGGCCACAATAGCCAAACTGTGGAAAGAACCAAAATGCCCTTCAACAGATGAATGGATAAGGAAGATGTGGTCCATCTATACAATGGAATATTATGCCTCCATCAGAAAGGATGAATATCC
>CM052798.1:163742479-163769825 GCA_028533885.1 Nasua narica | reverse complement strand
ATAGATATTTCTCCAAAGAAGACTTACAGGTTGCCAGTAGACACATATGAAGATGCTCAACATCACTCATCATCAGGGGAATACAAATCAAAACCACAATGAGATACCATCTCACACCTGTCAGAATGGCTAAAATAAAAAACTCAAGAAACAAGAAGTGTTGGTGAGGATGTAGAGTAAAAGGAACCTTCGTGCACTGTTGATGGGAATGCAAACTGGTACAACCACTGTGGAAGATAGTTGGAGGTTCCTCAAAAAATTAAAAACAGAACTACCCTATGATCCAATAATTGCACTACTGGGTATTTACCCAAAGAACATGAAAACACTAATTTGAAGGGATATATGTACTCCTATGCTTATTGCCGTTTTATCTACAATAGCCAAATTATGGAAGCAGCCTAAGTATCATCAATAGATGAATGGATAAAGAAGATGTAAATATATAGACATATACCAGATATCTGGTCTTTGCAACAACATGGATGGATATAGAGAATATAATCCTAAGCAAAATAAGCCAGTCAGAGGGGTGCCTGGGTGGCTCAGTGGGTTAAAGCCTCTGCCTTCAGCTCAGGTCATGATCTCAGGGTCCTGGGATTGAACCCCACATGAGGCTGTCTGCTCAGCAGGGAGCCTGCTTCTCCCTCTCTCTCTGCCTGCCTCTCTGCCTACTTGTGATCTCTCTCTCTGTATCAAACAAATAAATAAAATCTTAAAAAAATAAGCCAGTCAGAGAAAGATAGTATGATTTCACTCATATGTGGAATTTAAGAAACAAAACAAATGAACAAACAAACAGACCAATAAATACAGAGACCAACTGGTCATTACCAGAGGGGAGTGGATGGGGACTGGGTGAAGGTGAGGGGGATTAAGATTACACTTACCGTGATGAACACTGAGTAATATACTCAGTGGAGTATATGGAATCACCATATTGTACACTTGAAACTAATAAACACCATGAAAAGGCACAGAGGAACCTTAAATGCTCACTACGAAGTAAAAGAAGCTAATCTAAAAAGGTTACCTCTTGTATGATTCTAACTATGTGACATTATGGAAAAGGCGAAGCAACAGCAACAATAAAAAGATTAGTGGTGCCATGGGTTTGGGGTAAGGGGATGAATAGACAGAACACGGAGGATTGTTAGGGCACTGAAAATATTCCGTCGGATATTATAATAACGGACACACGTCACTATACGTTTGTCCAGACCTGTAGAAACTATACCAAGAAGTAAACCCTAATGTAAACTATGGGCCTTGGGTGAGCGTGATGTGTTTGTGTAGGTTCATCAGTTGTAACAAATGCACCACTCTGGTGGGAGATTTTGATATGGAGGAAAGCTGTATGTATGGAGCAGGAGGCAGATGCGAAATCTCTGTACCTTCCTCTCAATTTTGTTGTGAATCTAGAATTGTTCCAAAAAAAACAAGTCTTAATATACATACTAAAAACATACTATGCGGCGGGTGACAAAAACAAGCTGCCAACATCCGTGCCTGCAGGTAGTTCGGATCTCACTCGGAGACAGACAATTAAACACAACAGAAATGAAACTGGGTGACATTGTGATAGGGGTGTTAGTGGGAGCCCTAGGAACACGGTAATCAGCCAAGCGAATTCAAAACGAATTAATGGATTTATTTTAAAAATCATAATGAAGTGGCCCGCGGAGAAACTAAAGCATTCTGGAGTTGACATGTGAATGACTGAAGTCAGAGAAATATGATGGTTTAAGGGTGGTTTGATTACTCTGTAATCAAAATAACTCACTTCAAGTCATGAACTTGCCACAGATAAGTTTTATAACTTCAGGAATATCTTATGATTTACCTAAAGCTAAATTTCCTCATATATAGAAAAGGTCATGGGGGAGGTGCCAACTTACATAATCCATGGGCAAGTCCTTCATTAACCACTATACACATTTCAGTTATTAATGACAAACCTAGCTTATTCGGAAACTGAGACGCTTTCAGCAGGTTTTCCTAAATGATTAATATTCCTTTGCAGCCAGTGCCTGAGACAGAAACAATCAAGTGTTTCATTAAACAGGAAGATATCAATATTCTGTCTCAGAGTCAATGTACAGACATACTTGAGTACCTATTAGTTTAAAGAAAAAGTAGGCATTAGCAACTCATTTGGGTTGTAAAATTGGTTATTTAACATATAACCACATTCTAATTTGTAACATGTTTATCAAAATTTAGTGCCTTGTCAAGAATTGCCTCCTTTAAGGAAATTTATTGCTCAGTTTCACTCTAGCCTTATAATATTACCAATAAATCCAAGAGTAATATTATGGCTTTTTTCAATTGATTAAACTGAAATCATGGATACAAATTAAAGTTAGTGATTACATTTCATTGCATATCTACAATACATAATTTACGTAGGATCCATTTAAAATGGTCAAAGTGTTTAGAATATCCAGAAAAAAATTAATCTACAATATAAGTGAGAGTATTATTTCCTGTTTACATGACAGATAAATTGCATTTGAAATAGCACCTAAAGTAAATGAAAAGCTTTAGAAACCAAATGGTTTTCATAAGAACAGAAGTGGATCTTCTGCAAGTGGTGCCCGGTACATAGTGGGAATTCAATAATCAGTAAAGGTTTTATATTAGTTTCCTATTGCTGCTGTGAGGTTTCAGCATATTTAGTGGCTTGAAGTGACACACATTTATCATCTTAGAATTCTAGAGGCCAGGCGTCCAAAATGGGGCCCACTTGGCTAAAATCAGGGTGCTGGCAGAGTTGCATAAATTTGGGGGCAATATCCATTCCTAATCATTCCCACCTTCTAGAGGCCATCTACAATCCTTGGCTCTGGGTTCCCTTCCATATTCAAACCAACATACTTCTTCAAATCTCGGACCTCTGCTTCCATCAAGTCTCTTCTCATTATGACTCCACTGCCTCCCTTTTATAAGACCTTTGTGGTAACACTGGGCCTATTTGGATGACTCGGAGTAATATTCTCAACTCAATACCCTTTCTGTAATCACATCTTTGAAGTCCTTTTCATCATGTAAGGTGAAATATTTCACAGATTCCAGGGATTAGGACGTGGCCACTTTGGGTGAAGCAGTGGTCCCACAAGTCTACAAGGCTAAATTTTAAAGTACTAAAGTTTTGTTATTTCAATCCACTACTACTCTTTCTGGATTAGGTCAGCTAGATAGCTGTTAAGTACTGATGCCATCCAAAAATACTGGAATCTAATAATAATAATAATAATAGCTAGGCTTTCTAGAGCATAGCATTAAGTACTTTCATATGTTTTTTCAGTTAATTCAAAAAATTGAGAAGATGCCAGATGGAAATACTGACATCCAGAAATTATAGGATGCATGGATATACTTTCATTTTATTCACAAATAAAATTCATTCCAAAATAAAATAATGTCATATATCAAGAATGCAGAGATCTACATTAATTTACTGATAATTTTGAAATTGGCATGAAATTTTAATTTAAAATTATTTTCATGGGCTAACAATTTGTACTTTAAAAACAAAAAAATTTTCACAGAATATTGTTTATACTGTTCATTGACTTTGAAATAAACTTATTTTTTGTACTGATAGATGAAAACATTCAGTCTGCAAAAATGATAAATGATAAAAATAATTGTTCCACAAATACAAGTCTTCTCTATCAGTTCTTGTTTACTCAGTGCCGCGTCTTGTGAGTTAAGCTCTGCAGATGTTGTTATGTCCGTTTACAGACGAGTTTCTCATAGGTGTGAAGAGATCAGCCAAAGTCATCCAGGTGGGAGAGGTCAGAGACCGCCATGTTCTAACCCTGTCAATTTCCACTTTTGTTATTGTATTTTATTTTATTTATTTATTTTTAAATATTTTATTTATTTATTTGAAATAGAGACAGTGAGAGAGCATGAGAGGGGAGAAGGTCAGAGAGAGAAGCAGACTCCCCATGGAGCTGGGAGCCCGATGTGGGACTCGATCCCAGGACTCCGGGATCATGACCTGAGCCGAAGACAGTTACTCAACCAACTGAGCTACCCAGGGGCCCGTGTTATTGTATTTTAAACTAAACTATGTTTATAATAACTTAGATTGTATCATTTGCTAATCCAATACAATTTGGTGCCGAAGACAAAATGAGAGATATAGAATTGGAGGGATAAAGAAGGTCAAAAGTAGAGATCCAGGCAAAGGTAGAAACATGTTGAATTAACATCTGTGCTGAAATAAGTCATAGCACATGTTAGCACATGATCCTTAGGTAAGGATCTAGGGACAGAGTATCCTTAATGTGAAACACTAATCTTACTTCCTCTAGTGTAATTAACCTGATTCTAAAAACTATATTTGGATGTTGATTTAACAAAATTCTTGTTAGAAATTATCAAAAAGATTTTGGTTTCTGAGTTAGGTTCTGAGGCACAATATATTTTTTTAAAGATTTTATTTATTAATTTGACAGAGAGAGATATCACAAGTAGGCAGAGAGGCAGGCAGAGAGAGAGGGATAAGCAGGTTCCCTGCTGAGCAGAGAGCCCCATGTGGGGCTCGATCCCAGGACCCTAAGATCATGACCTGAGCTGAAGGCAGAGGCTTTAACCCACTGAGCCACCCAGGTGCCCCCTAAGGCATAATATTTTTATTAAATCTTCCAGCCTAAAGCAGAAATACAAAGACCATTACTCTCTGCCCTTACCTCTGTGGAAATGTCTTAATTAACCACATATTAATTAAACAAACTTCCATGGTCTCATGAAAATTTTCCAATGACAGGAGAATAAAATTTGGACCTACTTTACTGATTAATTATTTTGAAATGCTCTCTGAAGCCAACAATGGACAGCAGTGGCCCTACTGTCCTACTCTGGGGTGATCCTCAGGGACTGTGGTGGAGTAGATCCTTCCACTGGGCACTGTGCTAAGAAGCAAATTGTTCATTCACTATGAATGAAGGAGAAACAGAAATGGCTTCAAGCACAAATACACAGACTTGTAGGCGGTAGCGGGTAGCCTGACTTGTGTAGTCAAAAGCCTTAAAGAGGCAGTAGATGATCAGAGACAAGGATGTTTAGGGAAGAGGCATGTGTATGGAATTATGAGCGAAGAGTGAGTACAAAGGTAAAGCTCTTTACGTTTCATTAATGTTCACCACAGAGGAACCACCAAAGAAGAGACACTGAACGCTCAGGATATGGATCCTGAGGTTGTCACCTGGCCTTAGTTCTCAGCCATCCTGCTGCTGGCACAATGAGATCATGAACAGAAGAGTCAATGTGACTCCGGTGGAGACTCCGCATGTAAATAACAGGGTGGACTTTCTTTCACCAAAACTTGGCTCCATTGTCCCACTGTGGTGCTCATTCTACTATTACTAAAGTATAACACTGAGAACTTGATATAATACCATCCATGGGGGAACCCAGTTAGAGTAGAGCAGGCTCCTTCCACGCTGGGTGGGGCAGAGTTTACCACCACCAATGATACCTGCACTGGGTATGTCTTGTCTTCCCTCCCTCGATAGGAAGAATTCTCAGCTGGCTCCCAAGATTTCCCACCCCTGGTCTACATACCCTAGGACTATGGAAACCATCAGTTTTATTCCCGTGATTAGGTTAAGTGGTCCAGCTGACTTTAAATAGGGAGATTATGTGAGTGAGCCTGACCTAATCATATGAGCTTTTCATAAACAGACATTTTCCTCTACCTGGTCAGAGATTGAAAATATGAGAAGGATTAGATGTACTACCACGGGCTTGAAGATGGAGGAGGGCTATGGCCGCCTCTGAGACTGGATAGCGGCCCCTAGCTGATAGACAGCCAGGAAAGGGTGCCTCAGTCTTTCAATTGAAAGGAACCAAATTTGTCAACACTAATTTTGGAAACAAAATTTTCCTCAGAGCCTTCAGGTAAACATGACTAATTTAGTAAAATGGGATTTTGCATCACATTCCTTCAGAACAAATGACATGTCTTCTGATAAAACAGTTCTGACAATGAGCACATGACCATGAGATCCACTGGGGCTACCGCTGACCAAGTTACCTAGAACAGGTCACTGATAGATGACGACTTGATACACAATGGAATGGTTAATTAAAGTCTCAGCTAAGCTACTGGCTCAGACACAGCAACTTGCATGCATGTTTGGCCTGCTCTCCCCCAGGGTATAATAAATGCATAGAACCAATAGGTAAGATAGGGTTCTGTGTCCCCAGAAGGTAGAATCAATGGGTCTGGGAACTCAAGGGTGAGAGATGGATGGACCCTTGCTCTAATGTTTGATTCACTTGGGGAATTTGTAGTTCTTATACCCTCAACTTTAGGCTCTGTCTTGGTTACAAAGGTGGTTGGATTTTCATCGGAGGATATAGTAAGGATTCCACTAAACAACCATCACCTGTCTTTTTTTTTTTTGGTTGTGTGGTTTTTTTTTTTTTTTTTTTTGGCTTTTCCTACCATTAAAGGCAATTGAATATCATTACCATGCGTAGCGGGAAGAAGTACAATTGAAACTCAGATGACTAACAGGAACATCTTAGTACTTCAGTGTCTTATAAATGACTAATTGGAGTAAACAGCCCAAAAGTGCAGATTTGGAGGGAGACAAACCGTAAGAGACTCTTATCTCATGAAACAAACTGAGGGTGAGTGCTATGAAATGTTTAAGCCTGATGATTCACAAACCTGTACCCCAGGGGCAAATAGTACATTATATGTTAATAAAAAAAATAATCCATGAGCCAACGCTTCCTTCAACGGAGGGGATGGATAAATGCTTCCTTCTGTTGTCCAGAGGGACATTCAGTAGTGAGGTGCACTGTATGGGCCTCCTCAGAAGACTCCAGCAGGATTGCGCTTCAATCAAATACAAAGAACGAAGTAAAAGTTCCGCCTAATCCATGCAGTTTAGTCATTCCCACTTAGGGAAAGAAAATGGCATTGCACACTTGTTTCCTAACACCCTCCGCCCAGTAAATCCTAATTAGGCAGTCATAAGCCTCAAAATAAAGATATAAAAATAAAACCAGACACAGGACATCATCTCAACACCATCCCTGTAGTGTCTTGGGCTATATACCTTCCATCAGAATATTGTTTGCTACACTCTCCTTGTAATCATTTTGTTCTCTCCAATTGAGCTCACTAATCCTTTGGCTAGAAGTATTTTTGCTTCGTTTTCATTGTTTTTCCATCCTATCATATAGTATACACAATTGCGCCAATTTCGCTCAATATGCTACACGAAGTGAGAAGAGAGGTGGATCACAACTTCTTTTCCACAGCCCACAGAAGGAACCAATCCTACCAACACCTATAGCTTGGACTTCCAGCTTCTAGAATGGTGAAACAATAAATTTTTGTTGGTTAGGCCACCCAGCTTGTGGTACTTGTCAAAGCAGCCCCAGCAAACTAGCAGTGACCACCTTTAACTTGCCACAGCCCACTCTCTGGTCACAGAACACACTCACTACCATTCAACACACTGCATCCCATCACTGCTTTGGCTCAAGAAGGTGGTCCAGAATCTCATCATTGAAAATAGATCCAGATGTGGAGGAAGCTCTTTGAGTGTGGGTCCTCTTAAGTTTTAAACTCATGGGTTAAAGAGATCCATCTATGATGCATACCCCCCACAATACACACACAACATTCCGTGGGGAGCCAGGCCCAGGGAAGCCGTAGCAGCTTGTTCGCTTCAGAGGAGGGGAAATAGAAGCCATGCGGTAGTCAACGATCCACAGCAATTCTGAATCCAGCTGGGCACAGGCTTCCAGCTCCTTAATTAGGAAATGATTCTCTATCACTGTTGCCTGCAACTTTGGGGCTCTGGCTGTTCCCTCTGAGTCATATGTCCTTTTCTGTAAGAACTAGCCTTTGTTTGCAGCTAAATAGTTTTCTTAGACAGATTTTTGCCCATAGTTAGGTATCTAAAGGCTTCTTTTAATTATTACTATTATTATTATTATTTTACTGTCTCTCCCCTTTCAATCTAAGCTGGTATAATTTCTATAAAAATTTCATGACATTCCAATATATCAAACTGTATTCCACTTTATTAGTCATACCCATATTCATATTTTGAAACTTTGAAAAGCCTATAAAGCTGCTGTGAGATAATATTCTTAAGATTTTTAGGGGCTATATTGACTGAATGGGTGGGTCTACACGTCATGTCTTAGAGATCCTTTCATTTAATTAAGATGGTCTTTGAAGTAACTCTAAATTTTTCTGAGGTCTCATCAAATGGTTTGACAGAATATCACTGATTCAAATTTTACCATGGACCACATGTCAAATTACTGGCAATACTCCCAATTTGATCTTCTCTCTTGGGCCATGTCTTATTTTGAGATTATTTGCTCACTGGAAAGAGAACAGATGAGCAACAGTTTTATGTTTCAAGTCACTTATATTCCCTGTAAACTCTAGTCAAACATCAAATAGGTTCTTTAACTTATCTATCCGTAGCTCACCTTTTCATATGCATCTATAAGGAATCAGTTAGCACTTTCAACATTTTGCCTAAAATATCTCTTTAGCCAGACCCACCAGTTCCTGGAACACAGCTACCTGTGGCAAAGTGACAAATTTGCTGATCTTCCCACCAGTGCAGTTTGTCATTTCTCCTCTTCTCAGTGATACTGCAAGCCCTCAGTGTCCTCAAGCCAGGGTTAGGCGTACTGACCACACCCAAAGCCAACACCACTTGATTCAACTAGCATCCTGAGTTCCGGGATCAAATTATGTTCCAGTTGTTTTATGGTATATCATTAAAAAACAGAAAACAACCCCTCAAATTTCATGGCTTAAAATACATTCCAAGTTTCCTCATGATGTTGTATTGCAGACAGTCACGAAAAGGTCAGCTAAGTAAATTATCTCAGATTCACAAAGATCAGTTAGGATCATGGGCTCCCACAGGGCGTCCGAAGTCCAAAGTGGCTTCTTGTCTCTCATATCTAGTGCTTTCATGCTCCCTGTCTCTCTCTGCTTCCTCCTGCTGTTTCATGCTCCAGGATCTCCTCTCATGGCTTGGTTTTCTCACGTGGTGGCCTCGGAATCGACAGACTTAATCCAGTGCTGTTTTCCCCACAGCAAGTCATCCAAGAGTGAATATTCCAAAAGGCAACTTCCAAGACACAGGTAGTTAAAGCCACCAGTCTCTAAAATACCTAAGCAATGAGACTTGCAACACATTTCTTCTGCATTTCATTATTCAACAGATACACAGAGCCTCCTTTGATTCAAGGAAAGAAAATACGCCCCAGTTCTTAATAGGAAGAATGTCAAAAATTTTAATCTATGACACTTATTTTGAGCTTTATGAGTTTGCACACATTATGTAACCAACCTGAACCCCAGTCTTCTCTTCTAGTGAGTGCAGGTGAAATAGATATAATTATACCATGCCACTATGGCTATAATGAGGACTCAATGAGATACTGAATGTGAAGTGCCTATTACAGGATCTGGCATAGAGTAAGCAATCAATAAATATCATCTGTGATGATAATGATTATATCAGTGTAAAGAATATTTCAATTTACTTATATTATTATATGAGCAGTTGACTTTACAGTATCCATTGTTAACTATTCAGACATAGTTACTTTCAAATACGTGTTTTCAGCAGACAAGAAAATCCCATGTCAAAGAGTCTAAAGGTCTGTGGAGCTGTGGGTGGGCTACAAATTTCATCTTCTTTGGGGATGTAAGCATATACTTTGTATTCATTTCCTGGTTCTTTTTCATTAATATTAACATGGTTTATAACATCTCAGCTGGGGTTTATTAAGGTATCGTTCACAGAGATGTGCTGCATAAATATGTCCCAAATTCTTAAACTAAGGAGAAAAGCAAATCAAAAGATATGAATTTCAAAAGATATCAACAAATCTGCCAAAAACCATAGGAAATGCAGACACGTACACACATATGCGTGCGCACACACACACACCCTCACATTCACTCCTCACAGTAAAAAATCACCTTTGACAGTCATTTAAAACATACGTACATAATGGTACACTTCTGGAAGGCAGGTGCACCCTTACGTGAAACTACATTACACCCATCCTTCTCCATTTTCCGCCTTCCATTTTCATTCAGAGAACATACTTTCCTCCTCTAGAAATTAAATGATACTCTTTGAAGCAGTTGCTTGAGTTATGCATGGAAGACTTTCTCTGCTCTTTGTAACCATGATTATGGGTCCAGATATGGTAAAATGAAATTAATAACTGAATGCATTGTAAAAAGAAGGGGGATAAAAGTCAAAGTCTTAGTTAAGCCTTTTTTTTTTTTTTTTGCTATAAATAGTGTAAGTGTATCCAACACCACAGTCATAAAGGTTTACTCAATCATGCCTCTGAGTTTACAGAGGTTGTGTGGACTTCAAGTCAGCTTCTCAGTGAATTTGATCAGGGACCTTGTCTCCTTTCGCCCTTTAGGATTATCTGTATCCTAAGGCTAGTTCAGCTCCTCGCAATGGAATGCGAGCAGCAAATGAGACTATGTTCAGAGCCAGCAAAAGAGACTCTGCTTTAGCTACAACATTAACAACCAGAGTTTTAACACTTACTCTTAATTGATCACATAGTTCACACATCAGCTCTTAATAACAATAATGATGACTACATTTTAATGAGCATTTGCTATGTGTCAGGCACTGTTCTAAGGAGTTAACTAACAAGATTTAATTTATTTTCCTCCATACACATAGGAAGAGATGACTATAATTATTCCCATTTCATAAATAAGGAAAATGAAGCATAGGTTACTAAACCTGCTAGGACACAATCATACATTCAGTCTGTGAAGGAGCTCAGTTCCGACCCAGGTGGCGAACTGACAGAACGACTTTCATTTAGCCCTGTGCTAATCGTCCTCGCCGAGCCAGTGACACCACCATTAAGACAGTCAGGGACCCCATTCCAGATATACGTTGTCCACATGTACGAGCAGTGTTCAGCTGAATGAAAACACTGGCTTGACAAGAGAGCAAAGCCACTCTGCATAAAAGAACTTGAAGCTAGCAGATTTACCAAGCTTGCTCTGAGCCTTGGCTTCGTAGCCTCCAAAGGGCTACCACGTAAAAGAGGAACGAGTCAGGCCAACATACGAGGCTCACGGTGGTGACAGGCTGACTTTATGTCAGCATAAGGAAATCCTACTTTCTAAAAGCAGAGTGATGGGAAACAGCCTTCCCAGAGGCTTTAAATGGCAGATGAAGAATCTTGTAAGTCATGAATCTTGAGATAGGGTTTACACACTACATGACTAAGATTCCTGTGTAGTTTATTTCCATCCTATGACTCATTTCTTCTGTCATAATGATCTGACTGAATTTTTTTTTTTACAAATTAAAACTACTTTAATAATAGTTTTACAATGTAGTTACAATAGGTAACAAAGATATTTCTAGTTATAAAATAGTTTTAATTTTTAAGAAATGGAATATTGGCACATGATAAAACATGGATAAATATTGCAATAACTATGCTAAGTAAAAGCAACCATTCTAAAAAAGGTATACATACCATGTGATTCCATTTATACAAAATTCTAAAAAATGCAAATTATAAATGTCTATAAACAAATCAGCTGTTGCGGGTAGATGAAGGGGAAATGGGTATGCATGGAGGAACTAAAGGTAAGAAATCCTGAAGGGAGATGATGGAACTTTCGGGCTGTTGGAATTGTTTATTATACTGATTACAGTGAATGTTTCGCAGGCCTGTCACACTGTAGGTTTTAAGTATGTGTACTTTGTTACATTCCAATTAATCGTTAATAAAACTGTTAAAGGTAAAGGAAAGTTGTATTCTTAAAGTTATGCTTATCAAGTATCCATATAGAGATACAGACAGACATTTAGCTATGGGAATCTAAAATTGAAACAAAAGAGTGAAAATAAAGATATTATTTTGGCAGTGGTCTCTTGTTTGGGAATACCAGAGCCAGAGACTGAAAGAGACCCCTGCAGAGTGGTAATGCAGAAAGACATCTAGGGACTGAACTCCAGGGCACTCTAAAATTAGAAAGACAAGGAGAAGCCTTCAGAGGAGAAGGTCAGCTATGTAGGAGGGAATGAATGCAGGGTAGGGTAGTGTGCAGAAATTAAAGCGAAAAGACTGTATTTCAAGAATGGCATCATCAACTCTGTGAGATAACGCCAAAGTTCTAGTCAAGTGAGCACCGAAAACTGACCACAGACACAGCATCCTGGGGTTTGTATTCCACCTTAACATACATGATTTCCCTAGAGGGATGGTCCCCAGCACCTTGCTCCAGTGAGTTAAAAGAGGATGGAAAGCTACAAGGAAGGGGAGGCAGACTGAACAGAAATTTCCAAGTTTTACTGTGAAGCAGAGCAAAGAAAAGAAACAAGATGGAACGAAACAACTTATTGTTTTACATGAGTTGTTTTAATTTGCTAAAGGTGAGAGAGATTTCAGCCGGTTTCCATGCTGGTTTATATGGGTTAAGGTGAAGGTACATTCATAAATTTGGTAGAGATTTGATTTTTAGTTTCTGAAAAAATATATAATATATATTTATAAAATGTATTCATAAATATATAATATTTATTTATAAAATACCTAAATAAACCACAGTCATCAATCGAGTGTGTGGAAAGGAAGGAGAAAATGTGCAAGTTCCTGACTTGGGAGGACAGTAGTCTGGGGAAACGTGAGATTGCAGGACGGCGCTCGGGGCACACACGGACCTTGTCAACCGAGATAGAACGAGGTGCCCGGCCACAGGGTTGCAGCTCTGCCGGGCGGCCAAGCTCAGCTCGTGGGAGAAGGAGAACACGACTGGATCAACCCGGAACGTCTGTTGTCCAGGGAGAAAGGAGGTAGTTGTCGGTATGTGCGAGGGGGGACCGTGAGGGTGGCCCTGAGCAGGAATACAGAGAACTCAGGACAGGGTGAAGGTCAGGGGGAAGGTGGTCCAGTCAGTGGGTCTGTAGCCCTGGGTACTGAAGCCGCTCCGGAGAATGTGGGGCAGTGAAGCCTCACTCGCTCTGTGCGGGGAACCCTGTTACTCTTCTGCTTCGTGTCTTTTTTTTGTTTTCTCCCCAAATTTGTTTATTTTAATTTTTCAGTGTTACAAGATTGATTGTTCATGCACCACACCCAGTGCTCCATGCAGTACGTGCCCCTCTCGATACCCACCACCAGGCTGCTTCGTGTTTTATATGGTACTCCCATAGCTGCCCCAAACACCTCTCTGCTTTCTGTTTTTTCTTTTTTCTTTTCTTATTTATTTATTTATTTTTAAGATTTTACTTATTTATTTGACAGAGAGAGAGACAGCACACAAGAAGGGGGAGAGGCAGAGAGAGAGAGAGAGAGAGAAGCAGGCTCCCCGCTGAGCAGGGAGCCCAATGCGGGGCTTAATCCAAGGACCCCGAGATCATGACCTGAGCCAGATGCTTAACTAAGGCAGATGCTTAACCAACTGAGCCACCCAGGCGCCCCTTTTTTCTTTTTTAACTTGGATACCTAATTTAAATGTTTAGTGTACTCTATTAGATCTGAGATCACCAGTCCAGTGGAAGAATGCTCCCTATCCCAGAGTCCCACCAGTCAGCTTCACAGACTCATTTTTGGCAACACTGCGATTGCAACACAAAGGCTGTGATAAATTCTGTGCTTCAAACCAGGCCTCCTCTGTGCACGTGTGTGTGAGTGTGTGTGTGTGCGCACACACGTGTATAGTTTTTCTTAATGGAAACGCCTTCACATGAAGCAACTCTCCTTTTTAATCATAGAAATTCAATAAAACAAACTACAGTAACAAGTAATGTGTCCCAGTTTTTCAAGATTCAGTGCAGGCTCCATTTTCAGTAATTCACATTTTCCCAGGTGTGCTGGACATTTATTAGAGCTTAATAATTTTTCTCTCTTTTATGAAATTAATTTTCTAATACATTTATTGTATAAATGAGGTTGTAAGAAAGAGTGGTCATTACTCCCTGTCAAAACAAAAGAGAAATTTTAAAGAAGTTTGATTGCAAGGAAGCTGGAACCAGGCATGCGCTACCAAGAACATTTTATTTCAGTAACTATTTATCTTAAATGATTCTAGTTGAATTTTAAAAATATATTCTAGTTACTGTGCTACACATTGGAAAGTCTAAGATGGGTAAAACAACAGTGTAGCTTTCAAAAAAGTAGTAACTGTAAAAAAATGCATTACAAGGTATTTAACAATAAATAGTATTAACTATCTTACTTTTACAATAGTGATGATAATGAAGTTTTGGATTATTATTAGCATTATTATTCTTTCTTTCAGTATACACTGACAGATAAGAGAAAAGGACCCAAAGGTTGAATTTGGAGGAACACCAATGTGGATGAAGATATACCCATAAAAGAGAAAATAAAAGATTATGTAAGCTGTCTCCCTGATCCAAATAGGACTGTGTTTCTTTCTTTCTTCCTTTCTTCTTTCTTTCAAAATTTTATTTACTTATCTGTCAGAGAGAGAGAGAGACAGCACACAAGCAGGGGGAGCAGCAGAGAGAGGAAGAAGCAGGCTCCCCGCTGAGCAAGGAGCCTGATGTGGGACTTGATCCCAGGACTCTGGGATCATGACCCAAGCTGAAGGCAGACACTTAACCAACTGAGTCACCCAGGTGTCCCTAGGACTGTGTTTCTGTACCCGTTGTGGTTGGGTTGAGAATGGGGCTAAGAGTTAATTGATCTTAAATAAGTTCTCCTTCTAGACTTCCCTTGCCTTATTTTAAAACCCATCAGCATCTTTGTAGGTCATCCATATAGGCACTGCTCCTTCTCAGAAGCCTGTACCAGCTGTGACTGCATTCTTTCAACACCATAGCCTAATGGGAGGACTTACACCAATTTATAGCTAATTGGTACCTGATGTGATAAATATCATCAAAGAATTACATAATTCTCATAGAACCAGTGGGAGGAGTAAACTTAGAGTTGCGACACCTTTGTGTGGGATGGGGCAGTCACACCTACATCTCCTTTCGAGGGCTATCAGAGAAATCCTCTAATAATAACAGGACAATGTTTCTGTTTTGTTTTGTTTTCTTAGATGACAAATACATGACTACTTTGCTACAATATGTATTTGCTGAGGTAAAACCATAAAATTACATTCGTGGCTCTCAATAGCAGGCAAAGAGCTTTTTATTTCCTAAATTTCTTTACTTTGTCGAGCATTCTTCTTAGGTAGTTCCAAGAAAAATAAATGGCAAAAAAGCATTTAATTCCCACTGGCGTGTGCCATTAAACTAGAATGCCCTCCTCACTGTCACACTGAGCAGAAACCCAGAGTGCCAAGTTAGTAGCCAGTTAGCTTCCCAGAAGCCTCAGTGAGAGTGTTCAGACTTTTGGGAGGCATGACAATTATGACAAAACACTTTAACATAAGCACAGTTGAGAGTGTTAAGATGCTTAACACATCATGTTATGATCACCGTGGTCTTTATTCCTAAAAAGTTAGAAAGGCAGCTTACAGGAAACCAATTACTCAGATCTAGGAAGTAGATGTTGACATATTTCTCCATGTGGACGTCTCAGGAGTATCATGTGGGGAAAAGGGCCAGAGTAAATTTGAATGAATCTATATACCATTGAGCCACATGCTGGGTCCTGAGAAATATTAAACCACATCAGTTCCTTTTCTTAGTTCAAGAGCCCTTGGATTATTTCAGTTCTGTCAGCAGGAAAAAAAAAAAAAGGAAAGGTTTGGGAATAAAATAGTCACCGTTTATTAAAGAATGCATATGTGCTAGGGTTAAGGGTTAAGGATTAAGGATAAGATAAAGCTCATCAAATTTTATAGCAATCTTGCATGGCAAGCATTATTTTCTTAGACATTTTGTGTCAGATGAAGAATCTGTGGTTGAAATAGTTTTATATCTTATTTCAATGACATAGTCTGTATGAAGAAATTAACAGTTACGTTTTTCTTTTTTATTTTTTCAGATTTTAATTATCTATTTGACAGAGAAAGGGTGGGGAGCACAAGCAGGGGGGAGTGGCAGAGGGGAGGGAGAAGCAGGCCCTCTGCTGAGCAAGGAGGAGCCTGATGTGGGACTTGATCCAGGACCCTGAGATCATGACCTAAACCAAAGGCAGACGCTTAACTGACAGAGCCACCCAGGTGCCAAGACGTTAGCAGTTTTAAAATATAGATGTTGGATCTAAGGAAATGCAGATTGGCAGTCGGGGGCCCATGTTATTCGGCTATGGAAACAATGTAGGGAATAACCAATAACAGATTCAACCAGAGTAAGACGAGCAAAGATAAGAAGAAATTATACCTGAGAAGAATTTCCCAGGAAGAGGAAGAACTTGGATGCTGGTTGGAAAACCGAAATGGAGATGTAGGATGTGGGTGAAGGGCCAATGGTGACGCTATTGGATGACAGGGGAGGAGAAGCATTTTGTAGAAAAAGTTGGTGAATTCCTCATTTCGGGTACATAGATTTTAAGATGCTAATAAAGCAACTAAATTTTACTCTGTCTCCCAAAGTCATCCAGATAGATGGTAGAAATCATCAACCAGAGCTATGTAATGACAGACCCATACCTTCAGAGCCCATCTCCCGTGAGCCAGACGCTATTTTTGACTACCTACTCAACTCCCTTGCTCAAAAATATTCAATGCCTTGTGAATTAAGTAACACTTGGTTCAATATTAAACTTTTTGAATCAAGCTAAAACCATGAGCACGGCCAAGTTTTTCAGTGGTATCACGTCTGTGCCTAAACCTCCAGCCTGTTTGGCAGTATAGTTCTTCACCATGGTGATGCCCCATGTCCCTTTTACGGTGGCTGGTTGGGGTTGATTTATCGGTCTTCCCTTAAACACCGGCTGGAATGTGTTCAACCACCCCAACCTTCTGCCTTCATTCCTCTTTTATTTTATTCTCTCTTGAGAATTATTCAAGTCTTCGGTTCAATAAAATATTTGTGGAACGTTGCATTTGTTGCCTAAAGTTGGTTGCTACCTCTATCGCTAATATTCTCAAGAGAACACCATATATTCTAGCATTTATCAAATTTTAATCTTGTGTTAAACTATAAGCTCCATAATAGCAGAGATGACATATATTTTGTTTCCCTTTGAATTTACAATTTTTGGCAAAATAGCTAAAGCTTAATATGTATTGAATAAATATTTGGTGAATGATAAAAATAAGAATAAGCCCACAGGCCAATTTTATTTATGCTCTTAGATGTACAAAATTAATAATGGGATGTTAAAAATTACATTTAACAGAATAGTAAAAGAATTATTCAACAGAACAAAGAAAATGTATATAAATATTAATACCCATAAGAAGTAGTAAGATAAAAAAAAGAAATAAGAAGATAAGATGTATATCTAAGAGTGATATTTAATCATAAAAAGTAACAGTAAACAGTGTTATAGGGAAATGGTAAAGCCTTTGATTACTGTGAAAAATAAAGAAAATGTAAACTATCACTACTTTATTCAACAATATCTTGGAGGATGAGCTAATACCATGAGATAAGAAAATAGAATTTGCAATATAAATATTGTACAAGAAGGCAAACATATCTTTATTTGAAATTGCTATGATTATACATACATGTAGAAAGTTCAGGAACCTTAATGAAAACAATTTAAGTCAAAGGATGATTTGGTGACATAAATAGAAGAAAACAAAGTAGTATAAGAAATAATCTAAATTGTAATTATAAATATACTAAACTTATGTCCTGTTCTAGCATGTAAGGAGGACCACTGTGTGAGACTTGAATTTAGGGTATATTTTTTCAGGGCTGTAGGAGATAAGGTTAAATAAATCATCCGTTCTGAGTATCAGTTTTTGGATGCTGACTGTGAGACATGCACATTCCTAATTGCTTTATAACTCTTAGCTTGTTCAATCAATGTAACACTTTTTTGACAGGAATTACCTATCTTTTCAAACAAAGATACCAAGCCCCAAAGTTTAAGCCACTCGACTGTGATCACAAAACCTGCAAGTCCGAGAACAGGGATGCAGAGATGTCTTCTAGAATCTCATGCACCATTTGTAATGAAATGAGATCCTGGAGGCAGGGACAGGATCTGGAGGGGAAATGTATTGGCTTGAGAGGCTGCCAGGTTCCCAGGGACTAGTGTCACGTTCCCAACGTGGATGGAGGCCAACTGAGTTCTGATTACTTCCACTAGAAATAAATCTCACCCGACTGGCCTCCACGGGGGCTCCATCAGTGCTTTAGAGAAAAATACCAGGGCAGTGGTGAGAATAGAGCGTCTTGCACAGGCATGGTGCGGGAACTACTGTGCTGGCTAGGATCGTCGCCCGTTAAAGAGACAAGCAACGTCAGGAGCTGTCTGTCTGCTGGTGAGGGAGGACAGAGATAAAAAGAGCAGTAACGCGTATTTTCCTTTGTTTTAAATTTTGTATTCTTTTTTCCCTTGAAGCTCTTTTTGGCCAGGGGAGTGTCTTACATTTATCCATGTGTTTGTGGTTCAGCTGTTCACTGCTGCTTTTTGCTGGGCTGGGCTTGCTAGGCTAAAAGTCCAGGCTTTGATTTAGGGTCACATGAGCTTCCTAGAGCTTCATCATTTTGGGAACAACATCAGCATGGCTCATGTTCTTCTCATGGTAGAAAGGCTACCATGCAAGAAGTCCAAGCCAAATCATTTTGGTGAACATTTCATTAGTAAAAGTAAGTCACTTGGACAAGTCCGAAATCAAGAAGAGGAAGACGTATATCCCACTTGGAGGCATTATGAGGTTACAGAGATATTAGGTTGCAGAGGAAAGGATCAAGGAAGTAAGAACAGTAATGCAATCTACCACTCCTGGTTCAGATCAATGTTGTAGAAATGGAAAAATGTCTAATACTGTCCTTCCGAAATTCAGCCACATCAAATTTACCTACAAGATACTTTTCTGTATCTATAGACCACCAACATAATTGCTTGCTGTTTGTGTTTTCATTGACTGTTTTGCAAATTCATAGAAATCTACATTAAAAAGGATCTTTGTTTCATCATCTGAAATGAGAAAAGCCATTTTCCTCACCATGAATGCAATATCATTATAAGAATAAATTATTTCATTTAAATTATAACAAAACACTCTGGGTATCAGAGCTGCTGAAACTCTTTGTTACATATGTAATTAGCAAGTGCTACAGAAGCATAACATAAATCTTTCTCCTTCAAGTCACCAGGAGAATTTCAAAGAAATGAACAATGATAGTGCTGTCATGATTTATTTAATACCCTGTCTAGGCGCCACCTTAAAATAAACTCCTGTGTTGGTAAAACCAATTTATGTGTCACACACTAGGAAGCACCGTCCTAGTGCTTATTTCCCATTACACATCTGGGGAAAACACTCCAAGAGACCAGGACAAGTTCACAAACAATATCAGAGATGAAACTAAAGCATCACCCTTGTCCCAACGTCCCAGAACAGAGCCGATTGTGGCAGATTGCCTCAAAGTACGTCAGGGATGAGTTAACGCTACTTAATGAGGCAAGATTTAGAAAGAAAAAGAGAAACATGACCAGAGTTGATATGGGGGAAGTCAATAAGACCAGGTTTTGTTTATGGCTCTGGCACTGATTCATTGTTTATCCTCCAGTAGTTCGATTAATCTTCCTGTGTCTCTTGTTCCCATTTGTAAACTAGAGGTAATGAATGGGTCTTACAGAAATGATACGAGGAATTAATAATAAGATAATGCATGTACAGTGCTCTGAACTTGTCAAGGAAATGACTCCGTGGATAAATGTAGCATGTTGCTGTCATCAGGAAGGCAGTCGGTGGGGAGAGAGGACAAAGGGAGGAAGGAAGAGAAAGAAAGAAGAGGATCAAGCAAGTAAAACAAAATGAAATGGAATCCAGCAGATGAAAAACAAAAGAGAAAGAAGGAAAGAAGAAAAAAAGAAAAATATGTAAGAATAGGAGAAAGACAGAAAAATGAACACTATATTCATCCAGATCTGATGGGGGAGGTCTTGGCACTAGTTATAAGCCAGAGGAAATAAGTAGATAAGAAAATAAAGTAATACAAAAATATTACAGAGACCCCCCATGTGTGGGGTTATGCTAGGAGCGAGCAGATCTCGTTTCCACCAGCTCCACAGCCATGGGAAAGTCACTTTACTCTGCAGCCTCCAGTTGCCTGCTCTGTAAAAGCAATGCTGCAAAAATCAGGTGTCTGTCAGCTCTGAGGTTGTATGCATCTAGGATACTAGGAAAAGCCAAGAAGAGAAGAATGATAAAAAGAACATTAGGAAGAAAAGCAAGGAAGACAAGTGGCCAAACACGAAGAACTTGCCTGACTTTCCTCAGATTGGAAATAAGAATTCTAACCACCTTCAGTGCAGGAAAAAATAGCACCTTTCTAAACCCTCGAGAAAAACCAGTCTTTGTCAATTCACCACCAAAAAACTCTATCAAATGAGACAGGCAAACATATCAGTTCTTTTTCTTTCTCTCTCTTCCTTTGTGCTCTATAGAAAAAAATGGAATTTTTTATTTTTCTAAAACTGAGCAATTTTTTTAAGATTTTATTTATTTGACAGAGAGAGAAAGAGAGCAAGTGGACATAAGCAGGGGGAGTAGCAGAGGGAGAGAGAGAGAAGCAGGCTCTCCACCGAGCAGGGAGCTTGATGCAGGGCTTGACCCCAGGACCCTGGGATCATGACCCAAGCAGAATTCAGATGCCCAAAAGACTGAGCCAGCCAGGCACCCCTAAAACTGAGGAATTGCTTTTAAAATATTTTATTTATTTATTTTAAAGAGAGAGAGAGCACAAGCAGGGGAGAGTCAGAGGGAGAAGCAGATTCCCCGCTAAGGAGGGAGCCCAATGTGGCGCTTGATCCCAGGACTCAGGGATCATGACCTGAGCCAAATGCAGTCACTTAACCAACTGAGCCACCCAGGTGCCCTGAAACAGCAATTTTTAATGAAAATATTTCAATAGCACAATAAACCAATGCATGGGGAACCTACTGAAAGAAAAAAGAAAAAAAAGAGAAGGGAAGGGAAAGGAAGGGAAGGGAAGGAGGAAGGAAGGAAGAACAAATGAAAGAAGATGGAGGAAAGAGGAGAGGAAGAAGGGAAAGAAGGAGAGAGGGGGACGGGGACAGAAGCAAGGAGAAAAGAACTCACTTGGACGTTGCACACAAAGATAGTGTTCTTTTTTGAGAAATGGAACAGACATGCTTGGACTTGGCTTGAGGAAAACTCTCCCCAGAGGAGTTAACTTAGGTAAAAGTAGAAAAAGAAACACATGGTACCATTACTACAGTTTCTAGGACTGACTGGAATCTCTCTCACTCCTCTAAACCCACAAATTTTGCACCATTTCTTAGAACTACATTGGGCTTTTTACCTCTTTTCTGCAGATATTTCATGGTTTGAGAATGAGGTCCACTTTTCATCTTGTATACTTAGCAGTCAGCCAGTTCCAGTGCAAATCTGGAGGTTTCCCTGTGGCTGAAGTTCTGCTCCAATGATCAGGGCTACTGGGGAGCCCAGTTCTGCCCTTGTTACCTGCTGACAGGTAACATCGTTACCTAGTGATGCTGTTCTCTTCAGGCCAGGCCATCAGAGAACAGCAACCCATAACATTCTTTACTCTCCTCAGCAACATGTGCCCGCTACTTGGGCACTTTGGCTATTTGGCATCAAACTCCTCAACCTTGATCCAAACTCCAATCACTTGTTGTGATTACATATGGCTAACCTTCCATTTTTTAGTGATTGTGCTTTTTTGTTGTTGTTTGTTAGTTTATTTGTTTGTTTTACCAAACTGCCAGAACATTAGGCAATAGATTGCTTCATAACCCTGGGGAAATTGTGAGTTGGTCCTGGAAATATGCAGCTTGGATAACCCTTCACTAAAGAACTAGTCATGCAGCAGTGAGAGTGCAGTTAGAGTGCAGTTAGCTGCCAACCCCTGGTAGCAGAGCTGTTGGGGTCATCTGAAATGTTTGAGCTGAAGCCAGGGCATCAGAATGGAAAAACGAGAGTTGTTAATTTGAAGACACTCCCTCAGGATACCTCCCATAACACACTGGAAGGGACTCCAGCTCTTAATGAAAACTATTTGTTAGGGTTGTTTCTTGAAGCCAGGGAGTGGTGGCCCATGCTCAGTGAAGTTGAAATCCCTGAATTTCCATAGCAGATGGTTCAGGAAGTGATTAACGAACTGAGAAAACCAGATATTCTAGTGAATGTCACATGATGAAAGAAGACACATCAAATGTTTCTCACACTGAGGAAGCCCAGAGGACTCACTCAGAATGTGCTGGTGAGAGGGTCCCTAGAATAACTGAGAATTGCAGTGATGACTTCCTCTGCAAGCCAGAGCTGATGGCTGGGGGGGTAGGAGAAGGCACAGGGCTGGGTTCACTGATAGAAATGAGGATGATGGGACCAGGAAGCAACAGAGGTCAGGTGGATGCAATCAACCACTGGAAGTCTAGGAGAGGCAATTTTGCTAAAAATTGGGATGGCTTCATCTGCTTAACGTCATGGAGATGATTAATAATATATAGCATCCTTAGAAACAAAATAGAGACAACATAGGCAGACAATAAGGGTGCCACTTATAGCACTAATAATTATTTTTTAAAGAATAGAAGTGTAAGGGGCTGAAGAAAGGTACCCTATTAAAAAGTAAAGATCTATTGCCCAAGTCCCAGACTGAAAAACATACAAGGAGACAGTCAATAAACTCAAAACTTCTTCATTGAAAAAATCTAATAGTTTGGCTATAGCTTGGCAGGAAAAAGCAAAAGAAAATGATATCAATATCCAGAATGCAAAATGATACATCACTACAGGTCCTACACATATTAAATGTAATTAGAATATTGTGGAATAATAATTTTCTGCCAATAAATTTATGCTTAAATATACAGATTCCTCAGTGAAACAACTTAAAATTGACACAAACACTAACCGTATATCTAAATAGATTTAAATCTATTAACACCAGTTAATCTTAACTTCTGTCCCCCAAAACAAAATCATTTTTGTCCCAGTTGCTATCAGTAATAAATTCTCCAAATATTTAAGGAAGAAATAAATGGAATCTTACACAAACTCTTTAATAAAGTGGAACACACCCAAATTCACTTTATGAGGCAACATAAACATCAGCAAGCCAAATTCAGTGATATATGAAAAAGAAAAAGAGAAAAAGAACTAAACCATAATCAAGTTGCCTTTATTCCAGGAATTAAGTTCGGTTACCACAGGGAATCATCACAGTAATTTCCCATATTAATGAAATTAAGGAAAGAAAATTTGATCCTCTCAGCACAAACACAAAGAATCTATGTTTAAATTCAACTTCCATTCTTGCCCATGCCATACGACAAGATACTTCTATTATTTCATTAGTGAATAATAGACATTGAATCACAAGGTCTATTTACTGAAGTAAGTATAGAAAAGGCATGATAATAAGATGTTGAAAATATAACTATATATATTTGTTCTTTTGTGCATAGTGTTCATTCAATTTTAGATGTCATGGTCGACTTGCTGTCCACAACAACTACAATTTATCCTAGTGGCAATAGCTGCTTGAGACTCAGTTTCCCATGCCTCTTATCCCAATAGAGTATATAATTTCAGAATTGGGATCTTCCCCATAAGCCTTATCCTATGACAATGAAAAAGAATATTTATTCTCAAGTATTGGAATGTATCACTTTTTCTATATTCTGTAACTTAGATATGATATGTCTCCTTTCCCAAACAGAAAGGTTAATTTTTTTTTTTTATGTCTTTAGGGGATTGGAAATAAAGCAATTCCAGTATTTAAAAAGTAAATTATTGTCCTATTTTGGAATTTCTGCTCTCAGAGAATTGGTAATCTAGTTTCTAAATCACTTCATTTCAATTTGGGGCTATTCCTTAGGGATTTTTCTAGTGAAACCTTATTTTACAGATGGGGAAATTAAACTTAGTTGATGTAATCAAGCAGGATTAATTAAGACTGACTCTGGATGAAGACTTAGAAAATCTTTGTTTCTTCTAATGCTCTTTTCCCTATGCAACAGATGATCTTCTCTATTTCTCACTGAATTAGCAGAAGAGGTAATTATAAGATAAATCACACTTTTAAAACCTCAAATGAAATAAGAGTAATTTAAAATGCATGAAAACATTAAGAAAGTTCTCCTATTTGCTTACTTTAATAATTCCCTAACTAATGGTATATAAAATACTTGCTTTGAGTTATAAAGTTTAAGGATTAAAAGGTGCTCTAGGGATTAAAAAAAACTAAACTAAAATCAGAGATAGGTTATATAGCATGTATAGAATGTGTATACTCTGGGAGGATAAAATGGTGTTTTAGGATGCAAGAAAATATATAGTGTTGCTTGACTGAGATCATCTTCTGATACATGATTATTCACCCCTGAGCTACAATGAGAGCACTGAAAATAAAGAAAACTTCATTAGAAAAGGAGTCAGCAAGCCCTAAAGGGGGAGCTCTCATACAAAACCACTCAACCTAAGAAGTATATGTCGTATTCCCTAACAGGAAGAAGCTTACTTCACAAATCCCAGCAGGAGGAAGGAAGAATTCCTCCTTAGCCAGCAACTACCACACTAAGAAACTAACACAATAAGAAAACATCCCACTATAGCCCCCGAAAAGGCCTGTTGGTCCTTCCCAGCTTCCTCCTTCCCCCTATGAAAGCAAGTCCCTCTCCCCTGTTTTCTGGACTTGCAGGTGCTTTGTCAGTTTCCTTATCCTGAATTAGAGTTCTCTGCTATTCCAAGGTGAACTCGTTTTGCTGGGAAAATAGCTTTTGTATTTTTAAGGTCAATGTTACGACTTAAAGATCAGGTTTAGGAAAACATAATCTCCACTTTCACCTATCCAAAAGCCACTTCTTGGCAAAAGCAGAGGAGAAGCACGAGCAAATTGATCTTGGCATGACAGAGCATGAAAAGTTCAGAAAATATCAAGAGGACTGAGTTTGGAAGCAGCATTTAATGCAGTTAGAATCCAGAGGTTAGATGTGTAGGTGGAGATCTGATGAGAGAGGCTTCTACGGTAGTGATTACGCTGATCACTGCCCAACCATAGTTCCCCTCTGAGTACATAGCATTGTGTTTTCCAGTATGAGACTAGATCTGACTAGAACACTGGGGAACATAAGTGACAATTAGGAATTTCTGGCCAGAGTATTTGATTTCTAGTTTGAGAACCTTCAGAACTTTTTTGTTCTGGTTTGGTATTCAACAACATTCAAGAGGGCGGCTGTCCTGTTAGCCACAGTTTCTGAATTAAATATATTAAGTAAAGATTCCCTAGTGATCGGTGATGGATAAGTTACATTTGTGAAAAATAAAACTGTCGTTTTAAAGTTTTGATTTAGGGAGTGGCTATTCCCATGGTGCAACCTCACGTGCCTAAGTCAGTCTCATAAGACATTTTGGAATTTGGGGCTGTATACTGTCCACAGAGGAGTCTAGTTACAGCTGAACTGTAACTAACTGTGTGACCATGCCACTCAGACGCCCCCTCAAGGAAGAACTTGTCGGGCAACAGGGCTGAATCTCTCAGCTGCTTTAACAGGAGACTGTCTCAGCCACACACCAGCTCAGGTAGGCTCTCATCTTCCTGTGGGCAACTGCACCTCGTGGCTCATTTGACCGGTTTTAAAGGCTTGACCATTTCTGGCTAATTCCAGACAACTGTGACGAGCCGATTTTGTGCAGTGCTGCCTGAGGAGTTCGGGGAGGCTGTTCTTGGGCTTCTATCACAGCTCAACCTCTCCCAGGCCAACCCTGCTTCCTTCCACTTCCTTCTTACGAGTGGACACCAAAAACAACCGATGGAATTCTCCGGAAGCGAGCAATGACGGGTGCCAACCCCCTCCGGAGGGCATAAGAGCAGCCTCCGAAGACAGGAGGAGTTCTGGCAGGCCACCTGCGCTCGCCTGGCCTACCTGGATCCCTCAAGCTCTCCCCAGGAAGTCTGGAAAACCAAGTGGCATCTCCAGGCACCTCCAGGACAAAGGTTCGACAGACCCGAGCAAGACTTGGAGGAAAACATTAGTTCTTAGGCCTTAGAGAAGAGCATTACATCCACCTCTGAATCCTGGTGGACCGATCAGGACCTTTGCGGGACAGAACCTGGACCCTCAGGGAGCTGCAGGAAGAAGCGGACCCCTGTCCCTCCTCCGAGTCCCTGCTCCTGGAACACCGGCTTGCAGCCCGGCGGCGCCGGAAGCCTGGCGGGCTGCTCGGGAGGAAGGGGCCGCGGCCGCTCTACAGGAGGGCGCACAGGCTCGGACAGCACACCTCGCTGGCCAAGGTCTCCCTGCCAAGGAAATTAGGACGAGCGCGGCCTCTAGCCTCCGCGGAGGGGACGTGAGTCGGCACAGAAGGCCCAGAAGGCGGGCGAGGGCCGCTCCTTCTTCCGCGGGGCGCCCAGCCGGGACTGGGACACGCTCGGTGACCCACCTGCACCCTGGCCCCAGAGCGCAAGCAGGCCTCAACCACTCACCTCTGAGCTCGCGGACACGTAGGCCTGGCGGCGACACTCCTGCGACGACACCTTGCGACGGGCCAGGGCGCGGAGCCGGAGCCCACGAGGACCCGAGATGGCAGCACTTCCGAGGTGCTGGCGTGGAGCCCCCCGTGGTGGGGAGTCGCCCCAGGAAACAGTCCTCAGCCCTCACGCCGTCTGGCACCGAAGATCTGCCCGCCGCACAGCCGGCCGCCCGCCTGAGCCGGACTGGGCCCGCCTGAGCCGGACTGGGCCCGGCTGAGCCCGGCTGAGCGCGGCTGGGCCCGCCTGAGCTTGCTGGGCCCGGCTGAGCCCGGCTGGGCGCGGCTTCACGTGCTCCCCACCGTCGCGTGGGTCCTGAGCCCTGGGGCCTGGCGCCACCGGCCGGAGGCAGGGCGGCGGGCAGCACAAAATGAGAAGTGCCGCGGGGAGCTGGAGCGCGGCGCCTAGGAGGTGACCTCGAACACGGGGATCAAGGACAACGGAGAGGCTCAGACTCAGGAGGATCCAGAAGGTTCTGAAAGGAGAAGCCCAGCTTTCTGCAGACCCGCGCTGCACTGAAGGTCACTTGGGTTCGGTCCAGATACTTGAAAAACCGATGGAGGCGGCGACAGAACCGAGACGCGCGGGCGAGAACCAGGGAGGCGCCAAGGGTCCCGGGCCAGAACCGGGCTCAAGCTGGCCGGCAGGGAGTGGCTGCTGCTAGGTGAACCACTGGAGTCTGCAACGGCGTCCTGTCCAAAGGGGAGACGGGCTGACCTGGAGCGCCCTGACTGCCATCCGCCCTCCCGTGTGTGCGGCTG
>CM052798.1:163668369-163741979 GCA_028533885.1 Nasua narica | reverse complement strand
AAAAAAAAAAAAAAAAGATCTTGAATACCCAGATTCACCTGAAGCCTGCAATCCTTCAGAAGTGGCTCACCATGTCCTTTCAGGGTAAGTATCTCATGCCTATTTAAATATAATTAAGCTGTTTTTGCCCTTTAGTACAACCTTTTACTCACAAGTGGTCCCCAGTTTTCCTGTAGGACACTAAATCTCTACCCGGTTTTAAGCCACTGAATAATCTAGCCAAAAACATATTAGGTCTGATACAAGAAAAAGGGGACTATACTACTAAGAGTAGGCAAGACGGAGAGAGCATGAATTGAGCTAGAAGGCATTTGCATGAGACTAGATTTTAAGGGTGGTTATTTTGGGGACTAGGAGGCAACAATGGAAAATGGAGAGTTTTTGGTTTTTGTTTGTTTGTTTTTGAGCATTATTCTAGAGATACTAATTTTTATACACTGGCAAAGACCTTAGGAGATCATTCAACCATCTATGCAATTCTAGGATGGTTTCTAGAAGTATAGGTAAAATAGTGGGCCATATTATGTGAAATTTACTACTAGGTTTTTATCCTAAGGGTACAGTAATAGTGATTCAAAGGGACAAATGCATCCCAATGATTATAGCAGCAATGTCCACAATAGCCAAACTATGGAAAGACCCCAGGTGTCTATTTACAAATGAATGGAGAAAGAAGATGTGGTGTATATATATAATGGAATATTACTCAGCCATCAAAAAGAATGAAATCTTCCCATTTGAAACCACGTGGATGGAGCTAGAGGGCATTATCCTAAGCAAAATAAGTCAGTCAGAGAAAGACAAGTACCATATGACTTCACTCATATGTGGAATTTAGGGAATAAAACAGATGGACATAGAAGGAGGGAAAGAAAAATAAAATAAGAAAAAAGGAGAAAGGGAGGCAGACCATAAGAGACTCTTAACTGTAGGAAACAAGAGGGTTGCTGAAGGGGAAGTGTGTGGGGAGAGGGAGAAGTTGGGTGATGGACATTCAGGAGGGCACTTGATGGAATGAGCACTGGGTGTTATAAGCAACTGATGAACCACTAAATTCTGCCCCTGAAACTAATAAGACACTATATGTTAACTAAATTGAGTTTAAATAAAAAATTAACATTTTAAAAAATTAAATAAATATCTGAGTCACCATGGTATACTGTAGAGAAAAGATTTCGGAGTCTCAGGGAGGTGGCCACACCAACTAGGGGGCTGCCATGTAGCATTGGATAGCATGGATATAAAATACTCAGCCTCTTTGGCTCAATATGGGACACATTTTCTTTTTTTTATTAACATATAATGTATTATTTGCTCCAGAGTACATGTCTGTGAATCATCAGGCTTACACATTTCACAGCACTTGCCATAGCACATACTCTCCCCAATGTCCATAACCCAGCCACCCTATCCCTACCGCCCCCCCACCCCCCAGCCACCCTTTGTTTGTTTGTGAGTTTAGGAGTCTCTTATGGTTTGTCTCCCTCCTTATCCCATCTTGTTTCATGTCCCTCCCCTACCCTCCACAACCCCTACCCTGCCTCTTACATTCTTCATATCAGAGAGATCATATGATAATTGTCTTTCTCTGATTGACTTATTTCGCTTAGCATAATACCCTCTAGTTCCATCCACGTCGTTGCAAATGGCAAGATTTCATTTCTCTTGATGGCTGCATAGTATTCCATGGTGTGTGTGTGTGTGTGTGTGTGTGTGTGTGTGTGTGTATCTCACATCATCTTTATCCATTCATCTGTTGATGGACATCTAGGTTCTTTCCATGGTTTGGCTATTGTGGACATTGCTGCTATAAACATTTGGGTGCACGTGCCCCTTCGGATCACAACATTTGTAACTTTAGGGTAAATACCCAGGAGTGTGATTGCTGGGTTGTAGCTCTATTTTCAACATTTTGAGGAACCTCCATAATGTTTTCCAGAATGGCTGTACTAACTTGCATTCCCACCAATAGTGTAGGAGAGTTCCCCTTTCTCCGCATCTTCTCTGGGACAGATTTTCTGATTTAATCTAGAGCCCCTCAGGCTAGCCAGCTATGTTGCTAGAACCTCATAGATCAACTTTTCCCTTTGTTCCATACAGCTTCCTTCCCCTCCTTTCCATAGGGATTAATTCTAGTTGCACTCTATCATGAGCATCCTGCACACTAATTTTCATCCCAGAGTGTGCTTCCTGCAGAAGCCAATTTGTGATGTATGATTATAAGCATCTGGAGACAAATTTAGGGGTAAGTGAGTTGCTGAGCACCACTTGCCAGTCCTCACACCAACATTCGTGTTAGAGAATTAAGTATCATCATCTCCATTTTACGCATGAAAATATTGAGATTTTCAGATTATATGACCTATTCACGATTAACTAACAATACTAACTATGCAAAGTCTTATATTTCCATGGCAGAAGCTTTTTTTCCTGCCACATTGTTTTTTATATAATGGCTTCTCCAGAAAAGATCTGCAGAAACCTTGTGGTTACGCAAAACTTCAATGAGTCGAGAAAACAAAGCTCAGTGACACCCACCCTATGTAAGCCAAAGCAAAGCCACCATATCCATTTTAATACTATAACGAATGATTTTGTTCAAAAGAGATGCTGCTGCTACCAAAAGCCAAAAAATCAACAACAACAAAAAAACCCTGAAAATCACTGCCCTGCCATGACAAAATACAATTCACTGAGCTTAGCAAAAAGTTGAAAGTGAATTCTCATCCTGAATATTTGAATGCACACACACACACACACACACACACACACACACACACTCATTGTGGCTATTACAAATCACAAAATGACTTTTTGTAACTTTTCTTTTGTATTTTTTCAAGATTTTATTTATTTATTTGACAGAGAGAGAGAGCACAAGCAGGGGGAGCAGAAGGAGAGGAAGAGAAGCAGGCTCCCCACTAAGCAAGGAGCCCTATATGGGGTTCCACCCCAGGACCCTGCGATCATGACCTGAGCTGAAGGCAGATGCTTAACTGACTGAAACATCCAGATGCCCTTTGTAACTTTTCTTTATCTGGCTTTTAGTTAATTTTATTGTTCTTTATCTGTCTATTTAGTAAATTAACTCTGGTTAATTTTACCAAGGTTATTATAATCATATGCTCTTATTAGTTACAATGTTTATAATAATAAAATCATTAACTTTAATATTTATGGGTATAAATGTACTGTGAGAAAACAAATAACTTTGAAATCTAAGGGGTTTAAGAATATAAATATTAAACTGGAATATAAAAAGTTTAAAATCATTTCAGTTTTTTGAGGTATACTTAAGGTCAATGTTACAAAGATAATTATGCACACAGAAGCTTTCTAGGATGCCTGGACATCAATTACTTTATGAAGAATTATAATCATATCTTAAAATTATACTTTTGACTGAAAACAGCCCCAATTTTATTTTCAATAAATTTGATTTCTACTTTATCAGTATAAAACTCTTTCAGATGTGTTTAATTTCATATATCATAGGACATATATTTTTACATATTACTTAATATTTTAATATAATCAAAAATAAAATGAACAAAATGGTACAAAACAACAAAATGTAGAGAAAGAGTTCAACTCAATGACCAGAGATGATATTAAACACCTTCGAATAACCATATGCTCCCATGAAATAATTTTTATTTCCCAAAATAGAAATAACAGTCAATTTTTAGCATGACAACTGAAGTACTATGTTCATGGGAAAGAAATTCCATTTTCAATATTTCAAAAATCTAATTTCAAAAATTAGATTACGTATTTTGAAAAGCTTTTGAAGAAATGATCAGAATATCAGAAAAAGAGATATTGGCTGTAAAGTACAAAAAACTTCAATTTCAGCAAACCCCAAGACTTTATGCTTCTGAATCAGAAGTCTAAATATTTAAAAAAGATTATCATCAAGGTTTAACTTGAGAGAGCTATCCACCTTTGATCCAGTAATTGTGACCAGCATGATTATACTACAAGTATAGTTAGTAGGTATCAAATTATGTGAGCAGTGTTGAGAGAAGACTTTGCAGAGAAAGGGAGTCAATGTGAGCTTGGAAAATAGTTTGCAAGACATATGTTCAGGGGAAGGAAGAAAAAAGAGATGCAAATGGAGAAGGAAAGAAAAATCAGGAGTGTCTCTTCATTTAATTAATTAATTTAGTTATTTTTCGAAGTTGAAGTATAGTTGAGACATGATGTTATATTAGTTTCAGGTGTACAACATAGTGATTCAACAAGTCTATAGGTTATGCTGTGCTCACCTCAAACATAACTACCATCTGTCACCATACAGTGTTATTTGATAATACCACTGGGTGTATTCTCTATGCTGTACCCTTTATCCCTGTCACTTACTCAAGGAATTTCTCTTCAAAACCCAGAGAAATCCATGCTAGATGATGACCATTCCCAATGACCGTGGCCTTCTCTTCACTGTCTCCTTTGCTAACCACTGAAATAGCTTCCTAACTTCCCCTAGGATCCACTTGCTAGTCTTTACACTTCATTTTCAATAGCAGAGGAAGAATGATCTTCTAGAAATGCAAAAGAGTTGTGATATTTATTTCCTTAAAACCTTTTAAGAACTCCCCACTGCCCCTGAGAGCAATGACCAAAATTCTTAGTTTCGTGTGTTGAGAAAAGCCATGGCCTTCTCCAGCTTTATTTGCTAATGTATTTCTCATTATTCACTGTGTTTCATCAGGCTGACTTTCCTCAATTCCCGCAAACCAGGCAGGTGATTTTCTCTGCCCCTCATTCTGAATTTATTAACTCCTACTTATTTTCATCTCTCCACTCAGTTCTTAAGTTGTTCCTGGCCTTCCATGATACCTATAGACCGTATCTGATTCCTGATACACACTGTCAACTCTTGATTTTTTTTTTTAAGATTTTATTTATTTATTTATTAGAGAAAGAGAGAGGAGAGAGAACATGAGAAGGGAGAAGGTCAGAGTGAGAAGCAGACTCCCCGTGAAGCTGGGAGCCCGACGTGGGACTCGATCTTCGGTCTCCAGGATCATGACCTGAGCCGAAAGCAGTTGCTCAACCAACTGAGCCACCCAGGTGCCCTGTCAACTCTTGATTTTTAAAAAAATTATAATTTTTATTATTACAAAGTTTGTATGCCCAACTAAGGTGAAACTCCATTGATAAACTGTAGATTCCATGAATGCAGACCATAGGTCTATTCTTACTGCCTTTTTGATGTTTACATCCAACACAGAAAAATCTCAACATATGTTTCGGTGATCATATGAATGATTAAATAAACAGAAATACTTGATTCTTATTGTATGAGTATTGGATCCAATCCAATTTTAGTTCATATGGGAGTTCTTATTTTCTCTTTCTAGGAATAAAACTCAGAGTAGAGGCTCTCAAAAATAAATAAATAAACAAATAGGAAGAATAATTTTTAACCCAAACAACAATGGAACAATCCAGAGCCAAGCCTTCTATGATTCAATGGTAGATTATACATGGTCTATGTAAACAGTGCTCCTGAAATGGAGAAGCCATACCCAAAGATCCTTGAGATCCCTGATTCTATGAGTGGGTAAAATACCAGTAAGTCTTAATGCTACTTCCCATCTTTCCTGGATCAAATTTTTAAAAAAAAATAAAAGCAGAGGCAGGAGAGAAGAGGAGAATACCAAGCTAAAGACAAAGGATTATATTTTACAGCATATTGTAATGCAAGTGGGTATAATGTGGTTGATAGTAGAGAAGGGATGGAGCATGTTTTTATTGGTGCAAGTCCTTGAAGAGTCAATCATATGGTTATATTTTATTATTTTTCATATGCTATGTTTTGAATATAAGTACAAGTTATGTGGTTATGACAACATTTTATCAGCTGGATTTATAGCTAAGGTAATCAGGCCACAACTAAATTAGGGGGATGTCTAGCGACCAAAGACAAGATTTTGTTATAAACTGGTATTTTTAGGGGGAACCCCAACCCACAAATAGAGTTTCAACTTCATGATGCTATACCAGGGTGAGAGTAATAGCCATAGGTACGGAAAGGATGCATCTGAATTGAAGCGTTTCTGTATGTACACACTTTACAGTATTCATTTTCTTAAGACATTAGATGGATAAGCAAATACCTTAAAATGAAAGCAAGTTCTATATTAATATGTTCATCATCACAAACATCATAATCACCATATTTTATCTAAACATATTTCCATTACTTAGATCAGAATGTACTTTCATTTAGCAGTTTGAGGTCTTTAAAGGATTGCCTTGATAAACAACTGAGAGCAAGACAACTTTGATTTAAAGGTTTGGTGAAACATTTCTGTTCCCTAACTCTTGCCAGAATCATAGGTGTAGGCAATTCAACATATGAAACCATATAAGAGTCCTAAGATAAAATATAACATAATTGTTCCCAAATATAGAATATATACTATAAAATAAAAATATATAGTATAATATAATAGTTCCCAAATGCAATAGTTTCCAAATTTTAATATTTCCCTCCTAAAGTCAGGAAAAAACAGCCTGAATTTCAAAACAACTCTCAGGGCTATTAGTTACAATTTTTGAAATAGTATCTTTCTGAGAGAAAAATACAAAGATCTTGTTGTAATTTAAGAATAATAGTTAAAAGTCACAAGTGGTTGTATTCATCTTTACTTTTACCCTAAATAAAGGAAGGAGCAAAGCCAATAACTGCATGCTAGGCATTAGGGAAGCTTCAAGGTGATAATGAGGCATTTAAAGAAGATATCCTGGAATAGCTTTATACATAATATTGAACTTAATCCTCCTAAGTATCCAGTAAACTAAGTTATACTCTGTCTCCATTCTATAGATAAAAAAACTTACCTATGGTCACTCATTAAGTGAAGAAACCAAGATTCAAAATCAAGAGCTCACATTCTTAGCCACTATTTCAAAAGTAATCTTTATTACCAGTGATGTTAATTAGTAGAAATTAAATGTATTATGTCAGTAATAAGACAATGGCTTTAGGACAAACAAATGGAATGAAGAAGAGTGAATGCAACTACAAGAATGAGGTGAAGGAGGGACAGACTTGGACCTGAGACTTGGGGCTGAGACTTACTTAGGACTGAACTAGGAACTGGTGAAGGCAGTCCCAGGAATCCCACTGTACAAGGGCCCTGTCATTGCTTAATTATATTAAAGTTAGAGAAGTCACATGCACATTTGGAGAATAGGAAATAAAGAGCCACGAGTAGAAGAAGGCCATGGGAAGAGTTTGGTAGAGGTTGTATTTGGGGTGTGATAAAGGCATGAGATCACAAGACCTCAATTTAAGAAATACTTGAAAGCAAGACATAGACTGGAGAAAATGAAAGGTAGTTTATGGAAGTTGACTGGTTAGAATTTCTTGGGAACCAGAAAATTTAAAATTCCCCTTGTTCTTGAATTAGCATTTCTTTACCTATTCTATTCGTTCATAAAAGGAAACTCTATTGCAGGGAGAACTTAAAACAAAAAGATGTTATGCTTTTCAAGAGATTGAAATGAATGAAAAATGTGGTTACTTATCCTTACAGCAGTGTTTAGGATCATCTGTAAAATCAGCAGCTGGTATTTTTAATACTCCAATTAAAAATTCTCACATCCCTTGACTCTCAGTTTAATTCTAATTGATATCTGGAATTTACTTAATTTATTGAGGTCTTATAAAATCTTGGCACTCTGATGAGTGCTTTTTTACAGAGATCATTGTTGCCTTCATTTATTGATTAAAATTTGATTACTTTCATATAGGCATTATGCATGATTCTAGAGATACAAAAAAGAATGGTCACGTATGTTATCCCTTGATGCTTTTGCTCTGCTGCTGCTTCTGTGAAGACCATTTGTCTTCTCTCTCAGATAAGCAAACACTTACCTTCCAAGACTCAGCTCAAAAATCACTATGTGATTATATGATTGGATCTTTCTAATGTACTACAAGTACATAAGGGCAGTACCTTTGTCTGATTTATTTTTATTCTCAGTGTTAAGAAAACTATCTGAAACCAAGCTATGGTAAAGAAATGTTACTTGAATGACATATAAAAGTGAATGAATGAATGAATGAATGAGAGAAGTAGATGCTATTAAGGTGGTTAATTGCCTTCCACAGAAGGCAGATGATTACCAAACCAAATCCAACCATACATTGGAAAAAAAAATAATTCACCATGATCACTTGGGATTTATTCCTGGGACTCAAGGGTGGTTCAATATTCACAAATCAATCAACATGATACATCATATCAACAAGAAAAAGGATAAAAAATACATAATAATTTCAATAGATTCAGAAAAGCATTTGACAAAGTATAACATCTATTCATGTAAAAACCCTTGACAAAGTAGGTTTAGAGGTAGCATACCTCAGTGTAATAAAGTCCATATGTGAAAAATCCACAGCTAACATCATACTCAATGGCATAAAAGATCAAGAACAAGACAAGGATGTCCACTCTCACCACTTTTGTTCAACATAGTGGTAGTACTATGTTGTTCAACACTGGTAATACTAGCCAGAGCAATCAGACTAGAAGAAGAAATAAGAGATATCCAAATTGATAAGGAAAAAGTAAAACTTTTACTATTTGCAGATGACATGCTATATATAGAAAATTCTAAACAGTCCACAAAAAACTATGAGAACTAAAGTATGAATTCAGTAAGGTTGCAGAATACAAAATCAATATACAGAAATCTGTTGCATTTCTATACACTTCTAAGTAGCAGAAAGAGAAATTAAGAAAACAATCTCATTTGCAATTAAACCAAAATAATAAAAACCTAATAAATAAATTAATTAATTAATAAAACTAATCAAGACGTGAAATCAAGCAAGACTGTATTCTGAAAACTATAAAGCATTGACGGAAAAAATTGAATACAACACAAAGAAATGGAAAGACATCCATGCTCATGGATTGGAAGAACAAACATTGTTAAAATTGCTATATTACCCTAAGCAATCTACAGATTTAATACAATCCCTATCAAAAAACCACCAGCATTTTTTATAGAACTAAAACAATCCAAAAACTGTGCAGAATCACAAAGAACCTGAATAACCAAACAAGTTTTGAAAAAGAAGAACAAAACTGGAGTTATCACAATTCCAGACTTCAAGTTATATTACAAGGTTGTAGTAATCAAAGCAGTATGGTACTGGCACACACACAATATTCATATAGATATAGACCTATATCTATCTATCTATCTTTCTATCTATCTATCTATCTATCTATCATCTCTCTATCAATGAAACAGAATAGAAAGGCCAGAAATAAGCTAATTGACAATTATATGGTCAATTAAATGTTGACAAAGTAAGCAAAACTATGCAATGGGAAAAAGACAGTCTCTTTAACAAATGGTGATGGGAAAACTGGACCACTTCCTAAAACCATACACAAAAATAAATTCAAAATGGATTAAGGACCTAAATGTGAGATGAGAAACCATAAAAATCCTAGAAAAGAGCACAAGCAATAATTTCTCTGACATTGTTCATAGCAACATTTTCCCTCTGCTCGCTCGCTCTCTGTCAAAAAAATAAATAAAATCTTTAAAAAAAAGAATTTATATAACTCAACAATAAAAAAACCTCTATAATTCAATTAAAAATAAGCAGAATCTTGGAACACTGAAAAAATAAAATTAAATAAAAAAATAAAAAAATAAAAATGAGTAGAAAACATAAATTGGCATTTCTCCAAAGAAGACATAAAGATGGCCAAAAGAAACAAGAAAAGATGCTCAACATCACTCATCATCAGGGAAATGAAAGTCAAAAATACAATGAGGTATCACTTTACACTTGTCAGAATGGCTATAATCATCAACACAAGAAACAAGTGTCAGCAAGGGTGTAGTAAAAAAAGAACACTCGTGCACATTGGTGGGAATCCAAACTGGTGTAGCCACTGTGGGAAACAGTATGAAAGTCCCTCAAAAAATGAGAAATAGAACTACCATATGATCCAGTAATTGCTTGGTATTAATCCAAGGAATGCAAAAACACTAATTCAAAAAGATATATGCAGCCCTGTGTTTATTGTAGCATTATTTACAATAGCCAAGTTATGGAAGTAGTTCAATTGTCCATTGATGGATGAATGGAATATCTATATATTATGTAGATAAAGAATATATACATATATATAAGTTATATATATATTTATATATGAGTTTATATATATTTATATATATAAAAGTTTATATATATATTTATATATAAGAGTTATATATATAACTTAGCCAGAAAAAAGAATGAAATCTTGTGATTTTCAACAACATGGATGTATCTAGAGTCTAATGTTAAGTGAAATGAGTCATTCAGAGAAAGATAAATACTGTTATGATTTGACTCATATGCAGAATTTGAGAAACAAAACAAATGAACAAAGTAAAAAAAAAGAGACAAACCAAAAAAACACAGCCTCTTAACTATGGAGAACAAACATGGTTATCAGCAGGCAGGTAGGGGATGGGTGGACTAGATGAAGGGGATTAAGATTGCACTTATGATAAACACTGAGAAATGTAGGGAATTGTTGAATCATTATATTATATACCTGCAATTAATTTGTGCTGTTTGTTAACTGTAATTTAAATGCAATGAATTAAAAAGAAAAGGAATATGATTTCATCATTGTATGGTATGTGCACAAACTGATAAGAAAGAAGAATGAAATAAGCACAAATTAATGAATACAATGGAAGGGGCAACTGCCTCCAATGGGGTGGTTAGGGAAAACTTCTCAAGAGGTTGGTTGTGGTTATGACACATGATGGAGTATTAGGAGTTAGTTGGGGAAATATAGATGGAGGTATTTCTCTGAGTAGAGAAACAGCTTTTAAAGGCTTTCCTTAAAAAAAAAATAAATAAATAAAAAATAAAGGCTTTCCTTGCTGACGTTTTGGGTACTCCAGGACTTTTATAAGTCTGTTTTTCTACACTATCAGTCTGTCCCACCTTCAAATCAGCCACACCTGACTTAAATGAAGAATAACTATATTTATTGAGAGCCTTAACTATATGCCTACATAGACAGATACACACACACACATACACATATATATGTATGCACACAGATCCTAGATACATAGATAGTTTATGTTAATCTGTAAGCCGATTTTACATTTAGGAGTTAGAGGCCCAGAAAAGTTAAGGTCATCACGAGACACCTCAGCTGATACGTGATCTCCCTGAAAGTTTTTTTGTCTTTGTGCTACTCACAACAAATCTCAGAAATAGATATGGTTATACATTTGAAATGTATTTTAAGATCTAAATTGAATTTATATTCTAAAAATACATTATATTAACTGCCAAACCCGGCAGCTTATAAAAATAAATAACTTTATTTCAATCTCACCAATCTTTTATCTACATTATTAAAAAGCATGAAGTAGCCTTGGAATATTTCTTAGATATTGCAATAAATTCTCAAATTACTTGTTATTGAGGCTCCAAGGGTAAATTTTCTAAAATCCACTGGTACAGTTATCTGAAGTGACTACACATTATGTAAATGCCACACAACTTCTTTGACATCTTGTGTTGTGGACTCAAACCAAAACAAGAAGGCATTGAGAGGACATTCATATTGGCTGATACGGAGATGTACTATAATAAAGAAGAAACCTAATTTGTTCATGCAAATGACCTCAATCCACAGATTTTTAAGCGTTTCCTTAGTGCTTTGGAACTTGAGAAAAATAAATTAACACCCAATATGACTGACATTAATGATGAGGAACAATAAAGAATGGCATTTAATAAGAATACCCTGTCCCCCAGTTGAAAGCAATATGAAAACACAGAGTCCAATTTTGATTAGGTTACAATTTCTGGTTTTGAGGTTAATAGTTTGAAGAATATTATCTATAATTAGAGTTTTCAGAAATATGCCAATAAACAATGACACTAGATACAAAGTCTCATAATAGAAAAGATTCAAGTATGCATTTAGAAGGAATAATTCTAGAGACTGAGCAAAAGGTTGAGAAAAATGTTTCAAGGAGATGCACTATAGTGGAACAAACTGATCATCTGTTGACCTTATCAGACAATATTGACCCCATCGAATAGCATAAATCATGAATTAAGAAATGATATCTACTGCTACGGCCATTGCACTTCACCAGAAAATAAATTTCCTTCTATTTGGATATATTGTCATGTGGTAATTCAATTTCTCTTGGGAAAATAGTTGAAGAAAAATGCAAAGGAGAAATTCTCTTTTTTATTTACTGGATAGGTCAATGGAAAATGATCAAGTTTCCAAGATATAATGAGATCCTGACTTGCTTTTGAATCACAATTATGTAAAGTTGTAACTGGGATTTGAGCCTATTTGTAGAAGTTAAAGAAGAACTGTAATCCACAGTCTACTCTAATTTGTTGAATTCTTTTATTTTATTCCTTACTTTTTTTTGCTTTTAACGACTTTATTCATAATAGCCCCAAACACGAAATAACCCAGATGTCCATCAACAGAAGAATGGCTAAATCAATTGTGATATATATGTATATTAGAATATTATTAAAATCGCTCAGCCACATGTTGACTGAATAGAGAGATATGCTGTGGCTTATTTATTCCCTCCTTATCTTTCCTCAGTCCCACATGATGAGTTTTCCAAATTTCACCTACATATCTGTACACCTTTCCGTAAAGACAGCCCTGGGACTGAGCCATGGTAACTCTAGGGCTTCCTCTTGTAAAATTCTTCCTTCTTTTTCACAAGGGGAAATTTCCATGATTTTATGTACTATTGCTCTAAGAACACGCATCTGCATCTGATCCCTGAAATTTTGGGTCCAACCATTGCTGGGACTGACAGAGGAATCACTCCTACTCTTAGCAAGGATCTAAACATTCAAGTATCCTGGCAATCCCACATCTTACCTTTACCCAAGTGTTTTTTTGAATTTTCTCTTTTAGTGCTAATATACATGGTATTTTCAAAAAAATTTTATATACCAGCTATTCATTGGTGATATGTAAGAAAGGAATACTTTTCGTTATAATAACCTTGCCATCTGTGACCTTGCCATCTTCAATTATTGGTTCCTGGAATGGTTATTGTTGTTATTCTTGACTCTTTGAGATATTCTATATAGAAAATCATATCTGTGAACAAGACCATTTTACTTCTTCCTTCTCAATATGTACACCTTTCATTTATTTTTATTATCTGGTTGCACTAGTTGGGACCTTCTTCATAATATTAAGTAGAAGTGGTAAGGGGATATCCTTGCCTTTTTCCCAGTTTTAGTGGAAGAGTTTCTAGTTTCTCATTAAGAATAAAGTTAGCCGGGGGTGCCTGGGTGGCTCAGTGGGTTAAAGCCTCTGCCTTCAGCTCAGGTCATGATCTCAGGGTCCTGGGATCGAGCCCCGCATCAGGCTCTCTGCTCAGCGGGGAGCCTGCTTCCCCCTCTCTCTCTGCCTGCCTCTCTGCCTACTTGTGATCTCTCTCTCTCTCTGTCAAATAAATAAATAAAATCTTTTTTAAAAAAAAAAAGAATAAAGTTAGCCGTAGGTTTTTTGGTATGTTTATTATCACATTGAGGAAATTTCCATTTCTAGTTTGCTGATAGTTTTTATCATGGCTAGTTGTTACATTATGTCAAGTGTAATATCTGAATCTATTGGTATGATCATAGGATTTTTTTCTTTTAGTTTGTTGGTATGATGGATTACATTGATTTGTTTTCAAATGTGGAATTATTTTTGCACATCTAGAATAAATCTCACTTGGTCATATTATATAATACTTTTCATAATTATTGAATCCAACTTATTATTTATTGAGGATTTTTATATATATGCATGAGCAATATTGGTCAATAGTTGTTTTATTTTTTCTTGGATTTTCTTTATTTAGTTTTTGTAGTAGAGTAATTCTGGCTTTGTAGAATAAGTAGAGAGTATTCCCTCTGCTCCTATTTCCTGGAAGAGATCGTAGAGAATTGGAATAATTTCTTTCTTAACCTTTTTAACATGTCAAGGAATCTTATAAACTTCTTCCCATGGTGAAATTTCCCAAAGCACATAGTATTGTTAAAATTAGTGGTATGAATAAAGGACTTACTGCTTTTGTGAGCCTGTACCTAGAGCCTGATGGTCACCCCTAGACTGTTACTTTCAGCAGGTGCAGCTGTTGGAAAGACGAGCTGGACATGGGGTTGAGGGAAACAACAGTCAGCTGGAAACCATAGGACACATCTGTGTCTTTCTGTCCCTATATCTCATCTTTACAACTTTGGGTAATAATGATATCTGCTTCATTTCTTCCTTCCAAAACATGGGTCCATTTCTCTTTTAGCCAATTCTAAACTGGACTCCTAGTACCCTTCAGAGTGGGAACCAAGGAAACATGGTTCCCAGTCTTAGACAAACTGACATCACACAGTCTAACCCATGAAGTGAAACCACTTGCCTAATGTTTCCTCAGTTAATATTTCACATTTCTCTTAGTTTATCCTGAATGATAAGGCTTTCTCTTGCTGTTTATGCCCCTTCCATTCACTCACTCAGAGAAGGAGGACTACTTTTATGGGTCAAGACTAGTATAATACTTGGTCATGTATTAGAGGGGATAAACATCACTTTGAGGTGAATATTTGATTTTTCTCTCTTGTGTAACCTTATTTGCTGATACTACCGAACATACCTGTATTTGGTGTCAAAATTGGCCTATGCACAAGCAGGGAAAAAGATGGTAGAAAAGGAAAGCTTTTTTAATAGAACACTATTTATATCATGTATACCTCAAGGGCTCTGTCCCTTTAGGATTTAAGGGAAAATAAATGTTTTCTGTACCCTGTTGCACTTCTTAGATTCGATCTGTTTCCTTCCGCCTCCACCTTTAATCGTATGAATGACCAGAACTCTTGGACAGATTAGGTTTTGCTTTGGGGAAACTCCAACTTTTGTACTATTTTATTTCTGTGCAGTCTGGTCAAGGTTGCTGGCCACTTGGCGGAGAAGATAGGCTGGATGAGCAGTCTCCAAATCCTACCCCTTATTTAATATTGCACAAGAAGTGGCAAGAATTATCAGACTTCTTCCTTAAGTTCAAAAAGACATACTGGGTCACATTTTTGTAAAAATGGAATATGTGGAGGGCACACATATCATAGCCTACAGTGGAATAGGTCCTTTCTCTTATCTTTTTATTGTCGTGATCCGAGTGATAAGGACCAGGTAGTGAGTCTGTATAACAGAGGAGGCCAGGTATGTTCACTTTGAACTCTCCTACAGCCCCTTTGGCCACAGGGCCACTGTCCTGGCCTGATAAGATCTCAGAAGGCAAGCAACTTTCTGTCTTTCCTGAATTTCTGATCCCTGATGTGTGCACGTGTTCCCTTTCATTGGAGTGAAAACTTCATGCTGTCTGAATTGGGTCGTGAGAAACCTGCAGAGCAAGACTCCCATCTGCTCTTGTTCCAGGCCATTCCTGCTCATCCAGCTTAGGATGAAGTAGTGAGCTTCAGTCAAGGAGTCTGCGGTCAGACTTATAAACAGTAACTTAATATAGTGTGTCTTTTATGCTTATCTCTTTTCTTCACGAGATTGACTTGCATGGAATTCTGGCATTTCTGTGGTCCTTTAAGAAAAATTTCATCAGTAGATTTGTTAGGGTCTCACTGTTGTCTTCTCTCTGTTAGGGTTATGAGGCCACACTTCATAGTGTAAAAAGTATGATTTCTGCAGTACTTTCACTAGTTTTTGATGCAGTGTTCCATGATTCATTATTTACGTATAACCCCCAGTGCTCCATGCAATCCATGCCCTACTTAATACCCATCACTGGGCCAACCCATCCCCCGAGCCCCCTCCCCTCCAAAACCTTCAGTTTGTTGCTCAGAGTCCACAGTCTCTCATGATTCGTCTCTCCCTCCAATTTCCCCCACTTCAAAGATTTTTTTAAACATGTCTCTTTGTAGTGAAATAATTTCCTTTTATTAAATAAAATTTATTTTGCTGAAAGTAAATTGCAGACAACATGTATTTCTCTCCTAAATAGCTCAGCATGCATGTCCTAAGAATAAGGGCATTTTCCTACATGTCCATAGTACCTTTATCACACCTGAAGAAGTCAACAATGATTCCATATTATCTGTTATTCTTTCCATATTCAAATGCCTTCAGTTGCCCACCCAGTGTCTTTTCCCTCCAGCTTTATCAATGTATATAATTGATATAACAAAAACTGCACATAATTAATGTATAGAATTTGGTGAGTTTGGATCTATACATAGCATTAGCACAATCATCCCTTGACCTCTTTGCAGAGATAGTAGGTGGCAAACACTTTTGCTTGGGACAGAGCTTCCCTAACTAAAGTGAACTCAGCATAAATTTCTGTCCATGTCAGTCTATCCAGGTCAATTGACATTCCTCTCCTCACGACCCCTCATCCCACTTAAACTGCTGTTTATTATTTGCGACATGCGCTGCTTCATAGTTTCCTATCCCATTAAACTTCCCCTTTTTCTCCAGACACCAGCAAAACCTCTCAGCCCTCTGTGGTTTTGTGACTGTCATTTCCTCAGCCTGCTATGTCCTTTCTTACCTTTTGCTCTTTTCTCTGGCAAGCCATTGTTCAGATTTAACATTGTGTTCCTATATCATCACAGTAGTGCAGAAGGCTTGTGCTGATGTGTGTGTGTGTGTTTGTCTAATCATTTAATTTTTTGAAATTATTTATAGTTTTGCATAATAGCCTTCCCTGTGAACCTCAAAGGGGAGGAAAAGTTTCCCTTGACCCTCTTAGGGTTCCTGTCTTGGTCTGAAAATTAAACTGACAAACACAGATTAAAAAGCATACAAACTTATTTAATATAAGTTTACCTAACATGAGAGCCTTAATAAAGGAATAGTGACTCAAATAAGGGATTAAACCTGAATATTTTAATGCTAAATTTGATGAAGAATGGATAGTCTTGGAGAAAATAAGATAGGTCAAAGAGTATGAGCTAAGAGTCATAAACTGAGGGAAACTTAGTGAGACCTATTCACTTGGATTCTTCTCAGTGCCTTCTGGTCTTCTGAGATAAGGATGATTCTTTTCTCTGAGTATAGGGTGGGCACCTCTTAATGTGGGAAACAAAGGCAGAAGAAAAATTATTAAATTTTCTTACTACCTACAACCCATTGACAGGTCTTTGGAACAGGCAGAGTGACATTGCTCTAGGGACTCAACTGCCTTGATGTTAATACTTTGTTAAGGGCAACAGGTAATCTCAACCCAACCCCCAGGATCCTGTAAGTCGACTTTAACATATAAAAATTAGTTTGGAAACTTCCTTTATCTTTACATACCTCCCCCAAGATATATATTGGCGATCATCCCCAAGCATATCACCTGCCAATATACATCCGAAAGGTCTCATGACTCAGGTTTTATTAGACAGTTTTAAATGACCCTTTCCCAACAATAGCCAGCCCCCTCAAGGTCCTGGAAACCTTACTTCCAAAATTCCTTAGAGTCTTAGCTATCCCTAACCCCTTCCCAATTTGAAAGTATATAATGGGTCACTCCTCATGACCTCAGTGCAGCTCTTTCTGCCCACAGGCACTGTCCCCATGCTTTAATAAAACCACTTGTTTGCACCAAAGATGTCTCAAGAATTCTTTCTTAACCATTGACTTCAAATCCTAATGTCTTTTCCTACATCACCTCTCAAATGAAAGTTTCATGACCTGTTTCAGGGGAGAAGGGTGGAGGAAGGTTAGGGTGATGTTCTTGTTTCTGCCATTTTCTCAAGTTCCTTCAGCTTCAAATATTCAGTTGTCAAGGTGCTGTGTTTTGGCATAGTGTGTACTGACCTCCATCAAGGTCTAGTCCTTTATGGCACTACCACAATTTATTCACTTTTGTATCCTCTCTATGGGTTTCTGCCTGGCACAGGATAGGGTTGGTTATTCAATAAATATCATAAATAAGTCATTACCTTGAGAAGAACCCAATCCAATATTTTGTGCTTGTGTAACAGAGAATGTTTGTGTTCATATCTTAACATTCAGTTTCCCAGACCATCTTTGGCTTCCTACTGCAAGTACCTGAGGTTCTCTGACAGATGTCTTTCTTGGGTCATTACTACATGCTTAGACAGGGTAGCCATAGACAAGGAGGTGTTTTCTGCAGGAGTAGCTCAAAATTCTGAGTTGCTCTATTGATATCCCAGTCTCCTCTCTCTTTAGTGGGAATAATGCTCAAGAAAATTTTGTGTTGTCTCCAGGAGGTTGGCAGAGGAATTAAGCCCCTGCTTTTCAAAGTAGTAAGCTGCTCACTAGTCAACTCTGTATTGACCTAAGTGTCTGTCTCACTCCTTCATCTGTCTCATATCTCTGTCTGATTCCCCACTTCTGTACCAGAGCTTTTCAAGTCCCTCTACCTAATAACTGCTTCCACTGAAATTCTTGCCCAAAGACCTGATTCTGGAAGAACCCACTCTAAACAACTTGTTATTCTTAGCCCATCTGGCTCTCATCATGGACTGATAAATATCAATTACACTGCCATGACTTTGCAGGATATTTCTTACAGAGTTCAGTAGGATGGTATCCTGATGCCACGGAATGGGAAATAAAACTGTTTTGAGTTCAAATGTCAAATGGGAAATGACTCTTCAGGTCGAGAGGATTCTGCAATAGCTCTCTTATTGCCATAATGTGCAGAATGTCACTCAGGAAGTAATCCAGTGACCCAAGAGAATAATGACAGTGTTGAGCACGGGCTTAGATTAAAGACAGATAAATAGTTAATACATGGGCCTTAATAAGGAAAGCAGGTAGCTAGCATTTTACAAGCAAATCAGAGGAAGTGAAACAACCATAGAAGTCTACTGAAAAAGGGTGTTCTTTGTACAAAGTCTTCAGTTAACACTAAGAGTAAGAATTCTGAAGCAAGGGAGCAAGACTTCTGCCCAGGAAATCTCAGGATAGGCCACCAAGTTGTACTGGGAAAGAAGTACACATGCACACAAAGGCAAGTAGAAGAACAGACATATGCCAGGCCTGACATAGTATCTGGCATATAGATGGCATGTAGTAAATTCCAGAAGTGAATGAAGTTCATATTTATTAGGCTATACTAACTAATGCTTATTTGTCAAAATGCAAAATATGTGGCAAGGGCAACAGAATCACCAGGAAAACTTGTTTGTAATGCAGATTACTAATCTTGACCCAGAATTACTGAATCTGCATTTCTCAGCAGTGACCTTGCCAAAATAACGGCTTAATCATTACAGAAAGTGAATAGCTAACATTTACTAGGCATATTAATTGGCAGGCACTGTTCTAAGGACTTTGCATATACTATTAATTATTTTAAAGTTCATAAAATCTCCATGAAATAAGTAATAGTATGAAGTCCACTTTAGCAGTGAGGTGACTGATGCAAGCAGGGGTTGAAGACCTTTTCTAAGGTTATGTGGTCAATAGTTAAAAAGGTGGGATTGGAACCCAAGCTGCTAAGTTTCGTAATACTTACTCTAACCCGAAGTATGACATTGTCTTTCCTTACAATTATTCATTATCGTACCTACTGTATGTCTCAAGGTGGCTGTAGGGTACTCAGGAAACACCTGTTGAAGTGTACATTTGGGGAAAGGTATTCCATTAGGCAGGAATAATTATTAACTTTAGAATGCGATTTATTTACCAGGGCATAAAAAAAAACAAAAGCCAACTAAGAGAGAAAGGGTCTGAATATGGCAATGATAATGATACCAATAATTGTAACCATATTTATTTTTATGACCATAAGACACTTTTCTCTAATGTTTACCACATGTTGATCTCTTGCACAGCCTTAGAAACCATATAGGGAAGGTGTTGTTATCATCCCCATGTGACAGATGTGAAAACTAAGTCTCAGTGGAATTGAGTGACCTCTCCTGGCTACACGGCTGCTGTGGGATGGGTCCAGAATATCAATTCAGCTCTGGCATCAGCCATTTACCTACAGTAAGGAAGATAGGAGTGAGTCAATGAATGGGAGAGAATTGGAATACTGAAACATCTTTAGTAATTAGAGCTCAATGTTGCAAATCTGTTTATCACTAATAGAAAGAAAACTTGTTGATAGGCTCTTAGGGATATTTGCAAAGTGCAAGATGGATAAATGACAGAGATTTTGAGCTATTGAGCTGGTCCTTTATAAAACCAACTGGCCTTTGTAGCTTGTTAGTCTATCGACAGACATGGTGCTATGATCCCTTCTTTAGAATCTGATCACAAAGTTTTCAAAGCTGAATTTTTTAAAAAAAGATTCATTTATACATTTGAGAGAGATGGGAGGGAGAATGAGAGAGGAGGTGAGCAAGTGTAAACAGGGGGAGAGACAGAGGGAGAGGGAGAATTTCCAGCAGACTCTCTGCTGAGCATGGAGCCCTTTGTGGGGCTTGATCCCAGGATCCTGAGATCAGGACCTGAGCTGAGATCAAGAGTCCAATGCTTAACTGACTGAGCCACCCAGGTGCCCCTCAAAGCTGAAATGTTTTGGCATACTCAAAGTGTTAATTCTTAAAGCTAAAAAAGCTAAAAAAGGGTTGCCATTCTTAGTCAAATTTAGCTCTTACTAAATTCAGTATTTAAAGGTGGCAAATGAATTTTATACTTTCACAAAAAGACATATGAAAACCCACTTGTATCAAGTTAAAATGTCTTGTGTTCTCTTCCACACATTTTTGAAATGTAATGCTCCCCTCCTTCCTCTTACATCACCCATCCACAGACTCACATCTGCTTAAATCCTTCTAGGACCCAAACTTACAATCTACACTGATTACTTTGTATCTGTTCCTCCTATTTCTTGAGCCAGGAGGGGTCTCCTTTCTTCCCTATGATGTCAGTTTCATTATGTTCTTCAACTAATTACTTGTACATCATCTTTGAAAGATCTTTCTGTCTCCTCTCTTCTCTCACTCCACTGAAAGGTTCCACAAAGAATTTTACTCAATTTCTAAACCAAAATGGTTGGGTTCTCCATGATCCCGATGCAACACTTTGCTAATGTCTCACAGGCACTTGCTTGTGAGTAAGCATTTGCCCTTCGCATTTTATTGTATGCTCTTTGAGGGCAGGAACCGAATCTTGTTCATTCCTGATAGAGCCCTAGTGCAAGCTGGTAGATTCTGGGTTCTCAGCTTGTGATTATCCAACATGCCCTGAATAGTGATACTGTTTCCCCCACGCTTCTTTAATGGAACCATTTCAGCCATGGTAATGACGAGTTAGAAATCGCTGTCAATTCCCCTTTTCCTTGATAAGTATCAGGCCAACATGTGATTTCCTCAGAGGATAATGTCCAAATATGACTAATATGCAACAGATTGCTCACAAGCAAACCTTGCCCCGGTTTCCATTATGAATTCTGTAATGTGTCTGCAGGTGACTCTGCCAACCCTGAAGGAGGTGGGTGCACATAAACCACATAAACTCATACCTCATTGCTGATTCCAGACGGGCAGCCCAGAGCCCTTATTCATATTCTCTGCATCTTTAATTTCTGCTCCCATTCCTGCTGCCTCAGCTTGCTTGGTACACTTCTTCCCTTTAAACTCCCATGCCAGATGTGACCGTCCTCGAGAGGAATTATAAAGCATATTTAACTCTTAGAATCATGTATTTAGAAGATGCACGTGGGGGGTAAGTGAAGACTATTAAAAACAAGAAGAGTATGTGCCTGGGATCATACAGGTGTGGGGACTAAGTTCAAGCTCCTTATTTTATTTTGGGGCTAAGGACTCTGACTTTTCCACGGCATTGACCTCCTGCCTCCCAACCTTCATATTTGTTTAAACTAGAGTCATATTCACAAATGTTTGAAACTGACCATAGACTAAGGTAAATGAGGGAAGCTGGCTGGAGTAAGATGATAAGGTGTATGTGGGTTCCTGGTCAATGTGGGGTGTATGGTCATCCTCATGGTATCCCATTCAATTATTTTTTTTAATATTTTATTTATTTATTTATGTGAAAGAGAGAGAGCATGAGTGGGGGAGGGACACAGGAAGCGGGAGAAGCAGACTCCCCACTGAGTCTGGGATTATGACCTAAGCCTAAGGCAGATGCTTAACTGACTGAGCCACCCAGGCACCATCCCTCCCAAATCAATTTTGAAATACTGCATGGGCATATTCATTTTCAAATGCATCGTCTGGACCATTATTTTGCAACCAAAGACTAATTGCAACCAAAGACTAGACCAAAGACTAGTCAATTACCATATTGATGAGCAAGTATGTATAATTTATTACCTAAAATGTTCCATAAATTCTAAAAGCAGAGATAAAAGATATAATATTGTAGTGGTATAAAGTGCTGAAAAGAAGTTATAGAAAGGTTTATATGAATGAATGAATTCAGATCCATAGTAGGCCAGCAGAAGTAAATAAAAAGGACAGTATGACAAGTAAACATATGTGCAAATTCTGTCATTTTTCTACTGCTTTTTTTTAAAGATTGTATTTATTTGTTTATTTATTTATTTATTTATTTAACAGAGAGAGAGAGAGAGAGAGAGAGAGAGATCATAAGTAGGCAGAGAGGCAGGCAGAGAGAGAGGGGGAAGCAGGCTCCCTGCTGAGCAGAGAGCCCGGCGTGGGGCTCGATCCCAGAACCCTGAGATCATGACCTCAGCCGAAGGCAGAGGCTTTAACCCACTGAGCCACCTAGGCGCCCCTCTACTGGTTTTTTTTTTTTTTTTTTGCTGCTGTTTATATTTTTATTAATTGCCAGGTATCTGTAAAGGAGAATGTGTAATAATGCATTTAAGATTTAGAAAATTATCCTAAAACAAGCCATTCAGTTCAAAAACAATGTAAACTTTGACATGAAATTCCTATCTGAACCTCTCTCAAGTCCAATCATCTTCTCTCTGCTCAGAAATAACCCTTGTGCTAAGATCTAGGCTTGCCTCCTTGCTTTGTATTTGCAAGCAATGTCTTTTTTGTTTTTAATGTTTTTAAACTTTCCATAAATAGTAGCATGCTCTATGTGTCATTTTACAACACTCTTTATCTGTTTAACATTAGCTGCTGCTAATCATCCATGGTTTCCCGTGCCTGAATTCATTCACTCTCTTTTTTAATTGCTGCAGAGACCACAGAGACCACCCTTACGCAGAAGTACTGAGCAAAAGCATGGCTCAAAGCATCGATGGGCTTGGCTCCGGGTGCATTTGTGCAAGAGTTTCTCTGTGGGGGACTTTTGAAAGGGGAACGGTAGGGCGGCAGGTGTTGAACACCTTGCTCAATGCTGCACAAACTTTTGGTCTCAGCCATGACTCCAGAAATGGCTGTAATGACTAGCCTTTTGAAACTGGACCTGCTTTGTGTTGACTAAAAGATCTGTCTATGTCTCTCATGTCCTGCTCCAGAGTTTTTCCTGAAGAAGCAGTGGGCATCGCCTTCAGGAGCCTGTTCATGACGGAGTAGATCTTCTTGCAGAAGTGCCCTTGGGTTAGGCCAACACACCCACCTAGTGTGCGTAACCCTGACTCGGCCAGATAATGGCTGGCTGTTTCCAGAAGTTATTGTACTCATGTACACTCTCACCAGCAGTGCTAAGGGTGTTTTGTCTTTGCCCAAACGTAACTCTCTCAGACTCTGTGCTTCTTAATGTTACCAGTCTGGTAGGCATGACACCGTATCTCAGTGCGATTGCATTTTTCGTTTCCTTGAATGCCATGAGGTTGACCACTTTTTCACACATTTGGGTAGCCATTTAGGGTTTCCTATGTGAAAGGTCTGTTGATGGTGTTTATCTACTTATTGATTTTTTTTTCCTAAAGAATCAAAGTCACTGTATAAATTTCAGCGACGTATGTTTTCAGATTTATATTTTGCAAAGCTATCCTGAGAGTTTGCACCTATGCTTTCTTTTTTCTCTTTTTGTTTATTGATGAGCAAGTATGTATAATTTATTACCATAGGAATTATAATATTTCCTTTACTTTTAGAATATTCTTGGTCTTCATTAAAAATATTTTTCCAGGGCACCTGAGTGTCTTAGTTGGTTAAGCATCTGACTTTTGAATTCAACAATGGTCACCATCCAGCTCAGTGAGACTGAGCCCTCATCAGGCTACCCACTCAGCAGGGAGTCTGCTTCCCTTCTCCCTCTCTCACCACCCCTTCCCCTCTCCCCTTTCCTAAAAAAGAAAAAAAAAAGTGCTTTCCTAGCCTGAGGTTTATCTTTCTCAATCTTTCTCATTTCTGGTTGATGGAGACGCAAGTAATTATGGCACACTTGCCAGCAAAGATGGGAAAGACCTCTAGTCTTCTCCCTGAAAGTGGTCTATATTTTAATTATTATGATACTATTCAAGTGTACTTTTCTTCTTGAGTCAGTTTTACTGAGATATGCTTTTCTAGACCCTTGTTGATTTTATATAAATTTTCCAAATTTTAACATAATTTTTTTATTTTTTAAAGATTTTATTTATTACTTTGAGAGAGAGTGATCACAAGTAGGCAGAGAGGCAGGCAGAGAGAGAGGGGCAAGCAGGCTCCCTGCTGAGCAGAGAGGCTGAAGCAGGGTTGGATCCCAGGACCCTGAGATCATGACCTGAGCTGAAGGCAGAGGCTTTAACCCACTGAGCCATCCAGGTGCCCCTCAAATTTTAACATAATTTTTATAACACTCTTATTAAATATATTGTGTCTATTTGCACTTTTATCCCCTTCTAAATCTTAGTATTATTTACTTTGCCTACTTATTCTGCAAATAAGATTCAAATCCTCATTCAAATAAAGATTCAAATCTTCAAATGATTTATCTTTTTTTATTCAGCAGTTTTTTGTTTTTGTTTTTTGAGAGAGAGTAAGAGAGAGAGCATGAGAGAGGAGAGGGAAAGAGGGAGAAGCAGACCTGAAATACTGAATTTACTAAATTTACCTGAAATTTACCTAAATTTACCTGAAAATACTGTTTTAGCTCCAACTCAGAAGTTTTTAATATAATACATTATAGTTGTGTCCTCAATATTTTCCAATTTATGTTATAATTGATTACTTGATGAATGGGCCATTCATAAGTGTGTTTTTAAAAATTGTTGTGTGATGGATTTTCACCAAAATGACATATGCTCAGGAAGTATATTCTCTAAGATAACAATTATTACATGTTTTTGAAACTAGCTATATGCTAGTATTAGTCATTTTTGTTAATGGTCTTTCTGTGCTTGAAAAGAATATGTCATATGCAGGGCACCTGAGTGGCTCAGTCCTTAAGCGTCTGCCTTCAGCTCAGGTCACGATTCCAGGGTCCTGGAATCCAATCCTGCATCAGGCTCCCTGCTCAGCCAGAAGCCTGCTTCTCCCTCTCCCACTCCCCCTGCTTGTATTCCTTCTCTCTGTCAAATAAATAAATAAATAAATAAATAAATAAATAAATCTTTAAAAAAAAAGTCATATGCAATTGTTAGATGTTATATATATGACTGTTTGATTCAGGGTTTCCAGATAAAATACAGGATGCCATATTAAATTAGGATGTAATTTTAAATAAAAATATTTTTATTTTATGTTCCAAAATATATTTTTTGTTTATCTGAATTCAAATTTGAGGGGACATCCTATTTTTTTTCTTCTCTTGCTTAGGCTGACAACTCTAATTAGGTTAATCCCATTACTTTTTTTGCCTATATCTTTCACATTGTCTTTTTTTTTCTGCTTGATGTGTTAGTGAGTAAAGAATGTTAAAACCTGCCCTGTAATGTTGAATTTGTCAGAGTTTTCTTGTGTTTGTGTTGAGTTTTGTTTTATACTATTGGAAATTATATTGTTGCATACATACGAATTCATACATTTTATATGTTTAGGTGAGTTGAATAGTTTTTTTTCCTAAATTATTTACTGATCTTCTTGTGATCTAGTAATGATTTTTGCTTTGCATTCTATTTTGCTTGGCATCAATGTAGCCACAACACCTTTTTATTTGTTTGTATTTCATTCAGACATTCCACATGTATTTATTGAGTGTTTATTACATGTAATGCCCATACCAAAGGAAAGCAAAAAGTGAAAAATTAAGTCCCAGACTCACAACATTTGCATTCTAGAGGTACAAGATAAATACAAACTAATAAAACATGTACTGCATCTATGATTTTAAATGGTTAATGAAGAAAAATAATCAGAGAACAGGTAGGGAGTACCAAGGTTAACCTCAATGTACTCACAAAAAAATGTGAAGTTTAGACTCTGAGATATGAGATATGGCCTGGGTCTCTTAGTTTATCTTAGTAAGTCATGACAACATGCAATAAGAATTTATAGAGTTTTGTTCTCATGATTTCAAGGAAAATAGATGCGATGAGGTTGTTAGTTTTGGAGGATATAGTAAATGGGCCCTTGATAAAATGATTCAAAGTTCTAGGGTTACCTCTTCACTTCCATTTATAATAATTGAGTACTGGAGAATGAGAAGGCCCTTTCAGAACACAAGAGATGCTTAGCTCCTTCTCAGTTCGTGACTGTGGAGGTAAGGAGGGACGTAGGTATACACATGAATACAGGGGACAATACTAGCAAACCATAGGAAAATCCATAAAGGTAAAAATTCTCCTTATCCATCCAGGTGTTGCTGATCTTTACCCTATGTCTTCTTCATTTTAAATATTTATTCAGCACTTATAGAGATGAACTATATTTATAGTATAGAGATGAGCTATACTTCAGTCTTTCTGAAAATGACTTTTTTTTCTTTTCTTTTAAAGTTTTATTTAAATTCTAGTTAGTTAACATATAGTGTAATGTTGGCTTCAGGAGTAGAATTTAGTGATTCATCACTTACATGCAACACTCAGTGCTCATCATAACAAGTGCCCTTCTTAATCGCCTTTACCCATCTAGCCCATCCCCACCCACCTCCTTCCATCAACCCTCAGTTTGTTTTCTATCATTAAGAGTCTCCTACAGTTTGCTTCCTTCTTTTGCTCTCTCTCTCTTGCTTTTTTTAAACTCTTCCTGTATGTTCCTCTGTTTTGCTTATTAAATTCCACATATGAGTGAAATCATATGACATTTGTCTCTGACTGACTTATTTCAGTTAACATAATACAGTCTTTTAAAAATTTTTTTATATAAATTTTTTTTAAAGATTTATTTTTATTTTATTTATTTGAGTCAGAGAAAGAGAGAACATGAGAGGGGAGAGGTCAGAGGAAGAAACGGGCTCCCGGCGGAGCAGGGAGCTCAATGTGGGACTCGATCCTGGAACTCCAGGATCATGACCTGAGCTTAAGGCAGCTGCTTAACCAACTGAGCCACTCAGGCACCCCAGTCTTTGAAAAATTAATCTAAACTTCCTTTTTATAAGAAAATACTACAAATTCAAAAAAAACCATACAACATGCATAGACAGCTTATTGGAATTTGAGAATTAACACAATACCACTCAAGCCCAGAAGTTCAGAATCTCCTTGGTGGGACTGTTTATAAGACCCTCACTGGACCTTACCCAGTCCCAGCACTCTAACCTTCTAGGGAGCCTTAATTGTTTCTTTGACTCAGTGTTATGTTTGTAAAATTCACCTGTGTCATGTGAGACTGTGAATTGGTGATTTGCTTTATTCTAAATGCCAGTTGTGTGACTATACCACAGTTTTACTACTGACAGCTATTTGAGTCTTGTCCAATTTTGTGCTAATGTGAATAGTGATGCTATGAAGAGTTTTTGCAAATCTCCCAGCATTTACATTCACTTTTCCTACTGGTTACATAAAAGTGTCGGAATGGCAGACTTCTTGGATGGTGCTGTTGTTTTCTAAAATAATTATACGAAATCATCCTGCCACCAAAAGTCTCTGAGCAATGTCATTCCTCCACATCTCTGTTGCTCTCGACATTGGCAGGGTTACTTGTTCATTCATCATTCATTCATTTTAGCCAATTTGCTGAATATGTAGTGTTGCCGAGGTGTATTTCTCTGGTGACTAATGATATTGACCACTTTCTTACAGGTTTATTTGGCATTTGCATTTTCCGTTTTGTGGAGTGCCCACTTTTCTTATATGCTGTCCACTGTTTCATTATTGGTTTGTACAAGCCATTCATAAATACCTGTAAGAGCTCTTGTGACTCTAAATGTTATCTTCTGATATGCATAAGCTTTTAATTTGGTGACGGCCAGCATATCAGACTTCTCTGAATAGATGGCACATGTCATGTGTTGTACAGCATATCCTCCCTTTCCTGAGGTCATGAGGGTACTGTCTTGAGGTCACACTGGAAAGAGTAGCTATGCCAGAGGCAAGGCGGAGATAGGGGAGTTCCAAAGACTGATTTTCCCCTACTGCCAGCAAAACCCTAGTCCCATCCAAAAACACAGCCAAAGAAAAAAAAAAAAAAAAACCAAAACTTCTACCAAACAAAGACTGGGGATCAAGAATGGTCATTATTAGAGTCGTACAATACATAGAGTGTGAATAAATCATCTGTCATTAATTCGTTTGGCCCAGCATCAGATGAACAGGGAGGAATAAACAAGCACTTCAGAGCAGGATGCTTAGCCAAATGGAACGAATTCTGCAGCTTCGGGCCCTGGGTAGTGCTCAGTAAATTATCTTTGCCCGTGAACTAAATGGCACCCCTTAAAGAGTTCATCCACCTCACATGGATGAGCAGTTTACATCAGATAACAAATTCTTCACCTCCATGATCCCGCCTGCTGCTATTATCTCAAAGATTTGTCACTGTCCTTTCACTTATATTTCTGGATCAGGCTGGGGAATTGAATGGCTTCGAAGCATAGGCAGTTTCTCCTTTGCCAGTCTTCCAGACATGAATGTGCATATGGTGAACTGCTTTACAGGGGGGACAAAGATGGTTTAGGAATGTTGTCAGGGGCGGAAGGACACATCATGTTTTTACTTCGTGTAGCATATCACAGTGTTGTGCTGTAAAATTGGGTTACTGAGAAAACAAGCAAAAATACATTTATAATTAATATATTAGTAGTAGTAATTTGTGTTTAGTGACATTTTTGTCAGTATCTGGAACTATGTATTTTATATACTTGCACACAATGGGATGCTTTAGATTGAAATTACTCTATCTTTTCTGTTCCAGACATGCACAGATACACACACATACATATATATGTAAATTTGTTTAATCTTCGATGAACAGATGGTAGCTATAATTATATAATTAACTCAATTTTAAATATGTAGAAACTGGGATTTAGAGACATTAATCATGGCTGAATTTACACAACTGATAAGTGGTGGAAATGGACCTCAGCTCACACTGGTCTAAATATCACACTGGGCACTAGAACTTCCTACACAGTGGACTAGGACCAGAAATATAACATATTAAATAGACTCAGGAAACGGAGCTGGATTTGATGTTTGGAGAATGCATCACAGGTAATGAAATTCCAGGATAACAACAAAAAGAGAACAAATGTTAGTCAACCCATTTCAACATATGAAAATTGGGGTGCAATTAATAAGTTGAACTGATCACAGATCAACTTAAAATTAAGGCAAACAAACACTGAAATAGTTGATGTCTTGGAATAACACTATTCTAGGTCGAGTTCACAATCTCAGTAGAGTGTGTGTGTGTGTGTGTGTGTGTGTGCATGCACGTGCGTGTTAATTTCCAAAATTCATTAAGTCCGTATGTAGTCAAGCTAGAATTTAAAACCAGATCCACTTAAAAAAAAAGAAAGCTTTAAAAAAAAAGGGGGTGCCTGGGTGGCTCAGTGGGTTAAAGCCTCTACCTTCGGCTCAGGTCATGATCTCAGGGTCCTGGGATCGAGCCCCGCATCAGGCTCTCTGCTCGGCGGGGAGCCTGCGTCCCCCTCTCTCTCTGCCTGCCTCTCTGCCTACTTGTGATCTCTGTCTGTCAAATAAATAAATAAAATCTTAAAAAAAAATCTTAAAAAAATCTTAAAAAAAAAAAAAAGGTTTAAAACCAGATCCAGGTCCACTTGGTGCTAATTTCAGGGATATTTTTCCTCTGTATATTCCCCTCCCTTGGTTAAGGTGTAGAGATGCTTACTAGTGATTTCTGAGAATCTCAGTCAAAGAGCTCCTGTGTGTCAGTGAGCTTGGAAATGAAGCTGGACAGGAAGGTATCTCCTATAGCTGATGTCTTGCCCAGGAAATGCTGATTTTGACCTTCTCTTCATTAGTTTCAAATTGATAAATAATTAGGAAAAATGTGAGAGATGAGTTGATGTCAATGCTCTGCCCTTGCAAAACTCAAAATTACACCAAAAAATTACTCTCCTCCAGTGCGGCTCTCTCATTTCAAATCATCTTAATTCCACAAGTGTTGATCAGTTTCCATTATTTTTGTAATTCAATTCAAACTTCAATGGAAGGCAGACTTTCCAACTTCTTTAAGTAAAAACGCAACTTTTTCTTTGCCCTTTCTGGAGGATATTTGAATCTTGACTGGATTAGAGAAAACACCCTCCCCTTCTGGGAATGGATACCTGGTTATTATATTTCTTAAGAAAAATCCTCTCTATCCTTGAAAAAAGGTGAAGGAGACCAGCTTTTGTGTTTGAAATGCTTTGGGCTCCCGCTTTTTTGGTAATATTGCAATTCTTCCTGGAAGAAAAGAAGAAAATAGGGTTTTTTAAAAGGAGGATAAAGGGCATTTGGTCCTAGAATTTGTGAGGCAGAAAGAGAGGAAAACATAAGGGTAGCTGGGTGCCAGGAGTCTCAGAGCTGGATCTGCACCAGAAAGGTATAAATATCTGCCAGTAATGCTTTGTGGTGGGTTGGCAAGAGGGTCCAGGCAAGGAACATCATTCGGGTGGTTGGAACCATGATGCATTGGAGTCATGTCTTTAAAGGGGCTGGAAGCTGCGTGTTTACCTAAGCCCAGGTCTGTGCCAGCTGTCTTAATCACTTTTCAGGTGATAGAGAAATCCATACTACTGATAATAACAATTGTCTTTACCAACCACAACTCAATCACTTCAGGAGTGGATGTGAAGTCCAAATGAACTTTCTAGGAACTTTCTGAGAATGCCTCTGTGCTGCTTGCCCCATCCCAATGCTAAAGACTTCTGTTGGAATGACAGGAGACACTTGTGACCTTGCCAAAGTGGGGAAGGGGTGATTCTTTCATTGTACCTGTCATTGAATCACTGAACTGGGCATACACAAGCACCCAGATCCGGGGCAGTGCAGCTAGATTACAGAGACAGTGGTGAGTATGCTGTAAGTCATCATTGGCTGGGCGTTGTAAGGATGAAACTGAATAATTGCAATTACTGTGAAACTACTATGTGCTAGGCATTGTTATAGTAACTGTGTCTTTCACATTTTTAATTCTCTTTCTCTTTTTGAATTCTCAAGATTGAACAGTGAGGTAGATGTTTTCATCTGCACTTTAAAAAATAGAAAGAGTTGAAGTTTAAAAAGTTTACAGAACTTGCTTATATGATCACTTGCATCACAAGGTAAGACCCAGGATCAGACACTTTGTTGGTCTAACATCAAAGCCTTCCTCCTCTTTTTGATGTAACACTGTTTCTTTGTGTTAATTCTCTGAGTAGCTTTAGGCAAATCACTGAAGTACTTTGCACCTCAAATGACACATTTGGGGTTGTGGAACAAAATGACTGACTGTCCATTACAATTTCTTGCAAGCTTGCACTCCAGTGTGGAGGTGAGGAGTGGCCCACTTTTGCAAATGTTTACCCCTTGAACAACGCATGCTCTCATATGTTGATAACCAAAGCGTATAAAGACTGTTCAGCCTCTCTCTCTCATTCCTGCTTTGCTGTGTATGCTTTTCTTGGAGATTCTGGGAGGAGGTGGGAGTGAAGCAGGGTTATTAAAGCAAGTGCAGCCTGGCTTTAAATTTGTTCCTTGAATTAGAAGAAACTTACTCTTGTCCTTGGCAGGTAATGGAACTGTGGTAATTTCAAACCCGTCCTCTTTCCCCATCATCATCAAGAGACAGACACATTCTAAATATATTTAGGGGATGCCTGATTGCTTCCTGTCCATTCTAAGTGAGTTGGCTTAAGGGTCATGGTTGACATGGGAACAATGAATGGAGCATGCTTCTCAGAGTGTCTCTCACAGTGAATCATGCCTGTTCTCCCTGTCATCCCGAGTTGTCTTATTGGATTGATACAGACAGCTTTATGAATTAGATAAAGATAACCAAAGATAAATTCCACAGCCTTGGTAATGAGGCAAGGGAGGGGGAATGACCTACAAACTTGAATACCAGTCCTGAATCTTTCATCTGAGTCGGCTCCTAGAAATGAAGGTCATACCATGGTCAAGGCAAAATAATAGCAGGCTCTGAGTAAAAGTGTCCCTTAGATTTAACTAGTGAAGGGAGAAAGAGAAATGTGGGACTTGCAAACACCCTTCACCACCCAAAATCTCTCTCCTCTGATGTGTTAATCCCACTCAGCTGCCCCATCAAAATAGTGAGCGTGGTGGAGCCTTTCAGAGGAGCACAGGGGCACGCTCATGTGTGTGGCATTTGTGGAGCTATCCCCAGAGGACACGTTCTGTGTGACATTGTTGTATCTCCATCAGGCACCACCTGGCCACCCTCCTCCCAAGTGAGAATGTCAGACTAAACCAAAAAGAAAGCCAAAGACTTGGCCTCAAGACAGATCTAGATGACAGAGAGAGTTTCTATGTGTCCCCATTTTGGGTCCCTCCACCAGCTTTGAAAGTATCCTTGCTCTTGATATCATACAGTTTAACCACTGACTGTAAGCTGGCATTGGGTTAGCATTGTGTCCCTGTGCTGTCCGTGGGTCCCCTGGCTTTGTCTTGTGGGTCTGCAAGCTCCACAGTGTGTACTGGAATGGTCATTAGTAAATCACAAAATGATGGAATGGAAAAATGAAAAGGCTCAAGTCTTGGCACACCATTTACTAATTGAGAGGTTAAAACATTCCAGCAGGTGGATATGCAGTGAACGAAGTAGGATTTTTTTCCCCTATGATTAGAGACACACAGCATCCAGGAGCACCTCTGAGTCATTTGTGGGGAGAAGGGACAAAATGAAGCAATAGGTCTGCGATGCCTCTGGTGTTGGAAGACGAGAACTGGGTCAGTGGATCAGGGCGTCTGAGGACAGGTGGGCCATAGAGGACGAAGCTAGCAGATTAAGATGTAGACCATGATCAAAGTGGGGTGTGAGAAGTCTGGTCCAATCTGGAGCCTGTGTTTTCTCGATTTTCCCGATTTCCCAATTAGGCAGGCGCATGTCCTGACCATAGGACTCAGGCAGGCATTGTAGGGAACCTGCAGGGGAGTTCAAGGGCATGGGGCAAATGGTAATGGAAGGTCTCCTCCTGAGGACAGTTGGGCATCGTGATCACAGGGACTGTCCAGAGGACAAAATGCAAGGACGTGGTTTACAGAGACACAAACAGGCTTGAAATAAAGAACTTATAACTGAAGTCAGCCAAATCTGAAGCACTGAGCACTTCAGAAACGGGAGGTATCCAGATAGAGGACAGAGCCTCCCAGGACGCACAAAGGGGAGGAAACATTGAGAACACTGGGCTTGTATGGATTGGGTACTGGACCATTGCTCAGGTTAAAAGGCAAACAGACAGGATAAATCCTGAATAACTATGAGCAACTCAGTGCCCTGAATCACAGTTTTCTTGTGCAGAAAATGAAAAAAAAAAAAAAAAGACACTTTCCAACCTAAATTATAAGTATCAAACAAAATAATGGATATGAACAGTTGTGTTAATGGTTTTTTAAAAATAGTTTTTATCGTGTGCCACGCAGTGTGTTTTACACAATTATCTCATTGATGTCTCCAAAAGCATAGTGCTAGCATATCCTTGCCTCAGCCCCTCTGGTACAAATGCTTTCTATCTCCACGAAAGTAGGCCCAGAGAGAATCTGGATAGTTTGTCCCAGTCACACAACCAGGAAATAGCAGAGCCAATTCTTGAGTCCAGGAACTTATGCCAAAGCTCAAGGTCACAACCATTCAGCTGTGTTGCCACTCAAGTTCCGACCCACGGGACAGTCCATCAGGAAGGTCTACACAGGAGGGTGATCTGGATAAGAGCACCTAATATTAAAAGGCCTGTCATCAGACAAGGTTCATAAAATATCTGAAAAAACCTGTCCTGGTAAACATACTTCCTGCCCTTTCATTGTCTTCCTTCGAGTCTGGGAGGCATCATCACTGATACGTATTTATGGCAGTAGCAAAGACCTCACTGCTCTGCTACTTTCCATTGTATCAAGTGCAACACTGTTAGCTCTTTTCCTCTCTCCCGTCATCTTCCCGTAACAGATATTGAGTAGGCTGGAGCACTATTGCCGATGATTCACATCTCTTACACCAACCTCTTCGTCTGTTCAAGGGTCAGAAACTCTTGGAATAACCCCTAAGACACACATCACATGCTGGAAGTCTATGAACCTGTGGTTTATTGGGTTATTCCTATCAGTCCCCTAAATGTATAAACCAAAAAAACCCTGTGTTCAAAGATTTGATTCCTGGACATTTTCGCAAACTTTAAAATACTGATGTAAAATACAATCAGGCGTTTATGTTTGTCCCCGATGCTGCTTTTCGCACGTGATAGGTGCTAGAGCACAATCTGCACCCCCCCCAGGTCCCCTTCTCTGTATCTTGAGAGCAGAAGCTATAAAGCATTCATTTTGATACCTTAACACAGATACAAATGCGTCCGTATAGTCCCACATAGTTGTCTTCTACACACACAGTTTAACACATGCTGGTTCCTTTATGCAAACACACGCACACAAACTAACACTCTTCGTGAGTATAGACTCACATCCACACGCAGAGTCAAACACGGCATCTCCTCGACAGAAGATGCCAGTCTGTCCTCCTCTCTCGGACAGCTCTCCTCCATGCTTCCTCAAAGGCTTCTTTTTCTCCACACCCTGCTCTTACTGTTATTACTGGGGTTTTTCCGTCTCTTTGTTTTTGTTTTGTTTTTTACTTTACGCAAGGTGCGTGTGTTCATTTGTGTATTTATGGAGCACATGTTAGTAAGCACCCACTGCCTACCAGGTATTATGCTGGACGCTGAGGCTACAAGTATGAACGAGTCAGACTCGTTGGTCTCCTCATGTTGGTCTCCTCATGCAAGATGCATTCTAGCGTCGGGAGACAGAGAAGACAAAAGTCCATGGACAAATATCATTTCAGAGCATAGAGAATGAAAGGGAATTACTACCTTTGGAAGGTATTTTTCTCTTCACTCTTTATTCATTTAACTACTACCGGGCATTTATTATCTTCCAGAAAGCATACCAAGAACTGGGGATAAAATGGTGAGAAAATGTAGAATCTAGTAAAGAAAATGACAGTAGCTCTGAAAATGCAGGGAGAGTTAGAATCACGAACATCGTGTGTATGAAGAGACTGGATCCTTTTGCACAGACGTGTGTGCTGTAGGGGACGAGATTCAAACACAGTGACCCAGACGATGACCCATGATTCCATGCAGATATTAGAGGCAGCAGCTTCCGTGGCATCATGAGCTGAAGTGTAACTAGGGGGGGCTGTGGAGAAAGGGAGTGCAGACTGCTCTTTTATGAAGTTGGTTGAATAAGACCGACCGGTGAGGAGACTTATGGAGAGGCAAAGTGAAGGGATGCTTTTCAATGTGTAAAATGTCATGTGTAGAAGCCAAGAAAATGTGTCCAGGGGAAGGAGAGCAGTTGACCATGAAGGTGAGAGAAAGGGGGCAGGACCACACAAAGGAGCAGGTCACGAAAGTGTTCAGAACTTGAATGGATGCCGTGATTCTTCTTCCTGAGACTCGAGAAAAGGAAATAAAGATTTGCATTGTTGTGGGCGCCTTTAATGCGCAGGGAAAAGGAATTGAGGGAGAAGGAACAATTGGCATCCTCTGTCCGTGAAAAGAAGGATGAGTTAAGAGCCCAAGTCCTAGAGGCAGACTTCTCAGGTAGGAATGTCTCCAAATGGTGTGTGACATGGACTCCATGCTGTCTCCCCACACTTGGGCTCCTCATCTCTAAAACAGAACTATTGTGCCTCACAGGCTGGCCCCCACCGAGCTGGTGTGAGGAAGTGATGGGTGGGGGGTGGGGGGTGAGGACCCGACTTGCTAGACACAGGAGAGAGCACAGACTGTTACTACTCCATTTTGTTATGTATTATTCGTGTATCTGTTTATATGTTTACCATTATTATAAGGGAGTTGGACGTTTTCTGAGTAACTCGTGCTTAACCCTTCACTCCGTGGTCAGTATTTATCTTCAAACTACAAACTCGGCACCGGGAACATACCTCACAGGAGTTGCGCTTCCCGTGTCCTAGGCGCACGTTCTAAATTTAGCCCTACCCCCAAGGCCACTGTCCTCGAAACCAAAGGGAGTTGTGCTGCTGGCATTGCTGAGGCTCAACCTTATTAAAAGGACACGGATAACAGATTCCCAGCACCCTTCTGGTTTGATTTTTGGCAACTCGCTCTTTCATATGGTACAAATAATCATAAAATTAAACAGTATCCACTTGTAATTTTATAGCAATTGCTCCCATAGCCTTTGCCAGGTTTCCCATAATAACTTCATGTATAATTAGTATGTAATCTTCAGGCATAAATAATACTCTAATTTGTCTGTAATCTGTAATTATAATATACTTTCAGGCAAGGTGTGTATATGTGTGAGCGTACAATGAGTGAACTGAGACAATCTCAAAAAGAGCATTTTTAATAAGATAAAAAGGATTATGTGGATTTCATGTGTAAACTATTTTCAGTGTTATTAAAGAATACATGACATTAGATAAAACCTGTTCAATGAATTTCTACGTCATATTATACACAGCCATAGTTGTATCTACAAATAGAAATAAGAAATATACATATTGCTAGTCATGATTGAGCAAGCATATCAAAAACATAGATATGCAAAGAAAAAATGACCTCTGGCTATATAACACTTATATTTAATTTAGAGGATAGACATACCATTATTATATAACTTAAGTACTGTTGTAAAGTCTTTTTCCAAAAGGAAATATCTGTAAGTAAATTTTTTTTTATTTAAAGTCATAAAAGTTGAGCTTGTGCTTGAACCCAAATGTTTTAGATTAAAGTCATATATGTGGCACCGCCATTTCAAAATGTGAATCAAACTCTTCGGAAAGAGGATGATTAAGATATACTGGCCCTTACAACCAAGAAGTCAATCTATGTCTGTAGGCGTCTCTACCAGAGGGGGAAGGAACATGGCACCACTGCAAGAGGGAGGAGAGAAGGGAGAGTAAGGAGTGGATACGAAGTCATCTTCTTTTTAAGGTGTTTACCAGAAACATTAATGAAGGAAGCACAGGGAAAAACAATTTTTCTCATTTTATATTAGAAAAGAAAAACATCCTGCTGTCAATTAACAAAATCTGAGATAGGAAAGTCTACAGATAAAAAGGATTAAGAATGAATTACATGTGCCTGAGTACAGCTAAACTTCCCTAAAAGAGCCAGAGAATGACATCAAAAGAGGACAATGTGATTAAGGCTGAGACAGTATTAGATTAATTCTAGACCATGTTTAATTCCCAGTAGGTTTTGGTCACAAAGACAATTCCATTCCAGAACCAGCATCCATTTAATCCAAAGGGTGATTCCAAGGGAGGATATATTTTCTTCAACCTCTTGTGGTTTGCCTTTTCTATGCTTGGAACCATAATTGAATGGATCATGTATTTATTTGTAATTTCCTGGGGTTGTCATGATCACTTGTGACCTTATAATGTTCATCTTGCCTTTTAGGAAGTCTGAATTTCGCCAATAGCTTAGCTGTGCCACCCATGAACGTAGGCAGTGAATTGTGTCTTTTAATAAAATTCACATCAATAAAGTTTAGCACCAAAGATACCCGTTATTCTTCATCTAATAGAACATTTGTTAGTTTGCAATCTAGGGAGCTTCAGAGACATAATCTGAAAGTGGTCTCCATAGGGGGAGGGCAGGGAGAGACCAAAGAAAGAGGCAGGTCACTCCAGGTTGGTAGGTGGCAGGTTTAATAAGCAAGGGAATTTATAAATGAGAAAGGAACTTACTTCTGTCTTAGGCATAAAATGAGATCTTGGCAACTGTCCTCCAAATCAAAGTTTATACGGCACCTTAACTGGGTTCAGTCATGTGAATCATCCAGATGATCTCAATACTTTATCACTGTCTCAAGGCTGTAAGTTTGGGGTGGCTTCTGGGAGTGGGAAGGCAAGCCGAATGTCTATGCAAGGAAATGGGAGGGAGGGGGGAATCTCCATTTGCCCAGATCCAGGTTAAGTGTTGACCAATGGTTACGTCTTGATGATCTTCCCTAACCATATCATATGAACGTGTCAAATGTAAGGGAAAAAAATTGTTTTCCCTCTTTAGGATGATTTTAATATGCCAGAATAGGGGTTAAATTAATCTATACAATCATTCAGTCAATAAGATACTTTTGAGTACCTTCCACCTGCTTGGGAGTTAATGTGCCCTTCTGTCCTGACCATCACGATGGAACACCACACTTAGAACATGAATACACCTGTAGATTGGGGAACAGTAGCCAGTAATGCACAGTGAGGGTATTTAGAAGACATAGAGTATGGGCACTCAAATAACACTTATGGGGATTTCTAAGAAGAGTCAGAGGATTCAGATTTTAAAAGGTGGCATGCCAGGAAAGGGACTCTGATACAAGAAATTTAAGAAATCACTGGGGATGGGGGTTGTGATGACCTAGGAGCTCTTTTCTGAGGACACTCAGGATGGGCTTCATACCCAAAGTGTAGAACCTTGACTGAGGAAATTAAAAGAGTGATAGAAGGTGGATGGGTCTCAGTGAAAAGGCTGGTGTAGACGAGTTGTACTCTCTGAATCAGTGAGGCCCTCCATGGGAAGCTGGCAGGCACAGTCAAACTTATCAAACAGCATTTGATAGCAAGTGGCAGAATGCAAGTCAAGTGACTTAAGTTAGGGTCTCCCATGACTGAAAAGATCAAATCTAAGATGTGTTTCAGTCTTAGCAGAATTGGAGAACTCCAGTGATGTCTCTCCCTCTCTGTTTTTGTTTTACTCTCCTCCTGGTGACTTTATTCCCAGGAAACCTTTCTTTGAGGGAAAAAAAAATGGCACTATGAATTCCAAAATTGTGTTTTACTGCCTTAGGCATTCCAGAGTAAGGAGAAGACCTCTTTCCTAAATGTTCAGCAAAATTTCTGGGCAAGTCTTCCTTTGCCTCCATCTTAAATTTAGTTCCCAGATAGTAGACCATTACGATGGCTAGGAGGAGCCTATTGCTGATGGCACCTGTACCACATGGGCTTAGTGTGGAAGGATCGTGGTTACTAAAGGCAAACCAGGTGTGCCGTGGCCAGAAGAGGAGGGATGGGTGTAGAGCAGGCAAATGAATCCTCTGGAGGGATCATCAGACTCCTCTCTCATGTATGCATACACACCCATGCACACACATGCACATACACCCATGTGCAACCCTTAGGCTATAAATATAATTACAAATTCTCTGCATATACTTAAGAGAAACATTAGAATTACAATAGGCAGGTGGCAAGTGGTAAAGGATTAATGTAGACAACAGAAAATACAAATGCTTTGTTACATATGGAAAAATGTGCTCAAAGGAGTGAAAATTAGAGCAATAATGAGAAACCATGTTTCAACCTAATCTAACCATTGTTCTGTGAAATGAATAACTGGTATAAGTATAAATTACTGCTGGTTACTTTGAAGCATTTTAGTCTTCAACCTATGCCAATAGACCTAAAAGCTGTGTGTGTGTGTGTGTGTGTGTGTGTGTGTGTGTGTGTACAATACAATATAGTATTATTGATATCTGGACATAAAAGAAGAAAAAACAATATATGAAGATTATTTCAGTTATTACATATTGTAGCAAAAAATGAAGAACACATGAAAATTAACATAGGGAGGAATTGATTTATTTTATAGTAAAAAGTATCAGGTTATCTTGAGCAAGCTATTCAATCCCTCTGAAATCTAAATTTCTGATTTGTAAATCAAGAAATATATTACATGTTGAATAGCCTTTGTTAAGTAATAATGGATTCATAATGGGAGTAGACTAGAGCATGTGAATGTGGTTGGTTGGGAAGTTATAGCTTTATTGTAACTAAAATCATAATTAGAGTTGTTTTATATATCACCAAGAAGGAATTCCATTACATAATGTTAAATAAAAACACATCAGCAGAATAAATGCACATGAATAAAAAACTGAGAGATTTTTCATTATCATCACTGTTATGTTAGAGTAGCTGTTTATGATTGGCTTTTGGCCCCTCTATTTTCCAAATTTCCTGTGGCCCTATATTTCAGGGGGTATTTGTGACTCTTAGAATAACTAATGCAGGTGAAAGCAGTTTGCAAGATGAATAGTGTCATACTAGAAGAAAGAGTGATGACAGTGATTATTTTAATCAAGTGGGAAAGACAGGGGACTTGCAGTATTAAATAGCGTATCATGGTAAAACACAAAAGTGTTTGATTTGTAAAGTGAATATTTAAGAGTTTGTATATCTCTCCCCACACTCCAGAGAAGAAGGCTCCGAGGCCAGCAAGTACTGGCTGGGTGGTGTCCCAGGGTCTTTAGCAAGGCAAAGCAATGGGGTTGCTCATCCTCTAGTCAACGTCTGTCTGAAGGTAGATTACTAAGTCCAAACATTAACTAAATGAGACCGACTGGGTTATAGATCTAAACAGACTGGGGAACAAATGAGGCCAGAGTGTGAGCAAGTTCAAAATGGAAAGGAGAAAGTGGGAATTTGTGTGCAGCAGCTCAATCTACCATTGGCTTTATCCGAAGAACCTATGGGTATGAGCATAAGGATGCCTCAGGTCTATTGGGGGAATAGACCAGAGAGTGTGTCCTAAGCAGACAAAGGCTGAACACGGGAGGTGTCCAAGAGATCTGGATCTGGCTGGCACTTCGAGTGGTTAGCAACATGACTACAGATGAAAATTTGATCTCTCTGAACCTCAGCGTCCTCGGACACACAATATGGCACAATGTCTACCTTCCATGCATGCCATGAGGAACTGCAGTAATTAATGTGGAATGTTCAGCTGTGACCATGTGCTTCTGCCCTGAGAAGTATTCTGATGGAAAAAACATAATCCATGCAAATATAAGTAATTTCGATGTAATCCTAGTCCTTCACTTTCATTTATATAAGTAATATATATGTATACATATTTCAGTGTCCATGAAGGGACACCATAGTTCCTTCAACATCTCTTAGAAACCTTATTTTTCCCTTTAATACCTACTGCTCTCACCCCAAGCTCTGACTCTATTTGACCCCTTGTGACTTCTACCACTCTAACATTCTCCTGATTCTCCCTTTCGAAAGTCCAAGAATCAGGGGCGCCTGGGTGGCACTGTTGGTTAGGCCTCTGACTCTTGGTTTTGGCTCAGATTGTGATCTCAGGGTTGTGAGATTGAGCCCTGCATTGGTTTCCACCCTTGGTATGGAGTCTGCTTGAGATTCTCTCTCTCCCCTCCCTCTGCCCCTTCTTCCCACCCTCCCCTCCACACACTCTCTCTAAAATAAAAATAAATAAATGTTTTTTAAAAAGCCCAAGAATCAATCTTAACAAACATGACCTTCCTTAGAATATAATGTTGGGGTGAAGACAGGCAACAATATTATAGAAAGAGGTGTATATGGTGACATAAATGTGCCAATGCTTGGTAGATACTAGAGTTTCCATAAATAGCAAAATTATTATTGTTATTTTCTTGACTTTTGGCCAGTCAACCCATTTAGATCCGTGGGTTGAACTTCCCTTCTCTGATTGGTGGGGTAATAAAAATTTTTTGTTGGATTTTAATGAGGATTATATAAAATGACCTACGCCATGTTCACAAATGGGTGTGTATTAAGAATTCCTCTATGGTATACTCACTTAATAAGATGAAAGAAATAACATTTGGATTAGGAAATTATTGTCTTCTTATCACTCAAGTTTCTTGATCAAATACCTTTTTGCTTTGAGTAACTGATAATAGTGTTATACATAAGAAGTAGTCAGGCCGGTGGTGGTCCATAAATAATAACAGTTAATGTCATTGTTATTTTACCAATGAAACCTGGTGTTGTTCAACTCTTTCTCTGTTAGTCTCCTTAGTTCTTCTATATCTTGAATATATGTAGTAACTGTCTCTTGTTTCCTACCGTCAATTCAAATACTTCCAGAGCTATAATATTGATAATAATGATCATTTTATTGAATATATACTATGCATGATACACTTTGATGAGTGAGTTATATCATTCGGGTCTCACAGCATTTTTCTTAGGTGAGTAGGACCATTATCTAAATCGTATAGGTGAGGTGTGGAGAGAGGATGAAGCTCGGCTAAAGTGTATTTTTTGTAAGAGACAAGCAATAACTCAAACCCATGTATTTGCTTCCAGAGTCTCTGTCATTAGTTGTGAATGTTCACCATCTCCCTGAGGTAAGCCTTTATATTTCCAGCCTGAACAACCATGAGAATCTCCCACGTGGCCTCTCTGCCTCTATTATGTCCTGTACTACGTGAATGAGATTTTCTGAAGGCAAATCTAACAAGGTCACTCACCAACTTAAAATACTTTGATAAGTAGATCAATAGTATAAGGTCTAATCTCAAGTGCGAGACTCAACAAATCCTCCTATTTGCCTCTGGCCTACTTGTATATTTCCATCTCTTCCCTCAGCCCTATTCTGTAGTTACTGTAATCAATAGCACAGCTGGAATATACCTTAATATTTGCACCTTTCTGTCCTTGATTATCTTTGTTGAGTTTGTTCTGCTGTTCAGCCTGACTCCTTTTCCCACCTAGAAAATTCCTATTTAGTCTTTGAGGTTCTACTTCATCAGCCAACTGTGAAGATTTTATGGCCATCCTTAGATGAACTGAATACTTCTGCATTGAAACCTCTAGTGTCCCTTTTCTTCTTCTTTGATAAATTCCGGGCACCATGACATGTGTTGTCCACCTAGCGTTAGAGTTGTTCAGTTCCTTGATACAATGCTTTATTTCTCCTATAGCATAGAGTTTGTCACATAGGGGATGTTTAATAAATATTGCCTTATTAAATTATGTAGATGTAGCAGGGTGAGCTGAAACTGTCACCACTGCTCTCAGCGGCTGATAAGTCATGTGAGATTCAGAAACAGACTGTTTCCACAGAGCACCATTAACACCAGTAGTCAGGGTTAGAATTCTGTGAGGAGTAAGGCCAGTCAGCTTCATAGGAAGGCAATGCATACTCCATGTAGACTGCATGAAATTTTACTAAATTAAATTAATTACTTCTACTGGTAAATGATAATTTTAATGATAGGAAATTTAGTTTCCCTTCATATTTTTAGGAGGAAATTCACTTCTGTGTCACCGGCAAAGAAGTAGTTTGGTTGCCATAAAATCAGGAAAAGTTTAAATGGAAAAACTCCATAGGACGTCCTCCAAAGTCGGAGGGCAAGAATTTGCAAGATGTAAGAAGGGACTAAATCTAGGTTTCTGTTACCTGGTGGAGATACACAGGCAGATCTTCTAGAAGGAAAAATGTCTTCCAGGGGGCCAAGGAAAAGAACAAGAACTCTGTAAGAGCTCAGCAAAGTGGCGGCATTCAATATTTCTACTTTTCAAATACCTACAACTAAGGGAGCAGATTAAAGAAACTTTACTGTAAATTTAAATGAAATTAAACACAACCATTTGAAACTTATGTTGTCATTAGACTATAGAATGTAAGCAAGGAGGTGTTCAGAAAGATTATTCTGTGGTCATCTGATAAGCACTAATAAATTATAAAGCAAGAGACATATTTGGGCAGCAATTATAGTCCAAGACCCAGAAACATTGATTCACTTCATTCCTGTCTCGTTATGTTAGGAGAACCTTGACAGACAAACCCTGCAGGCCAGAAAGACATGCAACCTGTATGAAGAGGTGCTCCCTGTGGTTCACTCATAGCCTCCATGGCAGTGGCTTTGCATTTGTATTCCTCATCCAGAAATATATGGAACCATCTAATACTTCCATGGGTTTTATAAATGGCATGGTGATGGCAGCTAAACAACAGCTACAACAACAACAAACAACTAAGAACATCTCCCATTTACTCATGGTGTCATATGCCTGACAACATGATAAGCTCTCCACTATAGTATCTTTATTCTTTGTAATATGTCATAAATATCAAGGTTAGTAGTCCCATTTTATAGGTTAATAGATCATGTTAGAGCATGTTATAGAGCTTACTCGAGGCTAATTTTCTGAAAGGTGGTGGAATTGATATTTGAATCATAGTCTGTTTGAATCACAGACTCCAAGGTCTGTAGGTTTTCTTAATAGAACGTTCTTCTAATACTAACCAGTTCGCTGGTAATATTCATAAATGCCTATGTGTCCTCTGATGAAGAGAAAAAGCCATTGGTAGATTGTTGGGGGAAGTTGAGGAAAGGAAGCAAGTTTTACTGGAACCATAAAAAAGGAAAGGAAGGAACGGAAGAAAGGGGATAAAAAGAAAAGAACACAGGATAAATTTAAAGTTACCAACTAAGAACCCAGGCTTCTCAACAGATGGTTCCTAAGAATAAAAGGCCCAGATCGACTCAGGGAGGATTTTCCGTAAGGCAGTTAGGTCTCTTAAAATTTCTCAGCTCAGTAAGTGCAAATTAAATGTAAAAATAGACACTTCCCATAACATCCTCTATGTAATCTTGTACATTTCAAACTTCAGAAGAAGACTGGATAAAACTGAGTGGAGCTGTCAGAATGCATAGGCCGAATATGATGCAGCCAACACTGAGACGGGGGGTTGCTGGTTGGAGTTCAAACACTTCTGTTTGCCTTTGAAACCGTTTTTTTATAGCCTTCCGCACACACCTTCTGCGTTCCTAGATGCAGAGTGTCTTGCTGCCCAGGACTGCGATCGCTTCTCAGTTCCCACCATGCCTAAGCTTGTGCCCAGCACATAGCTGGTGCTCTCTGCTTCTTGTTTTTCTCCAAATCTGGCCCCTGCCATACGGGAGAGATTAACTAATCACTCAGCCCCTCTTTGTCTTAGTCTCTGTGTTTGAGTTCAAGTAGCAATGATAATAACACCTGTCTCAGAGTTACTGCCAGCAGTGTTTGAAATAACATGTAAAAATGCATAGCACAGCAGCCAGCTCTGTGTTGAGAAATAGACTCACGGCTAGGACTTAGAGGAAATGCAGAGCTGAATAAGACACTTTCCTGATTTAAAAGAATTTATAATCTAGCAGGAGGAGAAGGCAAATTTGAAAGAAGTTGATACAATAGAATGAGCTTTGAAGTCAGACATTGGCTTGAAACCTGTTTTTTCCGCTTACTGCGTGATCTTAGGATATTCCTTAAAATCTCTGTACCTTATGGTCATCTTAAGCAAAAGAAGCCCACGATACTTTTATCAGGGAGGTGTTGTAAACATCAGAGATATTGTGGGTTGTGGACTTTGCAAAGCATGAAGCATGTTGTACTCAAAGATAGCATGCATTATGGTTTTATTAATTCGGATAACACAAACTCACGAGAACGACAATCCAAGAAAATATATCACAAATTTCACTGGGGGAAAATGAATATATTTGATACTGAGATAGTTCAGAAGAGGGGTACCTTCAGTTGGACAAAGAAGGACATGAAAGTGGTAGGATAGGATTTCAAGAAACAGAACATGGGGAAAATTTCAAAGCAGAAAGCCGAACTTGAACAAAATGGTGGGTTCAGGAAAGCTGGCACGGACTTATACAATACTAGTTTGCTCATTTTTTTTTTACAGGGGGTACAATGCAGAATAATGGAAAAGATTGAGGCTTTGATTTAAAAGTTAAGGTGATTGTGTGTATTGAGAGCAGGGGCAATTGTTATTGTAGCTGTTTTGGAAGGTCTGGAGATTTCAAATGTCAGGAAATATACTGGGGATAAGAAGAACAATTGGAAAAATGTATCAGCAGCACAGCCAGTAACAATTAAAAGTAATGACAATGGCTAGCATGATGAGTGTTTACTATGTGACTGACATGCAATATTTTAAATGCATTATTTTTTACGCCCTCACATTATGTACTGTTTTAATCTGTATTTTGCAAACGAGGAAACCAAGGCCGAGAGAGGTTGAGTTAAAGTTCTGGGCCAAACATCAATCAAGCCATTCTGGGTCAAGCATTCACATGAGACCTGTTTCACATCAAAATCCATATTCTCAGATATTTTCACACACTGGATTATAGTTTAAAAATTCTAGATGAAGAGACAAGTTGAAACAAAGGCATAGTCATGAGAATAATAACCAGGCATTTTGCAGAAGTAAACCATTTTATGCTTCCATTTGTCCCCCTGCCTTCGAGAATGAACTCCAAAAAGTTAAAAACACACTAATTTCCCTCATATTAAACATATAATGTGTTTGCTGAATGACTGAGTGAGTCACTGTGCATGTTTTCTGCCAGGTCTGATGGGCATGGAGGCCACTGGCAACAACAGTCGGGCTCTCTCCCCTAGCTAGGAGATCGCCTACGCCAGCATGCGGGAGAGGCATAAGAGTGACTTGTCCTTAGAGAGTGACACAGCAAACCGTTTCATGTCCATCTTGTTCTTAAAATTCTGCAATGACTCCTTATCGTCCCCAAGGTTTAGCTTGACCTCAGGACATGGTAGAAGAGACCCTTAATGGCATGGACTCAGGTTAGACTTCAAGACTAATTTCTTCTACTTTTCCCTTATACCAGGGTCCGATGTACTGATTCGTTAGACATCATTGAAACATGTCACATTATTTTGGGTTTCCTTAGCTTTTTACTTGTCACTTCTTTGAGCCGGAGTACATGTACACTTTTTCAGGCTGTTTTTACTGGCTACCCCCTGTACGGACTCTTCTTAGGACAACTTAGCTCACAACAAATGGTTGGTAGCTCTCCTTTCTCCAGCACATGCTGCCATATCCCTTCACTCTTCCTTCCCACTGTACCACGAAGAACTTTTTTCTGATTCCTCAACCTCTAGCACCAAGCACAGCCCCTGAAAGTCATACAGAATATTCACCAAATTGAGATACTGATATAACGCTGAACACTAAGAACTTAAATGTATTTATTTTCCTAAATATGTTCTCTCCATTAGACCATAAACTAATTGAAGATAAGAGAAATACCTTAATTAACTTAGTATCCATAGTTGGCAAGTGCTGGGAACTGTTTATTCATCGAGTGCATGATCACTATTCTGTCCTAAAGCATAACCTACTCTGGGTGGACTGCTCACTCACATCATCTTACCACCGAGGTAATGACCATCACCAAAACACCCACATCAGTCTTTCACCACCAACAACACTAAATCACCATCACTAGACCAATTTTATTTGGAGGAAAAATTTTAATGCTTTGCAATGAGATGGATGTAAGGTTGAAATCCCAGCTTACCAGTGACTATCTGCTTGATTCTGTTCAATATCTTTATCTATAAAGGAGACATAACAATGTTAATCTCCAAGGCATACGATGGTTATTAAATGAGAAAGGACAGCAAAGCTTAATGCAGTGCCAAGAATAGAGTAAGGGGGGGGGGGTAGTTAAGTGCATTATATTTACCTTCTGCTTCCTCTGTTTCAGTCCATGCTCTGTGCTCAAATGGATGTCTCAACAACTCCCTGCTCAAACTAACAGATCCGACAGTAAACGTGCCTTTGGTGATCACTGGGTCCATGAAGTAGAGATGTAAGAAAAGGGATACATGGCATGAAAGATACTGAAGAGATTAAAGTGATAGGAGGCAATCTCTGCTGACCATTGGGTAAGAAAATGGACTCCTCATTTACTGCCTTCTGTTTGGAAGAAGAAAGTATATAAATGATAAGTAAGAGGTCCTTGATAACTACATTTCACTGAAGACTGTCTTTAGCCTGAAGCTTTTTCTCCCTTTTCACTATACAAGTATTTATGGCTGAAATACACTTCATCATTGTAACATGACAATTATAAGCCTTTCTTGCAGACTGGCCCCCCTTCTATAATCTGCGGGCACATTGGAAAGCACAGAATCTAGAATGCAGAGTCAACACAGAGTCTAGAACATAGAGTCAACATCGAGTCAAATGTTCTGTAAACCTTAGGGTCCCCACATATAAATAAGCTCCAGCATTTTCTTGAACTAGTACTTCTTAAGAAAGGAAATGTATGCAGAGATACATTGAAAACTTGTATTTTTCAAAACTTGAGGCACTTGAGTCTAATGTTTCATTTCTTGGACATGAAAATGTTCAAGTACTAGAATATGTTTAAGGAAAAGGGAAAAAGTAAAAGGAAAGAAATGTTCATTTCCTAATGCCCTAGTGCAAGTTCTCTGTTCATCCTCTTGCACGTGCCATCCATTTACTCTTCATAACCCACCATTTCTACCTACCTTCCAGGTGTGGCACTGAGATTCAGAGGGGTCAAACAGTTCGTGTAGTAGAAGACATTCAGAACTGGGGTCTCTGGACAACTTTATCTCACCAAACCTCTGCATTTGTGTCTTCTCCATGAAAAACTATAAATCTTTCAATGGCTTAGTCACCAATAATGAGACCATGATTCTTCACTGAGAGAACCATCCCTACTATGACCATTGTCAACATTTGGATCTTGTCCATGTAATTAGATTAAACATCTACAAAATAAGAATGCAATTAGTCCCTCCTTAAAGTATCATTGGAAGGACAAAATTGAATAATGCACATGAGATTTGATTTGTTCATTGTCTTGCATTTAGGAAATGTTCAATTAATGTGCTACACTGTGGCCAGATCATAGCATAGATATAAAGTTGGCTTTTTAAGAAGCTGCTACGCAATTTTCCAAGGTGTTTGTAGACATTTCTGTCAGCTTCATATCCTCACCAACATTCGGTATTCATAGACTTTTTGATTTCAGCCCTTTAATGGATGGCAAAAGGCATCTCACTGTAGTATCAATTGGCATTTCTCTGATGACCAATGATGTTCAGCAACTTTTCATGCATTTCTTGGCCACTTATTTATCTTCTTTGCATAGCATGTATTCAAACTTTTACCCAATTTCTATTAGTTTTTTATGATTAAATTACAGAACTACTTCATGTATACTATATACATAATCCTTCACTTGTTGTCTTATTAATACGCTTAATAAGAATCTTTGACAAACAGAAAGGTTTAATATAATGAATAACAATTTAATATATTTTCTGTTCTTTATTTCACCCATCCCCCCACCTACCTCCCGTCTGGCAAACATGTTTGTTCTCTGTATTTAAGAGACTGTTTGTTTTGTTTTTTAGATTCCACGTATAAGTGAAAGCATATGGTATTTTCTTTCCCTGTCTGTCTTAATTCACATAGCATAATGCCCTCTGGGTGCACATTTTAATGCTAGAGATTACTTTTAATGTTCTAAGATGGTGTTGTCTGCCTCAGCTTATCAAGATGTTCTTCAATATTTTCATTTAGGAACTTTTTGGTTCTAGCTTTGAAGTTTAATATCAGATGCATTTTGAATTGACTTTTGTGCATGGACTTGAGAAGAGTCTAAAATATTTATTACAGATAAATGAAAATGCATGTCCACAAAAAGACTTGTGCACGAATACTCATAGAACTATTATTTAATATGGCCAGTAGTCAGTAAAATAATTTGTCAGCCAAACACAGAAATGAATAAATAAACTATGGCATATTCATGGAGTGGGATACCGCTCATCACTGAAAAGGAATGGGCTACTGACATATGAGACAATATGCATGGAAGTAAAAAACATTATGTTGCATGAGAGAAGCAGGCACAAAAATAAATTGACACATGATGTCATTCATGTGAATTTCAAGTGCATAGAAAACTAACCTTCAGTGCCAGAAGTCAGAAAATACTTAATTGAGGAGGTAGCTAATTGACTGGAAAGGGTATGAGGGAACTTTATCGATCCTATTTTGGGAAGTTGTTCATGGATGGATTCAATGGTTGAAACCAACAAGCAGTATAAAATCTATACATTCCATCTCAAAAAAATAAAGTAAAATAAATAAATAAAATAGGAGAGGAGTGACTGGTTACATGGTTTTCTGCATAAAACAACCAGCTTGTGCAAAGACCCTCCTTTTCCACTTAGAAACCCCTCCTCTCTCTCCTCTGTTTCTGACCAGGGTTGCTGGTCCTTTGGCCATGCCCAAGTCAGCATCCCTTTGGGGAAGGAGGCACAGCTCTCCTGCCGGAGGTGTTCACCAACTGTGGAAATCTGCACAACACCGTACCCCAAATGCCAGGAACCCTGTCATAGTCTTGCCCTCCTCTTGCGTGTTCATTGCTCACTGATCCTTTTAGCTTCTGAAAAAAATACAATGATGAGTGTATTTTATTCAGGAATTTGTTGCTGAAGAAACTGAACTCAGAAAAGTTAAACAACTACTCACGGGCTCAAACATGATATTTTAAATATCATTTAGTGCTCAAAAAAAATAAGCACTAAAATCCAGTGATGTGTGAGAGCCCTCTGTTTGTGCCACTCTGATGCCTCGAGAGCAAGGGGGCCTTGCAGTGCCCTCAGGAACAATTTACGTTCTGGAGGGGAAAAAAGTCTGCTTGTTTAAGAACAGTGCAAACACTTTCAGCCCTTCAGATTTCTACATGTATCAGTACTGAAAAGCTAATTAATTCATATCAGTTGGAGAAAAAATTATGTTAATTTACTATGTATTACATATTTTTGTGTCTGTGTCCCAAAGTAATAGTGAGTTTGGGGTGTTTAATTTTTCTTTCCTCTCACTTAATTTATATATCATTACTTCATAAATAGTGATTCATTCATTTAACATTTATCAAATACTTAATGTGTGAAAATTCCAGATATACTTACAGAAAATAATATGTAAAAGTATAAGAGAATTTTGTATCCAGCACATATTTTGTTTAAAGCACTTGCTTCCTGCCTAGCTTCATTCAAAACATGTAAGACAATACTTCGTTCTTGGAGCATTTACAATTCAGTTGTAAGAGCTATTTTTTTTTACAAATTTCTTTTTAATCAGTTCATCGCTTTCACACTGCTTTATCAACATTTTTAAAGGTTTTAAACTGGCTACCCCAAAAAACAAAAAGAACCAAACAGGATAGGCAAACAAACCAAAATGATTTCTACATTACTGAACCGAAATGGTAAAGGTACTGGAAGATAGTAGGACAAAAATAACAGAAGAAAAATGAAGCTGGAAATAGTCTAGTCCAACAAAGTTTTCAGAGTTTCTTATAAACTTGCTATTGGTTGTCAAGAAATTTTGTTCTGACCTCACTAGTGGGCCCTTCAGAGAGGGGCATATGCCATGCTGCAGTTTCACGGTTTCCACAACTTAAGAGTAAAAACCACCAGCTATTTCACCAGCAAAAGGTAGGTTTATTTGGGAGTAAAAGAAAACTGCAATCTGGGACAAACAAGTTGTGGCAAAGTCACGGATAAGACCAGAGAACAAAGGGGAGGTAACCTGTTCTTAGGGAGAAAAGGAGGAAGTTGGAGGGTGTTATAAACTAAAAGTCCTTGGAGTAAACTGGGAATTCCTACTAGACTGGCTTCTCATTGGCTGAGCAGTTTATAGATGGACGCAGGAGGAGATAAGGAAAGCAGTTATCCCATAGGCTAGGATAGTAAAATAATGTCTGCATGCAAGGTCAAGTCCATGTGAAGTCAAATTCGGCTCGTCCTGCTGGGTCTGCAGTTGACTACAAGTGGTTGTGAGGGTTCCCATGACTAATTTTCATACCATTTTATTAAGGAAAATAGCTGCTCAGCAGAAAACAATTATTACCAAGACACTATCTCTTCATAAGCAGAAGACTGCAATGCAATCGAAAATACTGACAGTTATGTTGGGAAGAGGAATTTTTTTTGTAATTAAAATTCTTCAGGAAGGTATACAAAATAGCACAAATGCATAAGACATGAATACTCAACTCAAGACATGTTAGTTATGACTTACATCAATTGCAAATATTGATAGAAGGATACTCCCTTTATCCATTTCTGGAGGAAGAGACACACTACAGAACTCTTTTTTTTTTTTTTAATCATCTGAAAAATAGTGGCTTTGAGGATCACTGGACACTATATGTCAGAATTGGGAAGAAATGTCTTTCTTTATAATGATGGGGTTTTAAAATTCCACCACGACAGAAGATGGCTCTAGGACAGTTACAACAAGGATTAAGCTGAGAAAGATGTGAAGACTTCTGCTTCTGGTTATAGAAAACTAGATTGTATCAGATTAATAGTCCCAAGGAGAACAATTTGGTGAACCAGATACAAAATTTAAAAAAAACATGTATGTTTGAAACCAACTCTGAGCCACCAAGCTTACAGGACTTGAAGGGGGAAAGTCTTTAACCAAAAAAAAAAAAAAAAGAAATATGCAAAGATTATCCAGTATCCATGCTAATTTTCCACACAGGGGATTTCCTAATTCATTAGCACAGGCTATATTGAGAAGTAGAGTGGGATTTATGTAAAAAGCTGAAAAACTAAGTTAATCCAATATTCTAACAGGTTTGGGAACATACACGTTGAATGACAGGACCTGCAGGAAGAGGGTCCCTAAAAGACACACAGCCTTCCAATAGGCTACATATGGGAGTAAGGGAAGAAATGAACAAGCTTTAATAAAGATTGACCCCCAGTTTCAAATCAGATCAATCTTAGACTGGATTAAAGTGATTTGCTCCTATCCTATTTTAGAGAAGGGAAAATAAATTCTAAATATGGGAATATAAGACTATCCAGAACCTTAAATAATTTTTAAAATATTTCATGGCATTCAGTTAAAAATTAGCATGGATACTAGAGACAAAAGTAAAATAATTTAAATTAAAATAAAAAAAGACATTAGAAAAGCACTCGAGATCTGTGTGTTAAAATTACAAGACATAGAAAGTAAAATAAATGTGCTATTATGTTCATGAGAATGGATGACTTGATGGACACTGACAACAGAAAATAAGCATCGGTAAAGACAGAATTATATTGAAATTCTAGGAGATAAAATTAAATAATTGAAATTAAGAACTCAATATATAATATTAACAGGGATTAATATGATTGAGGAGAGGATTATTGAAGCAAAAAACAAGTGAGTAGAATATATAAGACAAATATATAGAGAGAAAAAAGGATGAAAATGCAGAAGAATTTTTTTTTATTGAAATGGTTAAATAAAACCTACAAAAATGAAAGGATATGTTTCTTTCATGAATTAAAAGCCTTGGTATTTGAAAGACATGGTTCTTCCTAATCTGTCCTGTCAATTCATGAAGTTCCATTCAAATTCTCAGCTAGGAAATCAGAAGGGTAAGCAAGTGAACACAATTTAGAAGAAAAATAAAGCCATCTGTCATATACTAGCAGATATCAGATGTATATAGCCTCTAATTCAGACTTGTTATTGGCATTAGAGTAAATACATGCATAATTAATGGGAAAGGAAGGAGAGCTCAGAAACAGATCCACCCTTATGCAGCATTTGGTGTTTAGAAAGGTAAAATGTACAGGGACTCTGAGCCACAAACTGAGGGTTTTGGAGGGGAGGGGGTGGGAGGGTGGGAGAGCCTGGTGGTGGGTATTGAGGAGGGCACGTATTGCATGGAGCACTGGATGTGGTGCATGAACAATGAATCTTGTAACACTGAAAAAATAAACATATTTGGGGAAAAAAGGTACAGGGAAAAATATTCTTCCAATGAGGGATTCTGAATCAATTAATATTTGTACTAAGAAAGATAGAATCCGGCTTCTATCTCATATGTCAAACACTGGACATAATACAATCACCGTGAATAGTAAAATAGATAAATAAATGTTAATACAGAATATTATGCAGTGATGTAAAGAAATGAACTACTGCCTTACGTAACAATATCAGTGAATATCACATTATTTAAAAGTCACAAAAACACAAAAAAGCACAAACATGATTTTTATAAAATTTATATTCTATATATATATATATATACACACATACACACATATTATATATCAGACAAAACTAATCTATGATGTTAAAGGTTAAGGTAATTAGTTAGCTTTCAGAAAGTGGTGGAATAGTGACAGGATAGTGATAGAGGTATATCCGGACAGCTGCTAATAAATATCCTATTTCTTTATCTGGTAGGTGGGTAGTGACACAGGCACATTTACTTTGGAAAATGCATCATTTTTACACTTAAGATTTGCGTGCACTTCTCTCTTTCTTTCTCTGTGGGGCATGTATGATTACCTCCTTTGAATTACATAGAACCAGAGAGAGCAGAGTTACACATAAAAGAAAAACTTAAAAATATTCTTGTCACTGATCATGAAAAGATGTTATGTGCATTCATTGACACAGAATGAAATTTGTGAGTCATATCGGGAGAAAATATGCTGAGGTTATAGGGCTGTCTGTGGTAAGGTAGAGAGGAAGACTGTGGAAAGAAAGAGAAATGTTAAATTAGTTAAGGAAAACTAAAAACCTGGTATCTTGTAATGGGTATGTTCTTCCAAATCTTGCCATTGCCCAACTTATCCTAAAATTGTGCAATCAGATAATTGAAAATTAGAGAAACATGATCTTATTCTCCAACACTCACAGCAAATCAAGGCTGTGATTTTTTTTTTATAAAAAATCATTTTATAAGTGAATTTTATAAATTTTATTTTCTAAAATAAAATAATTATTTTTTTATAATACTGTTTTTTTAAAACCAGTATTAAATGGTACACATTTTATTTTATTTTACCTTATTATTTTTTAAAATTTTAAATTTATTGATTTGAGAGAGAGAGAAAGAATGAGCAGGAGGGGCAGAATGAGAGGGAGAGAGAGTCCAAGCAGAATTTATGCTGAGTGCCGAACCCAACTCAGGGCTTGATCCCGTTACCCTGAGATCATGACCTGAGCCAAAACCAAGAGTCAGACACTTAATAGACTACGCCACCCAGTCTCCCTGGTGTGTGTTTTATTATACCCTTAAATGCAATAAAGTTTGCATTTCCTTGAATTTTTTAGACTTCAAGAATACATTTAGGATTCATCAATAAAAGTCTGTGGGCAAGACTTCTCTTTCTTGGAAGCTGAAGGAGAGACACTGTCCTCTACTTCCCTGGCTAAGTACAACTAAAACCCCTCGATATTATATATAAAACAAACATTGAAAATTCTGAAAGGTGGAAAGAAGAAAGCATACTAGCTTTTGGAAATCAAGACCCAAGGAATGGCACAGTAAAGAGTTCCCTGAGCTTGCTTTTTACCTTACATATCCCAGACTTGGAGTGCAAGAAGCTAGCAATCTAGAAACACAGGGAAGGGAGGAAGGGAGGAAGGGAGGAAGGGAGGAAGGGAGGAAGGGAAGGAAGAAAGAAAGGAGAGGAGAGATGGAGGGAGGGAGGGAGGGGGGGAGGGCGGGAGGAAGATGCCTAGTTTTTCTAGCTAAAGGACCAGGACAGGGCGTCCTTACAAGGCATAAAACGTTTCCCTAGTCAAACACCACTAACAAAGCTGTACCCCACTTCACTCACACAGCAAAGGCCCAAGGTGCAGTGAACTTGTATAACTCATCAGGCAAACCAATGATTAAAACCTGTGCAGCAATGAATGAAACACGGTTCACTGAGTTAAATTTGAAACATGAAACTATAAATTTCTAGAAAAACTCAGGAGAAAATTCTCAGAATATAGAATAAGACAAAAATTTCTTAGACTCGACACCAAAGTCATGATACTTTCTGAGATTCTCCCAGCTAGATCCTCGAGAAAGTGAGAAGAAGAAAAGGAGGGGAAAGGAAAAGGAGGACTGAGGAGAAGAAGAAAGAGAAAAAGAGAGAGGGTGGGGGAGGGATAGAGAAAGGAAAAAGAATTCTAAAGGGCTAAAATCTGAAGAAAAAACTAAATATAGTCGGCTCATTGAGCATGCAAACATTCATTCATTTATTCCACCACATTGTGTTAAATTAAGGGTCCTGCCAAATTAATGTCAAAGTTTCTTCAAAATTTGACATATGTACTCTTATAAATTACATGTTTTCTTAATCAAAAAAGAGACAGTTATATTTTGAGGAGCAACTTAGGCAATTTTTAAGAAGATAAAGGAACAACCATTGACTTGTCCAGGGAGCTCTGATACTCAGGCTGTAGATTTGAGCATATAAACCAGCAGGTCGGGACAAAACAGAAATTAAATGGATGTAGGTGGGTCAAGGTTATATTTCCCAAATTACAGTGTCAACTCAGCTAGGAGGCTCTCTACATGGGGCTGCTTTGGGCTGCATGTGACAGAAAAATAAAATAGCAGTGGATTAAGGATGATGGCACCCTCTACTCAGCCCAAAACAGAACCCAGACTCACATCAAACTTACTGAAAAAACCTCTAACTCCAGGATCTCTGGGGGTCATGGGAACTTCTCTAGAGTCCGAATCTGAGTCCTTTCCAGCTAATAAGTTTCCAGAGAAGAAACGCTTTGGCACAGGCTTCTGCCACATAGACCTGAGCTTGACTTTTATTTGGAAATGCTGATTCCTCAAAATCTTAGTGGACTTCCAGGGTGTTTGTATATTTTATGTGCAAATAGCCCCAGCCAAAGAAGTTGTCACAACATGCATTTCAAACACAGTAATTTTTGCCTTTTACCAAGAACCTCCCTGTTCTATGCAAGTGTCTCTTACTTTAATGGCTTAAGGTCACTTGAAACAATAGGCCCAGGTAGGAAACACACTGGCTCTGACTCAAGGTGCCTCCTCCCAGACTGTAGGGGGAATAGTTAAAGAATGGTGGGATTTCTGAAAAAGATTTGAGTCGCATTCTTAACTTCCACTATGGTTGCCATTTTACAGGGACCCTTTACAATTGCTTAAAGTTTCTATAGAAAAGCAATTTGTTTTCCAACCCTGCAATGCTATAAATAATAAGCCTCTCAGTGAGTTTAGAATACAAGCCACACACATATAACAGGTCCCTTAGCACTGTGATATTTCTTTCCATTCATTCTGTACAGCGTCATGGAATGACTTTGCCTTTATCTAGTATAAGGTGAACCTATATACCATCTCACTTGGGATAATCCTGGCTCATACTCCTTGTCCAGACAAATTTATTAATAGTTCCCCCTTTCACTGTGAAAGAGTCTGAGTTTGGAAAACAAATTATGTTTATCTTTCTCTTGTCAGACTTCACCAAATGGATCAAGAAGGAACTATACACACCACCATTTTAAGTGTTTTCTATAATTTTGCTTAGGACTCCAGCCTTGTTCATTGCAGGGTCTGAGTCTGGAGATTAAGCCAACAATAGTTAAGCAAAATCTGGCTTTGCTTCACAGAAGTTACAAGATTTCCAGACCACAACGGGTAGACCCACCTGCCTGTTGCGAAAGCCTTTCCATTCATCTAAAGCACATTTTGGATTCTCTTACCAACAGCATTTAAATTCTATATCAACTAGTGATTCTGTTTGGTTATGTTTAATTGAATACCTAATGAATGGTGGCATAAACATGTTACATGTTTCAACATGGAGACAATAGCTGATATTATCATTCCATTCTGGGACTGCAATTTTTTTTTTTTTTTTTTTTTTAAGTAGACCCCATGCCCAACATGGGGCTTGAACTCATGACCGGGAGATCAACAGTCACATGCTCTACCAACTGAGCCAGCCAGGGCCTCCTAGGACTGCACTTTTCAAAATGTGTCTATGGACACAGAGATTTCCCCAGAACCCCTCCAGGGGGTTTGTGGAACCTATGCCATTTTCAGAATAATACTAGATTACTTGCTTTCATCGTGTGGAACTTGCATTAATGATACAAAAAAAAAAAAGTGGTGGCTGGAACTGTGGGCATCTTAGTACAAACCAGAGTAGCGGAATCATTTATAATAGTAAGGATTTGTCTCTTTATTATCTTATGCTTAAAGAAAAAAGAAAAAAGCCCATTTCACTTTAAAATGTTCTTGATGAAGCAATAAAAATATTAATTTGATCAAATGTTGAGCTTTATTCTAGATGACAAAATGAAAAATACATATAAATCACTTCTGATACATACATAAGCACAATGGTTGTCTCCAAAAATAACTGTAGGTGTTTGAAATGCAAGGTGAACTATGCTTTTTTCCATAGGGCATGATTTTTACGTGGAAACAATGACTGAGAGACAAACTACCTGTGTTCAGACTCAGTTGTGTAGCATGTATTTCCTCAGGAACAAACTAAATGAATGCGTCTTTTTTTTTTTTTTAAAGATTTTATTTATTTATTTATTAGGAAAGAGAGAGAGTGAGAGAGAGCATGAGAAGGGAGAAGGTCAGAGTGAGAAGCGGACTCCCCATGGAGCTGGGAGCCCGATGCGGGACTCGATCCTGGGACTCTGGGATCATGACCTGAGCCGAAGGCAGTTGCTCAACCAACTGCGCCACCCAGGCGCCCATGAATGCGTCTTTTTAAATAAAATGATTGGCATTTGGACGCCTGGCTCAGTTGGTTAAACAACTGCCTTCAATGCAGGTCATGATCCTGGAGTCCCGGTATTGAGTCCTGCATCAGGTTCCCCACTCAGCAGGGAGTGTGCTTCTCCCTCCGCCCTTCCCCCCTCTTATGTTCTCTTCATTCTCTCTTTCAAATAGATAAAATCTGTAAAAAAAAAATAAAAATATAAATAAATAAAATGATTGGCATCATTGCCAATGATAATATTTGAGTTTACAAATAAAAATCAATTTTGGAAAAATTGTTATCTCCTACCATGAGATTGGCTGTTTCTCAAAACTTCAAGACTTTTCTTATGAAAATATTAGCCATACCAACAAATTATTTCTTCATGTTTCAAAATTAAATATGCTTTTAGTTGGGAGAGCTACAAAATCAGTGGGCTGATATTTTTAAATGACTAATTGCAAGGTTAACACCATGGGTAAAAGACGCACTCAAAATGCAAGACTGACCGGTGAGTGTGGGTGTAACACAACACAGAGCTTATGACATTCATTTTAGATTCCATATTGCAATTCATCTCTAAGAAACTTCACCCTAATCAAGTTTAGTTTAGCATCAAGGTATCCACAATGATTTAAAAAGATTACTAAAATACACTTTTCTTTCCCAATCACTTAGCTGTGTGAGGCCTGATATTCTTTACAACCCTTAAAAAGTAAAATAAAACTCACAAAATATTGAATGCAATAGCAGAGATGAATCAAGCTGTCTGTTTTTAAGCCAGGCCTTACAATTTCTTCCAAAAAACTAGAGCAATGCTACTATTCCTTCTAACACTTTGATTTTTGAAAAATGAAGCACATTGAAAAACAGAAACACATAAAAACATGCCATTTATGTTAATATGTAATGTGATTAATGTAGTTATTTTAAAGTGAATAAGTAGTGAATTAAATAAATAAATAATGGATAATGGATAAATAAATAATAAGTTAGTTTTATTAAAAGTAATAAATAATTACTTCTTAATTTACATCTATGCTAATTTTCAATAGCTAAAACAGATTTAAACATAAAGTCTCTTGAGCATTCATTAGATGAAGCTTGAGACCAATATTTTAGGAACACTTCTATAAGGCAAATAATTACAACTTATAAAAATATAAACTCTCCTATTTTTCCTATGAATACATAGTAATTGTGGATTGTTAAAACCAAGAAGATTCAAACAGAAAGTAATATTATGGTATTATTATTTTTAATCTAATATGTTAAAAGACTAAGAACGAAAAGTTTTTGTTTTTTTGTCTAAAGTTAAAGTGTTAAGGGATTCAAGCAAAGGGTCATCAGAATGGCCCATTTTTGCAGAAGTGTATTCTTCTAAATTAGAGAAAGTAATAATTGGGGCAAAATTCTATATTTCATACTGATGATGATAATAAAATTGTTATAATAGCTTTTCAGAAAGTAAGGTATCAAAAGAGCTTTAAAAATTCATATCTTTGACTCGGTAATCTCAGTTTTAAGATTCCAGAATGATCAAACTATGACTTGGAAATACATCAAAATTAAGCAAGTCTAAAGAATTTTAATTGCAAATATATTTATCCTAATATCATCTACAACAGTAACATGCTGGAAGCAATACTGAGTAATACTGAGAGTATTGACAACAGAATATTCTGCAGCCAGAAAAATAACATTTATTAAAGTGTATGTTAATATAGGGAAACAGTCAGTATAAAAGCAGACATAACTAAGGCAATACTTAGATATGTTTAGTTTGAAATACATGTATCAGGAAGCAAAATAGGACAAAATAAATTACACATTAAACTCGAAATGTTGGAAATGAATCAAGTAGCTAAAACCAAAGGAAAGGAGACAAAACCAACAAGGATAACAACATGATGAACGAAGTAGAGAACACAGCAACAAACACATCAGCCTACCTTTACAAAATTAAGAGGTGTTACTTTGAAAAGAAAATACATTGGACAAAATCTCTGGTCTGGGAATATAAATTGAAAAAAGGAGATATATCTAAGACTAAAAAAATGATATTGCAAGCCATTATACACTAATAGATTTTAGAACCAGAGGAAATACGTAATTTAAAACATATTAAATGTCAAATTTGCTCAAAAAACAAATGGAAAACCCATAAATTAAAATGTATTCAATACATTGAAATAATGGTCAAACACCTCTCCAACCGCAAACCGGGTAATAGCATCAATAAATGTTCACAAAATGCCCTACTTCCTAGTAAGAGTTAAATTGCTCAAGAAAATGGAAGGAAAAACATTGGGCCTATAATTTAATGAAGTTATTTTTACTCAGTTCAAAACCAAATGAGGAAAATGGATGATTATAGGCTCAGTTCACACACCGTTACACAATCAGAAATAGTAAATAAATATTTAACTATTCAAATTATACATTATGGTAAAGGTGACTACTCTCAGACCACAGTGGCATTGAATTTGAAATAACAGAAAGATCACTGAAAAAATGCCAAAATACATGTAGAGTAAACAACACATGTTTGGAGAAAGTCAATGGAAACAAAAATTGATTCTTTGAAAAGATCAATAAAATCAATAAGACTCTAGTTTGACTAAGAATAAGAAGATAACAAATCACTAATATCAGATATGAAGCAGGACACATCCCTGCAGAGTCCATGGAAATGAAAAGGATAATAAAGAGATACTACGAACAGTTGTGTGCCTACAAAATTGATCACCTAGATGAAAAGGGCTGCTTACTTGAAAGGCACAGACTGCCCAAATTCACACAAGAAAGAACAGACTAACTGAATAGGCTTTTATCTATTAAGGAAATTAAACCAATAATTAATAATTTTCCAAAACAGAAAGCAACATATCCAGATATGTTTCCTGGTGAATTATAATAAATATTTAATGAAATTATACCAATTCTCTATAATCCCGTTCAGAGTACAGAAATGCTTCCCAACTCATTCAGTGAGGCCAGCATTGCCCTAATTCCACAATGAGAAATAGATGTTCTAAGAGAACTACAGATCAGTATCTTTCATCAGCATAGATGAAAGAATCCTCAATAATACATTAGCAAATTGAATGTAACAATGTGTGAAAAGAATTATACATCATAAGCAAGTGGGATTAATCCTAGGTATGCAAAGATGGTTCAACATTCAAAAGTCAACAGACTCAAACACATCAACAGGCTAAAATTAAAAATTGCAAGTTCATATCAGTAGATGCAGAAAAAGAATTTGACAAAATCTAACACTGATTCATGATAAAAATTCTCACTCAACTAGGAGTAGAAAGGGAAGTGCGTATTCTTGATAAAGACTATCTACCAAAAAACGCTACACCCATCATCAGATTTAATAGCAGGAAACTTGAAGCTTCCCCACTAACATCAGAAACAAGGCAAGGACCTCCCCTGTCCCTTCCATCCACTCGAGGTGAATTCTACCTCATATCTCACCTAATCTTGATTCAGATAACTAGATAAGATTTTGGGCTTTAGACTACAAAATTGATGCTGGAATGAGTTAAGACTTTGGAGGCTGTCAGGATGATGGAATGCACTTTGTAGGTGAGATGGATATGAATTTTGGAAGGCCAGAGGCAGAATGTTATGGATTGTATATGTGTATTGCCTCAAAATGTGCATGTGAAGTCCTACCCCCCAGAGTGATGGTACTTGGAGATGGAGCCTTTAAGAGTGATGAGGGTTTGGTGAAGTCATGAGGGTGGGGCCCTCAGGATGCAGTTACAAGAAGAGACACCAAAGAGCTTCCTGTGATCTCCCTGCACACACACAAAGGACTCACGTGAGCACACAGCTAGATGCAGCCACCTGTAACCCAGGAGAAGAGGCCTCAGAATGAAATCTGCTTTCCCTCAATGTTGGTCTCAGATGTCCAGCCTCCAGAACCATGAGAAAAAAAAAAGACTTCCGTTCTGAAAACCACCCCATCTTTGGTATTTTGTTATAACAGCCAAGCTGATTAATACCTGCAGTGACCACGAAAAACATGTGTGAACCTGAATCTTGTTTCCTCCTCCAAAACAGGCGTGAGTACCAAGCAAAGTTTGCCTGATTGTTGTGTGGTGTAGTTAAGGACTTTGGGCGTTCCATCTCCAAATGGAACGAGATTCTCCAGAATTAATTCTCTGTTTCATAGTTTCATAACTATAAATATTAAGGCAAGTTAAGCAAACTACTTCTCTCATTTGTTCCCTCATCAGAAAACTGGGCATGATAATAAAATCTACTCCATAGGGTTGCGGTGGGAATTACAGGGATTAGTAGTCATTGTGGTGCTGCATAGTAGGTGCTCGGTAAGTGTTACTTAAGGAGGAAGAGTGTCCATTCAAACAATATGCATTTTCTCTACATCGCTGTATCTTTCCATGTTCAGCTTTCGTGCTTTATACATCTGACTTTGACTCACCTTCTTTCAGCTCCAGCCTGCATGGTCCTCAAACCCAGCCCCAGTTCTCGAGTCCTGGAGCACCTGTAGGTCCCCGCGGGAGGTGTCTGGCAGCTGCGGAGTACCATTAAGATGCAAGAAAGAAAAGTGGAAAATATTTTTTAAAAAGGGAAAAAATGGAGCCGTCTCTAATTTCAGTTTGCCTCCTAATTAACAAAGTAATTAAAAACACATGGGCAAAGTGGATAGCTCTATGCCATGTTGGCATTCTGAATGGCAACTTCCTGGGGGAAGAAGGAGGGATGATTGATGCGCTCTTCCTTCTCTTCTTTTGTTTTGAAAGCTCAGAGTTCCTTTGGGCTTTGGCAAAGGCATTGTTTTTTTCCCATAGCAAATACACAAATCTCGAGGTCTGGCCCAAGAATTTTAGCCAAAACAGCAATGCTTCCTGCTAGTTGAGTAATTTGCAACCCACAAAGACATTCAAATATATAAATTCAGCTCCCACAACAGCCCGGTAAGACTGGCAAGGACTATCTTCCCCATTTTACAGATGAGGAAATCACATTCTGTTCCATACACACCATGACATATTTGAAAGAGGAGGTCATATTTTATTTATGTACTATGAATTCCGGAACATAGGGACGCATCTGGGGAACACATGAAGGAATTGGTGGGCGCGAGCAGGAGGCACACGGGAGATTGAGGGCTGGCGCAGGTCAGATCTGTATGTCCAGCAGCAGGCTGTGTGGTCAGCTCTACCCCTCAGCGAGTTTTGCCACCTTGAGCACTTCCTGTCTCTGTGGCTGTTGAGACCTTTGTGGAGATTAATATAAAATGATTACAAAGTGCCTGGGACATAGCACGTGCTCATTACTGCCAGCAGCTCCTTACTCTGCTTTCAGCACTCATGGTTTTTAAACCAGCTGCCGTGGGCATTTGCTTGGTGTGGGGCATGACCGAATGTGACAATTTAATGTGAAAATGTCTTGTCAGGAAAGAGAGGAAATTTGATTTGTTAACTCCTTGTGCCCAACACAATGGTAGAATATGCATATCGCCCATAATATGTACACTACCTCATCTAAATTCATATTAAATATTTTGATATTGGCCTCGTTTGGCATTTTACGTATGAAGCACCCATGAAGAGCTGGCAAGTACAATAATTCTTTTCACATATATACTGTCATTAAAACTATGCCAGTCTGAAAAGTAGTCAACGCTAACTCTAATTTGACAAGTACGCATATCAGGGCTCAGAGAGGATGGCTGTCTTTCCCCAAAGCAAATACTCAGGACATGGGGTTGACAATCAGAAGTATCTTCGTGGGGTGCCGGAGTAGCTCAGTAGCTGGGCGTCTGCCTTCGGCTGGGGTCATGATCCCCGGGTTCTGGGATCCAGCCCCACATCGGGCTCCTGCTCAGCGGGAAGGCTGCTTCTCCCTCTACTGCTTCCTTTGCTTTTGTTTCCTCCCTCGCCGTGTCTCTCTCTGTGAAATAAATAAATAAAATCTTAAGAAAAAAAATAGTATGCCTACTTCTCCAGCCAACACACACACATACACAAACACGTAATATGTACGGGCGTGCACTTATTACGTAGTGGTGCTGTATTTTAGCTCTTTGTCATCTTTAATTACTTCAGTTGTCACAAAAGTAATCTTAGATATTTTATTGATTTTGGTCACTGGGTTTCATGCACCGTTTCTCCTAAGAAGGATACATTCCTGGAACGAGTATATAAGCATATTTCAATATAGTTACAGTCTGTAAAGGATGTGCGGTGGCTTAGCCATGGCGGTTAACAAAATAACCTTAGGGAGGGACCACCTGGATCTCTCTCTGCCCAGATTCTACTGAACTTTCCTCCTGTGTTCCACTAAATGCTTGTCTCCATAACATGACTGTGTTGATGTAAGGTCAGGCCGAGAAGAGGGCACTGCAGTTGAGGGGTTTATTTAGCTAGAAGGTAACATATGAACCCCAGAAACTGGACAGGGACAGGGAAATATAACTCAGGTAAAGGAGTGGAAGAGGGATACTGATCAAAACAGGTACGAGAGGGCTCCCCTTAACTATGTGGGTGCTGAATGCTATGGACATGAGTTCATTTCTGCCACTTGCTGGCTACGTACTCTTAGGAAGGATATATAAATTTTTGAGCCACAACTTTCTTATCCAGGAAAGGGGTAGATACAATGATATGCATATCACAGTGTTGTTTTGAGGATTATATATGCCTGATGTACAAAATCAAGGCTCAATAAATGTTATCTGTTTTCACTGTTTTTGCATGTTATTGCTGAAGAAAATCAAAGAAGATGGGGAATGACCCTCTTGAATTCAGAAAGCTAGAAAATGATAGAGATTTCATCACCTGGGCGTCTAGAACCTGCCTTCATAATACCACTTTCATCTTTGCCCCATCTAGGTGCCTAGACTTAATTTTCACATTTTTTTGGTCTTGATATCAGCAGCCATTGTCCTTCCATGTTTTATTTTTTTGTGCATGAATTTAGCACCACCCAACATACTATTTATGCTAGTTATTATCGTTTTAATTTTCTTTTTCCCTAAAATAATATTAAGCTTCATGAGGACAAGAATTTGTATCTTTTTTTAAATTGTTTTTCTCTTAGTGGCTGGAAAAATGTTAGGCAAGTGGATGTCCAATAAATATTTCTTGATTGAATAGTAGATGTGTAATTCATTTATGGTAAAAAAAAATAAAAAGAAAGATGAGTTCTTCTTACTGCTTAGGCTAGCCAAGGTGAAATTTTATAGAAGAAATGTAGATTAAGGAGCAAAAAGGCATTTTCATCAAAGACTAGCGTAGGTACAAAGTATAAGCCCATGCATGCCTTTGGGCATGGACAAAATGTAGTTTCCATTGGAGAAAACTGGAAAGAATGAACATCAGTAAACCAAGTCACATTCTCTAAAGTTCGACTTTCAAAGTGTGTATTTTTTGCAAGCAATCATAACTGATCACCTGATAAATCTGAAACTAAAAAATTTCCAAAGCTTCTGTCTCTAAAGTTGAATGTATAATGTGTTGGGGTTTTTTTCTTCTTAAGTAAGGCTAAACAATTGACTATCAATCCATAATGTTTTATGAAACAGGGGATGCCGCAGCATTGCTAGGTCCAATATTTAGTGAGAAAAGGCATTTACTTAGGCAAGGAGCTGAAGCAGAGCTGCCCTCTTCACCACACCAGCTTTCCATCTGCACCTGGTGCCCTTTCTTCCCCTGCAGGAGCCTTGATCTGCTCATTAGACATGCAACAAAGAGCCAGCCTGTGGAGCACACATTCATATTCATAACTCAAGTCTGCTGGAATTTTTTTTTACATTTTTTTTCTTTCTAGGAACTCATGGTAACAGGAACCAAATATCCAAGCAGTGCAAATGGGACTGATGTGTGGGTCCTTGATTCAACCTTCTCCATTGCTGCCTCCACACTGCTGTCTGGTGGTCTTTACAGCAAGGTTACAGAACAATGTTACTTCCCTACTTAAAAAAAACTTTCAAAGGCCCACGCCATCTCTGGAATAGGTATGTTTTTTCAATCTTATTATGGGAGGATCTAAATTCTCTAACTCGCCAGATTCAGATCTTTATTTTCCTTGTATTCTCGTAAGTACCATTTTAACAGAATTATTGTGGTATAATTTACATAAAACAAACTACGCACATATATAAGATACATATTCAGATAAGTTTTCAACTATACATATACTTTGGAATGTATTACAACAATCAAAATGAAAGTTGACTCATGCCCCTTCGTTATCACTCCCCTTTCTGTCCTCATGAAACTACTCAGCAGCTTTCTTTCACTGACATTTAGTGTATATTTTCTAGAGAGTTTTATGTCTTTACTATTTTTCCCTTTCCCATCATTCGTTCTTCTTCTTTTTTAGTTGATAAATGGAACTGGAAAACATATGTGATTAAAAAAGTTGAGTGGATGTGCATCAATGTCACTTCAGTAAGAAGTGACAAAATTAGCAAAATCATCTAAAAAGATGCAGTTATGTGAACTAGTCAATAAACTAGTCAATAAACCCCAATATTTATTATTAATTACCAATTTTTAGAGCATTTTATGTTTATTATCTCATTAAACTCTCATACCCACTGGTGAGATTGTTGATATTATTTTTTTAGAAATAATAAAGTCATCTATGATTGGACTAATTTTTAGTACCAGTTACTCACAAAAATATTCCTTGAGACTCATATTCCAAGAGCTAAGTTACATATTTTTAACTTGTTCTTTTTCACTAAATACTCATGGAGGATTAATGAAATCGTCTTAGGCTTGTCATTTACTCTATAAGTGAGAACATCTAGATTCTCATAGTTTACTCAAATCAGTTATGGCATGGTCAAGATTTGGAACCTCAGAGATCTTGGTTTGCAATTGTGTGGAGTTAACCATTTCTCATTTTAGAATTCTCTCAAGTCTAGAGATTCAGAACACAATAAAGATTGGAGAATTTGAAAGATGCCAACATACAAGAGTAGAGTTGGCACCCAAATGGTCGAGTGGGCCTATACAAGCAGCAAGTCCCTGGAGAGGCTCATAGACATATGGAGTTTAGAGCTACAAAGACCACGTGCAGCAGGGAGTAACTGATAACTAGAGCAAATTCAGTTCAAGGACCAAGAAAGTGTGAGAGATGGTACCAGCCTGAGGATGTCACTCAGATCTGTAGAAATGGATTTGCATTAGAACCTGGGAAAGAAGGACAAAATTACTGATACTATTCTTGGCTACTCCCTGATAACTTCCCACGAGGCATCAACAATGGGGTGTCTTGTGTATATATCTTCTTTGCTGGGGTCTGTCCTGGAGCTTTTCTTATGGCTCACTCTCTTCTAATTTTAAATCAGACATCCTCTTTCACTCCATCCCTGCTGCTAACCTCATTTTAAAATAACTCCAAGATCCCCTGTCTGGTCAAATAACCAGTCCCAGAGTCCTGTCTTTGAATAACCCCTGCTGGAGCTCATGAACCCACATTTCAGGTCTGTGTGCCTGTGGTACTGCTGCTGACGGCTCCACAACACTCCTGCTGAGCGGAGTCCCAGGAGCTCACATGTCTAACCATTCACATGTGAGTGATGTGAGCACTCTTGAAACCACTACCAGTAATGGGGCTGATGCCAGAGTTACTGCACCAGCCCAAAGTTGCCTTATGTTGTTGTTGCGACTGACGCCAAAGGCACAACCAGAGCTGGAGGGGGAAAAAATCCCCCTCTCTGCCTTCTATCTTCCTGCCAGTTCCTCCCATGGGCAGAAACTGGAAGCATATTTAAAGCATTCTAGCTCCTTCGAATTCAGAAAACACAGAAGGATACAACAGAGCTAATGATCACAGACCAATCATCACAATCATTAAACAAGGCTAGTTAAATTTCTTGCACCATTGATAACTTTTGATGTTGTGACTGCTTAAAAAAAATACCAATATCCTCAGTCTCCTATCCTAGCTGTCTAGAGAAAAGAACAGGATGCTGCATTCAATTTCAATTTCAGATAAACAATGAATAGTGTTTTAGCGTAAGTTGTTTCCATGAAATACATTCCATGAAGTATAGCATTACACGTACAAACATACACACATACATAATGATCCAAATATCGCATGAAACATTTACACTAACAAGTTTTGATTCTTTATCTGAAATTCAAGTTTAGCTTGGTGTCCTATATTTTAATCACTACACCTAGCAATCCTATCCCCAAGAGATTTGTGAGGATTACAGGAGATAGTGTCTCCCTCATTCACTCACTGGAACTTTTATTATTTAACTTTCTGTGACTTGCAACTCTCTCTCCCTCCTTTTGTCTTTCAACAGGGATATTTGGTGGCACACACTGTATTCTTAGCATTATTAATTAAGTACCTATGGATGGTAAGGATCCTGGTAAATCCTGGAGACATAAAATGGTGCATGTCGTGGATGCTCCAACACTAACCAGACACACTCCGTTTCAGAATAAAAATGTTCATTCCCCCCACCCCACCTCCACCACCTGCTTGGAACATTGGAAGATTCTGATTCTCAGCTGAATCCCTCCTGAAAAACTGCCTTGAGCCAAAGAGACCCACCCTGCCCAAGTCATGGCCCCCTGAGGGGCTAAGGGTTTGCCCATACCTAATGGCTGGGAAATGCAGGAGTACAAAGCCTGTGTTTTATTTTTTTGTTTGTTTTGTTTTGTTTTGTTTTTTGTTTTTACCCGAAAGTAAGGTAAGACTTCTCTAAAGGGGCATCCCAGCTTCAAAGCTCCCTGTGGGTTCAGCTACGGCCATTGTTGGAACTGTTTTGTTGGTCAACCTCTCTGCCTATGGAATCATGCTTTCCTGGAACATTTCCCCTTGCATCTAATGCATACGGATCTCAGAGTAAACTTTCCGAAGTGTCCAATATACAAAATTACTACCCTTAGGGAGCCTGAGCAGTCCATCTTGGTTGCAAAACAACACTAACAACAGCAACAACAACAATAACATTCTTCAGGGGCACCTGAGTGGGTCAGTGGGTTAAAGACTCTGCCTTTGGCTCGGGTCATGATCTCAGGGTCCTGGGATCGAGCTCCGCATCAGGATCTCTGCTCAGCAGGAAGCGTGCTTCCTCCTCACTCTCTGTCTGCCTCTCTGCCCACTTGTGATTTCTCTCTGTCAAATAAATAAATAAAAATCTTTAAAAAAAAACATTCTTCAATTTAAAATCTATTTTGTTCTTATTTCTGACTACTCCTCAGCTCCTAGCAGAAGCTCAGTGCATGATCATAGAAAGATCGAGTAAATGTTCACATGACTAAATGAATTATGTCTGTATTTCTCCAATCTCTCTCCTTTAATCTTCATATAGTTATATCTGAAGTGTATTTCTTAGCATATCCTCTATTTTATTTTTTTAAATTTACTTTGACAATTGCTGAATTTTAATTGAAGTGTCTAACCATTTACATTTAACGTGGGTATCTACATGTCTACTATTTGACCATTTTCTTTCTCTATGTTCCCTCTGGTTTTAATTTATCAATGTCCCTTCTTCTGTTTTCTGTTGGATGCTTTTTAGTATTCTATTTTAATCTATATACTGATTTTTTTTACTATATCTTTCTATGGAAGTTTTAGTGGGGTTTCTAAGGTTGACATTATATATTTAATTTTTTACAGTCTTCTTATAATTAGTATTGTACTACCTCAAATAGAATAAAATATTTATTACCGTATGGATACCTTTATCATCTCCTATTATGTTATAGGTATCATATTTATTCCCCCTACATACTTTGAAAACCCTTTCAGAAAAGGTCATAATTTTCCTTTTCTTTCTAGAGCCAAGTTTAGATGTTTGATACTGTCTCATAGGACTATGATACTCTGCTCATTTTTTTTCTTTAATCCTTCCCTTCACTTTTTTCCCAATCAGAGAGTCTTAACTGATCTATTTTCAATGAGTAATTAGAAATATTTTGAAACTATTTTCTAAAACAAAGTTCAATGGTGGAATGATTAGATGAAAATCATGTGCACAGTTTGGGATATATATATGTAATTGGTGATGACTATGAGACCTCTAAATTTAGACATAGTCTTAAGTATGGAGGAGAGCTTGGGTTGGAGATCTAGCTGTGGGCATGGGCATATATAATTACATTATAAGCCCTGGTAGGATAATTTTTAAAACAGTTTTACTCTTTTTTATTGAAGTAGGCTCCACACCAAGCATGGAGCCCAATCTGGGGCTTGAACTTACAACCCTGATATCAAGATCTGAGCTGAGATCAAGAATTGGATGCTTAACTGACTGAGCCAACCAACCCCCCCCCCCTTTTTTTATGGAATGACAAAATTTTAAGAAGAGAACGTGAAGTATAATGAAAATCACCCGGGGCCTAATCATCAGGGAAGTCCAACCTTCAAGTTAAAATTGAAACCAGAGCTTCGGGGAAACACCAGCAGACATCAGTGGCATGGGAGAAAAGGAAGTAGAGTGTCCCAAAAATGAGGGAAAGATTCACATTTGACAAATGACTTGCTCTTTAGACTAGATAATCTCCCACCATTCTGGCTTCCTGGCTCAAGTTAAAGTCCCCAGTATCCTCACAATTGCTATTATGCTTGTAGATTGCCCCAGGCCCCCTGAATGAATCTTTCATTTTTCAATTTAAGCCAGTTTCCAGGATCCCTCACCTTAATAGAGACCTCTTGAATTATGCCTTTTTTTCAGTTCATACAGAACTTGGAAATGCGATTTGGTTTAAAATGATGCTTTTATAACAACAGACTATCAGAGAATGCAGTTTGCTTTGAGGGCAAAAAGATTGACTATCAGCGACATGCTGCTGGCGCCAGCTTACCCTGACTCACAAGAGTCAGACGCGCACATCTTTCCGACTCTGTTTAGTCATGTCATATTGGTGGTTTAAGACTGGCCATAGAGATTGCATTTACCCCCATAGAAATTCGAAAATGCAAATTATAGGGTTTTTTTTTTTTAAATAGAAAAAGCTATGGCTGAGCTGTGTCCTCCTAAAATATATTGGTTGAAGTCTCAACCCAGAATGTCACTGCATTTGGAGATAAGACTTTGAAGAGGTAGTGACGTTAAAATGAGGTCACTAGGACGGGCCCTAACCCAATAGGACTGGTGTCCTTTAAGATGAGGTGATTAAGGCACAGAAACATGCAAAAGAACGATCATGTGAAGACACAGCAATGCGATAGCCATGTACAGGCTAAGGAGTGAGAGCTCAGAAGAAACTGACCCTACTGACATCCCGAGCTCAGAATTCTAGCCTCTAAGATTGTGAAACAGCAAGTTTCTGTGGCTTAATCTGTTGCTGTCTGTTTCGTACCAGTCTGCAGTACTTTTTCTATGGCCCGCCAGCGAACAAACACAGAGAGCAAATTGTTAAAGATATATCAGCATACAATGCTAAAAATCCTTCGAAAGTATTAAAATGGCTCTGAAAATAAAAATAAGAACCTAAAACTTGAAAGCCAATAATATTTAACCTATATTGACAGAGACTTTATTGTACGCCAGCTGCTGTCCTTGAGCTGCGCTATCCCATTAATGACGGTCCTGCTCACCCCAGGACAGGGGTGATGGTGGGACGGGAGGTGGGGTGAGGGTGGGAGTTCAGGGAAGGATCCCAGCCAGACATAGAAGACAGCAAAATGGGTTCTTTTCCTTTCTTTTTTTGGTCCCTTGCTGCAGCCTGAGAATTTTCACTACAATTGAGTCCTCATTTTCCTTATTGACAAAATGACATAGTGATTCCATGAGGCTGAGACCTCCTGTACCTGAGTCCATTCGGCTTTGTCATTCTTTTATGTTTCCATGACTTTGAACAAGGGCAAGCTCTCACCAATACAGGCAAAAGGCATAGACACTGCTCTCACGGGGCTGACAGATAATTAACAAATAAATACGCAAAGATCTTTATGACCACATCTTGGGAAGTAATATGAAACAGACGCATTATCCACTGAACCAGCCCTCCTCCTCCTTCATTAATGAAAGCTAGTACCAACAGTACCAATCACAAAAGGACAAGGTAGTTTCTTCTGTTCCTTTGAGAGAGATTACTGTCACCTTCTGCCTTGTCTTAGACTGCATTTCTGCACACCCTTTTCCCAGAGAAACTAGTTCTTGGCTGCGTACCTGGACAATCACGACCCCAGCCTCTGGGATCACAACAGTTCTGCTGGAAATAAATCTGTTTCTTTATCAACTCTACATCAGTTTGCTAATGATGCCGGCCTCAACTCACAACTTTATTCTATGTTAATCAAATGCAATTGCTTGGTTGGATACAGTCCACAGATATATATATATCTATATACATATTATACACACACACACCTGTATGTATATACCTGGATATATTAATAAATATTAATATTAATAAATATTATATATTAATATATTAATAATTATATTAGTAAATCTATATTAATCTATATTAATAAATAATTTTTATAGATTTTTAAATTATCATTTTATTAAAACTCACTCAAGTTTTGAGAAAAATTTAGTCAGGTACTCTTTACCTTTCAATCTTTATTTTTCTCCCCAAATATGTTTATTTTAATTTTTCAGTGTTACAGGATTGATTGTTCATGCACCACACCCAGTGCTCCATGCAATACATGCCCTTCTCAAAACCCACCACCAGGCTCGCCCACCCCCCCACCCCCTCCCCTCCAAAACCCTCAGTTTGTTGCTCAGAGTCCACAGTCTCTCGTGTCTCATCACCCCCTCCGATTTCCCCCCATTCACCGTTCCCTTCCTTCTCACAATGCCCTCCATGATTTTCTTTATACTCCACACATAAGTGAGACCATAAGATAATTGACTCTCTCCGCTTGACTTATTTCACTCCGCATAATCTCTTCTAGTCCTGTCCATGTTGATACAAAAGTTGGATATTCATCCTTTCTGATGGAGTCATAATATTCCATTGTATAGATGTACCACATCTTCCTTATCCACTCATCACCTTATCATCATCTGTTGAAGGGCATTTTGGTTCTTTCCACAGTTTGGCTATTGTGGCCATTGTGGCTATGAACATTGGGGTACATGTGGCCCTTCTTTGTACTGCATCTGCTTCTTTGGGGT
>CM052798.1:163562359-163667869 GCA_028533885.1 Nasua narica | reverse complement strand
CCACCTTTTTGTGTCTTCTTCAATTTCTTTCATGAGTGTTCTATAGTTCCTCGAGTACAGATCCTTTACCTCTTTGGTTAGGTTTATTCCCAGGTATTTTATGGTTCTTGGTGCCACAGTAAATGGAATCAATTTTCTAATTTCCCTTTCCATATTTTCATTGTTAGTGTACAGGAAAGCAATTGATTTTTGTGCATTGATTTTGTATCCTGACACATTACTGAATTGCTGTATGAGTTCTAGTAGTTTGGGGGTGGAGTCTTTTGGGTTTTCCATGTAAAGTATCATGTCATCTGCAAAGAGAGAGAGTTTGACTTCTTCATTTCCAATTTGAATACCTTCTATTTCTTTTTGTTGTCTGATTGCTGTCGCTAGGACTTCTAGTACTATGTTTAACAAGAGTGGCAAGAGTGGGTATCCTTGACATGTTCCTGATCTCAAAGGGAAAGCTGTCAGCTTTTCCCCATTGAGAATGATATTTGCTGTGGGCTTTTCATAGATAGACTTTATGATGTTGAGGAACGTTCCTTCTATCCCTATACTTTGAAGATTTTAATATAGAAATTAATACAAAATATTAATAAATAAAGATTAATATAGAATGTTATATTTATATAATTTATATTTATATAATTGTGTTAATTATTAATATGTTAATTATATGTTATATAATTATATATTATAATATATTATAGAGAGACTTTATATATTACGTTATTTATTTATATTTATTTTGTATTTATAAGTTATATATAATTAAAATTCTTATATTATTTTTAACTATATAATATGTAATAATATATGTACTTTTAATAATAATTTAATAATATTTTAATGATAATTTTTATATTTTAATAGTAATTTTATAAATATTTCTAATATTAATTTTATAATATTCTTAATAAGAAGAATATATGTATTCTTTTCTTTTTTCCTTTTCTTCAGATTTTGTATTGGTGGAATCTGGCTCTGAAACTAGATTCCTCCTTTTAGGCCTCCAGGACTTCATCCAGTGCTTATTTTAGTCAGTTGAGACTATGAAATTCTACGCCAATTTTATGAGGAATGTCATCCCCAACAGAACTTCTGGTATTTTTATTTTGGCTCAGATGCAAAAGAATTCTGAGGGCAATTTGTCAATTTGTATCAATTCTGGTTTAATAGTGAGGAACAGTCACAAATATTTTTTTCTTTATATTCTTCTGTATTTTTATTTATTTATTTGTTTTTGGTAAGTGTTATTCTATTTTTATTTTTGTTTCTCTTTCACAAACATTTTTAATGGAATAATGTACAATCACTTTATCATTTTTCTATGTATCTATTCTTTATTTCCTACTGTGAGCCAAGTACTCTTCTGTCTTCACTATTAAGGTCCCACCATCACTCTTGTAAATAAATAAAACCTATGAGAAGTATTATGTAAAAGTAATCACTTGCCTGTGCCATTTATGCATAAAGAGCTGTGTATGCCCTCTGATACAACAATGAAGGCGTTCCTTATCTATACTATTTGAATGAGTCAAGTGAGACTTCAGAGGTATACACCAGGCTTGTTTTTAGGTTAATAGCAAAATATAGACAATTCCTATTTTAAGAGGAATACCAAGAAAAATCATGATGTAAAGTCATGAAAATACCACTGGTGTCAAGAAGAACTGGGTTCAAATCCCAACTCTGCCATTTACTGATATTATATCTCCTAAATTACATTACATTATAATTAAGGAAATTTTATCCCTAATAATAGAATAAGTGTCATATCTCCAAAGAGTGGAAGAATGGGGTCCAAAAGGTAGTGTGATACAACTCTTTAGGGTGCTGCCTCATCCCAAAGATAGCAACCCATCATAGCAACATTAGCTCATTCTTGGTACTGCAGATGCTGCAACACCAGGAACTGCCTTTCACTTCTCTGTTCATGCAGAGTGCTTCCCATCTTTGCCCCGGGTCCAGTTCATTCCTGCAAGCCTCCTCTCCATGGCAGTCCCTCTTCATTTTCCTAGAAAATTTCCTTGGCAGTTAAAGTTTCTTTCCTGTGTCTATTGGGAATATGGTGGCATTCTGAGACTCACTTGTACAACACTGGAGGCAAAAATGTTGAGAGGGCTAAATTCTGTTTTTTTCTCTGTAATATATGCATTGTGGCAGATTACATTTTTAGCAATACAACACTATTATTATAACTTAACTGTGCGGTAAGTCTTCAAACCCAATAGCATCCCCTAACTTTTCTCTTCTTTTTCAGATGATTTTATTAGTCTGTGTTCTTTGCATTTCTAGATAAATTTTGAAATCAGCATCCTAAATTTTATAAACATCTTGATAGTCTTGATTGGTATGGCACTGAATGCATATGTAAAATTGAAGAGAACTGACATTTTAACAATTTTGAGCCTTCTAGTCAAAAGACATGATATAGTTTCCATGTGTTTGGAATGTATTTACTTTCAGCAATGTTATGTAGTTTTTGGCTTGATGTCTTATGTAAATAGATCAATGGAATAGAATACAAATTTCAGAAACATGCAAACACATACATGGTCCATTGATTTTTGACAAAGGTGCCATGTTAATTTAATAGAGGAAACAGTATTTTTTTAAATAAATTTTTTTAGCAATGGTATAGGCACAAGAGAAAAAAACCTTCTAACTCCTTAACTCATGATATATAGAGAAAAAAAATTGGCTCAAGTGTATCATATCCCTAAAGATAAAAGACATAATTATAAAAGTTCTAGAAGCAAACAGGAAGAAATCTGCAGAATTGTGGCAAACAATACTTTCTTGGATAGAACAACAAAAATATAAACCTTATAAAAATGGTTGAGTTGGATTTCATCACAAGTGAAAACTTCAGCCATTCCTCAGCCATGGTAAAGGGATGAAAGACAATGCAAAAGTGTAATCTCAGTCTCCATATCTAACAAAGGATTTGTATCCAAAAATAAGAATTCTTTCAATCCAGTTAGAAGACAAATCATCCAAGTAAAAAATAGACACTTTACCAAAACATGTCCTAATGGCCAGTGATCATTGCTTATTTATGAAAAGTAATGCATAGCATTACTGGTCATCAGGGAAATGCACATTGAAACCACAATGAAAAACCACTATGAATCTTTCAGAATGATTAATCTTTTTAGAATTTTAAGGTTATGCTAAAGATTTAGAACAATTGTAACTTGCACACACTGCTTCGCACTAAGTAGGGTAACACAACTGCTCTGCAAAACTGGTAGTTTTCTATGAAGTTAAGCACACACTGAGCATAGGACCCTGGGATCTCACTCTTCTGTATTACTGAATACTTTCTTAGATCTGTGCTGAGTATCCTTCACATTTCCTTGACTGCTTGGAACGTCAGACAACACAATGTTAATGTCAGAAAGACCGTTTTTACTTGCTTTCTTCGCTCCTTTTTTTGCTGCATGTCCTAAAAACAGAAAACAGCTGCTAATGGACAAATTAACATTAGCAATTAAAAAAAAAAAAGCCAGTGAAAATGCAAATATTTTAGCAAGCTTGAGAAAACGGATTAAAACTGGCCTTATGCCACCAAAAGCGCTTTACCTTTCTTAGTCTCTTGGTTTTGTTTGGTGCAAGATGTTAAGCATTTGTCTTATTTTGAGTTTTTTTTTCCTAAGAGAAACTCATATTTTCTGCTGAGGTGATTCCTCCTCCTCCCCCTCCTCCTCCTCCACCTCCTCCTCTTCCCTTCCTTAGCTTGGTACTCTCTCACTTAACCAGCTTTCACGGGTAATGGGTGTATTTATGGCCTTGATACTGATGAGTCTTACCAAACTCATTGGGTTTTATACATATTAAATATGTACAACTTTTTATATGTCTATCATAACTCAATAGAGTGGTCTAATAAATAAACAAGATCACTATTAAAATATTTAAAGATAAAATAATATATCTCCGATTTGTTTCAGAGTGATTTGAGATGGGAAACAGGTGGAGATTAATGTAAAACATGGTTGGACACTAGTCGATAATTATTGAATTTGGGTGAAGTACATGGTAATATTCTCTACTTTGCGTATGTTTAAAATTTTCTATAGTTGCTGAATTTTCAGGAAGAATCTGTGTAACAAGTACTTTTTAGTATGGAAAAAGGAGAAAAGTCTTCATAAAGGAGAAGAAGCTTGAGAAGTGGCCCTGAAGGATGTGACCAATGTGACGAAGAGAGAAGACTGAGGACCTCTGCGAAGAGGTCCTTAGATTTGCAGAACCAGGATTCGGCAAGTTCAAAGCTTCCTTTTTTCTCACTTGATGAGAACTTTAAGAGCAGGAGATGTGGGGAGAAAAAGCAAAGAGAAAAGAAGTGTGGCTAATTAAGAAGTGATGGGAACCTTGTAAAAATAGCTGTGTCAGAAATTGGATTAAGCAACATGTCCTTGAAAAATGAGAACTTATTCAGACGAGGACAACCAGATGACAAGCCCTCAGTAGAGCAATTAAGGGAACGGGTTAATGAAGTTACAGAGTCACTTAAAGCTACTTGGGAAGTATGTGGTATAGCTAGGCACTGCCCAGAAAAGAGAAAATGAGAGCAAGTGTGAGTATGCTATACACATGCAGGGCTGTGTACGTGCGTGTGCATGCATACAAATGACACACGTGTGAACATACATGCACACACGTGCGCGTGTACACACAGCTCCTTCTCTGGTTCCCTGCAAGATAGTGGATACCCACACATCATATACATACCTCATATCCTTTAATGATTAAGTTCAGAAACCGTAGCAGCCATTTTTCCTTTTTTGTACACATTCTCCTCAATTTTTGCTTTTTTTTGTCAAAATTGGAAATCAATATATCAACTATCATGCAGAAGATTTTAAATCTTTTAAAAAACAAATTTTTCTAAGATTAAATGAGGTTTTAAATTCACCTTTTTATTTTTTTAAAGCAGAATTTACTGAACTCATTATTGAATTTCCTTTCTTTGCATTTATAACGTGGCATGTTTTACTTGAATCCCAGAATCTATTTAATAAGTCACTTACTAGAGAAGGACAGGATTTTCAGAAGTTTTGTTTTCTTTTTATAATCTCGATTTTATGTATAATGACCTTTGCTAGTGTGGGAAAAGCTGGCAAGTCGGACACAGGGAGGGAATGAGAGACATAGGAGAAAGTGAATGAGAGCAAAGGACAGAAGAGGGGCAGGATCCCCCTGAGGCTGTGATCTTGGCCACAGCACAAAGCTAGCAATATTCTGGTAACTTTCCCAATGCTACTTCTCAGTCTGTGCCTCGTGGACTAAATCTTACATACTAGCATGGTTGAAAAAATATGGTGTTATGTTTATTGTCATTGTCACTATTGTTGGCAATTTTGTTATTGTTTGTTATACTAACATGATGACCCATATGGTCTGGGAGAAACTCTAACACAAATTGTGTGCTGCTTATAGTAACAATTTGCCTTCTCTCTTGGTTATTTTCCAAATACTCCCTGTAATCCTTCATTATTATACCTGGACCACTTGAGTGAGTCTCCTTTTGCTAAATAATGAGATTTGGGGGGCCCAAATATATATCTTTCTCCCCCCCCAGAAACCTGAAACCAACTAAAGAAGAAATCAGATATCTGAATTATTAGCTTTATTATTATCTAATATAACCTTTCTTAGGTACGTTGGGGCGGATCACTCAAGGCATGGCAAAGGTGAACATCGCTGCCCTGAGCACTGTCTGGTGGAAAAGGAGAGAGAACCCAGTAGGGATTGGGCTGCAGTGTCTATCTACTCTAACTATTTATCTCAGTCTCACTTGGCAGATAACTCTCACTTTCCTTTCCAAAAAATAGAAGTTTCCTGTTCTTGATGAAAATGTGAGCGGGCGGTACAAATTCTTACACCAATGATTGCCTGAATCCCTCCATCTCTTACTTCATATTTGAGCAATTTTAGGCAGCTTCCAATTGCCCCACTACCTTCCTTTATGTTGCTTTTCAAACTGTTCGGTTTGCCCAGGGCATCAGTCTTTCCTGATTCATCTAACACAGTGGTTCTCAACCTGGTCAGAGGAGAGGGAGTTTTGCACCCTCCCCCACATCTCGGAGACCTAATGTGGCTCCCATTTATTTCTGGTCATGCTGCATGTGCTACCGTGAGTTGGCAGGTTGAGGAGTGGGCTGGGCCCAAGTGCTTTTATCATCATTGCAGTGAGGAAAATCATTCTGCCCACTGGCTCTTAAAGCTTCTACTTAACAGGGAGAAGCTCCACTTCGGTTCAAATGTAATTGTCCAAAATAAACCATATGGCTATACCCAACATTAAAGAGATGACAGATACATTCTTTCATCAGCCCAGAATGAGCAGTGACCTGGACAAATTTGGTACACATATCAATGAATGGCAAGTACATGTGGCAAAAGGGAAAGCATGTTCTAATAGCTGTTACCCCTCAGATGAATGGCTTGAGATCATACAAGCCAGGAGAGGAAAGACTGAAATTGGGTCCATACCAGGTCCCCTTTATGTTCAGAACCTATCCAGTATCAAGTGAATAAATGGATAGCTTCTCTAGTGAGTTTCATTTGAGATGATGGAGTGATGACTGATAGAAGAAACTTTGAGCTTAGACTCAGAAGAAAGTCTACCTACTTGCCTTTGATTTCTGCTCATTGGTTATAAATGCTTATGCTATGGATTGAATTGTGCCCCTCCCCAAATTCGTATGTTGAAGCCCCACCCCATTGTGATGGTATTTAGAGATATTCTCTTGGAGAGATAAGTAGTTTTAGATGTGGTCAAGAGGCTGGGGTCCTCATGATGGGATTAGTACGTTTATAAGAAGAGGAAGAGACACCAGAGGGATTGGTCTCTCTCTCTCTCTCTCTCTCTCAGTCATTGGAGGACACAGTGTGAAGAAGGCCATCCCTGAGCTAGGAAGAGAGCTATCGCCAGAAAAATGAATCTGTCAGCTTGGACTTCCTCAATATTGGACTTGCCAGCCACCACTGGCAACTGTGAGAAATAAATTCTTGTTTAAACCACCCAGTCTATGTTATTTTGCTATGGCAGCCTAAGTTGACTAATACAGCTAATATACATCCCTCCCGTTCTCTGAGTCTCAATCTCATCTTCTATAAGATGGACTTCAGACTCTCTATCCCACCTGCCCTGTAGGGTTATAAGGAGGAACTAGGAAACAAATAAGATAATGTCCTAAAAACTGCTCTGTGACCTATGTAAGAGCTATGTAAATAAAGACTGACTGTTAATAATGTTTCAGACTCTCTTGTTTTCCTCTATAAAATTTCCATCTTCCCAGGCTTGGCCATCTGCTCAGTCCGTGATCACTGCTTATTAAGGAGTGCTAGTGACATTAAGGTAACGTGATCACTGATCATGCCATAGATTAAAGAGCTACAGTGGCACCACTTGGAAGTATTCTTGCCAAGCTTTGTTTTTCAAACTGAATTAGCATCCCATGGGCAGGAGACACAGAGCAGAGACTCTACAGACTGTTGGTGGACTTGGGTCAGAAGTAGCCCTACACCGACAAGCCTTTGTGACCTTGGCTAAATCACTTAGCCTTTCTGAACTTGGGTGCTAAAAGCTGTTAAATTGTATTAAAAAGAACTTTTATCTTACAAGTCTGATGTAAAAAAAGAAAAATTTCTTCCAATTTCCTAGCAATTCATTTATTTCATGGTGAGGCTCAGGAATCGTATTCTACTGGTGGGAAGGGCAGGTGTCAGTGGTAGCCCATGAGCTGGGGAGAGCTCTGAAGCCAGTTAATGTCAGTAGACTCATACCCAAGGTAGCATTTTGCTACCTCCTGCAGCATTATTCAATCACTTCGTTTATCAAATATTATTAACTATTTTGGGTGCTGAAGATACAATATAAATATAAAGTAGATGAATAAAATAAAAAATATAAAGACAAAAAAGACAAAAAAATATAAAGTAGACAAAGTGTTGTTCATACAAGAGGCAATCAGAAACCAAAGGAATATATCAAATAGTCTCTACAATCAGATGCAATATGTACTATGGAGGAAAATAAAGCCAGGTAAAGTGATGATGGAAGAGTACCTCAGTGATGTGTGAGAAAGGTCTCTGAATCTGAAGTGAAAATATTCCAAGAAAGTAAAAGCCTGTGCAAAAGCCCTGACTGAAAAGAGTGCTAATAAAGAAAAGAAACAAAACTGGTGTGGTTGAAGCAGAATGTGTGTATGGGAGGGTCAGGAAAAAGACAGTGAAGGCAACCAATTTCAAGTTCATTAGCCTTGGACAGATTAATATACGTTGTAAACATATTTCTGCTGAATCTTGTATGGTTGGGGTTTTGTCAGGCTATCATAAAACACGTTGTATGAAAGCACACGCCATCCTGAAATTATAAGAAATCTTTTAAGAGGTAAGAAATGAGCTGAACATATCCCGTGGCTCCAGTTCCATTCTTTCTTGATGAAATAACCTACCTGCTACTCTTCTGCTACCACCACTTAAAGTGCATGGTCAGAGTCATGTACATTCTCTAAATTAATCCAAACTTCTGCCCTTAATTGCTAAGTGAGATAATAGACAAAAAATTCTAGAAGGGTACCAAGGACATCGATGTTAGCCACTGTTAGTATTTCCCCATTACCATTGTGAGTTGGTCAAAACAGATATGAAAGGAATTTCAAAATCTCTGCTTTGGAGGTAAGTAGAGAGTAGACTGAATGTCTGTGTTCCTTTCCTCAGTGATGCACGGCCATATGAAAGGAGAAAAGCCTTCATAAATCCCTTATGATTATATTTCTAACAAGGCATATGAACTCCAGGAAAGTACTTTTTATGAAGCCCAATGTTTTCCAATGTATTTGAGCAAATCTGATTCTTGAGTTGAGAGTGAAAAGCGATTGAGGATAATGGTGGAGGTGGGGTTGCTGGTTAATAGATAGAGATTTGACATGGATGTGGATATGGATGTAGCTATCATAATTATTAGTATTCTTATATAACAGGCTTTTTACATAAGTATAAACTTATGTTTCTCTTCTAGCAACATCATTCTCTCAAAAAAGTGTCATTCCACTAATGTCTGATTTTTCACCATCAGTATGTGTTTTTGATGTATTTGAAAGTATGTTTTATGCACAGGAAGAAGATTGAAAGGTTGTTTTGACCTTAGAAAATTAATTTTAATGCATTACTATTATAAAATTGAAATCCTGTTCTTGTGCTTTCCAATTTCCAAGTCATCTTATTTCCTATTTATAAATCCAGAAAATATTAACAAAACTTTTAAGTCAACCTTGGCAATTTAAAATCCATTACCTGTTTTCAACTTTATTTATAAATCTAATGTATTCATTTTTATTTTTAAGTATCTCCATTCTCCAATAAGCTAAGCTTCCCAACCACTTAAGCAACTTCTACAAATCTAACAAATCAAGATTATGAGATGTCCTAACACTTTCACAGTTGTGTAAAATTTTCTCAGACTAGTTGACTTAGAATGACATGCGAAATCAAATTTTCAATTCCACATTTTAAACTGGAATCAATTTAATCTGTAAGATGCTCTACGATGTCAAATTATACTTTAATATGTCAAATTCTCCTAAGTTATAAGTGATTAAAATGTCAAATAAGCTCAGGTTATTTCCAAACTTAACATGAAAATATGAACACTACAAGTTATAATTTGCTTCCTCATGTTCAGAACCATTTCCTGTGGTGAAAGTACTCACTTATGCATCAATTTGTTTATTCATGCAACCTGCAACACCTACTATGTGCCAGGCACCATTTAAGATGCTGTGTCTAAAAGAGTGGGAAAAAAAATAAAAAGATCGATGTTCTTCAACTTATGAAACATAAATGCTAGGGAAATGCCAGAGCAGTGAGAATAAAAAGAAACACATAATTAAATCCCAAGATGTTTCAGAAGCCTTGCCGTGGAGAAAAGGTCATTGGATGGGGAGACCCTGAGTTATTAGTCTGACACCTGAACAACTCAGTCAGGAAAAGACCCCTGGAAGGATAGCAACAGGGAAAACACCTGGAGGAGATGAAGAGATTTGCCTTGTGGAATCTGCAGGAGCATTCCAGGCAGAAGGAAGAGCAAATGCAAAGACCCTGAGAAGGGCATGTGGCTGACATGTGAGAGGAGCCAAAGGTCCATGTGTTTGGAGCAAGTGAAGCAATCGAAAAGAGGGAGGGCATAGTTCAGACAAGAGAAGGGGTCCAGGCTGTGGGAACCCTCCTGGTCAATTACTCTGGTTGCAAAGGAAACTCAAGGCAGTGCACTGTGAACAGGAGTGTCACGATGAGGCATGATGTAATGGGACATTACGTAGGCTGAGTCCAGCTGCTGTATTGAGATGAGATATGTGTATGGGGTGAGAGGTGCAAGGAAAAATGCAAGGAGACAATGGAGAGCCATGGCAATGATCCAGGTGAATGGCAATGATGGTTTAGATCAGGGTGGAAAGGAGAGGTAGTGAGAGGTAATCAGATTCTAAGCTATTAGGAAGGGGACCCAAAGACTTTGCTGATAGTTGAGAGGTGAAAGTGAAGCATGACCTCAAGATTTTGGCCTGACCTACTGTCAGGATGAGATGGGGAAGACCACAGGACATGGGAAAGGTGGCTGTTCATGTTCAGAGTGTGTTAAGTTCGGGAACTCTATTCAACATCATGTAGAGACACCAAGTCATTTCAGTAAGCCTGGGAGAAACATTTCTGTACTAAGCAGATTTGGGATTGCCTGTTTACCAAGTGAATCAAAATGACATATCAACCAACAAGTCTCTTGTAACATGAGACATAGAGCTTCAGATAATAGGAGTGATTTTTTTCTTATACTCTTCTTGTGGAGGAATATAGAAACAGTCTCTAAAACCATGCTCTTCAAATGGAATCTTACAGTCTATCTCCCATGAATTCACCTTATGCCTAAATTAATTATTGGCAGTGTTTTATGTGTTTTTTAAAACCGTTTAATAGGACATGACTTATCACTTTATTGTCTGATTCTATTCTGAAATCTCCACATTCTTCCCCCCCTGACAGAACCACTTTTCTCATGGATATTTAAATGGATTTTGTGGATCTTATTTCTACCTCATTGAACTTTCTAGAGTTAAGATCTCATCTCTAAAAGTAGTCCAGCCCAGACTTTCCTTTTGTTTTTCTGGGCTTTTTGTTGTTGTTGTTGTTTTGTTTTGATTTTGGAGATAAGGTCTGTCCACTCAAAGCTTTGAAGATGAATATTGTGAGCAGGGGTTAATGCATTAAAATCAATCACACTTTATTTTCTCTTGGTCTGAGAGAGCTCAGATGGAGAGAAAAATCTTTTGGCTTTTCAAAAACCTAATAAAAGAGTTCTATATGAATAAGCAGAGTGTTCAAAGACCAACTTTGACCCCTGATTGTGGGGCTGTTGATCCTATTAGAAGGAGAACAAATTTTTCCATACATAGAACAATAAGAAGATGCATCCATCATCTCTCAGAACTCAATTACCCATTATCCAACCACCTTCACTAGGATCCATGTTCCTGAAAAGGATAAAAGTGCTTTCTTCTGAGCCCAAGTGGTGTTTTGTAAATCCACATGTGACAGCTTGTGGGTGTCATCTGCAACAACTACCCTCACCCCATCAAGTCCACTATAAGGCTATTCCCTCTGCAAGGTTAATAAGTGCTTGGTTATTTAGAGAGGATGGACTAGTTAACTGTTACAGAGGGCTATTGCAAGCTGGAGGTGAAATCTGAGCAAAAGGGGAAAAAGGAAATTTTAAGCACAAAACTGCCATCTAGAATCACAATGGGACCCCATGAATTCCTCACAGAAACTCAAAATCATTAAGAAGAATGAACAGGCATTTAGTATCATTTACATAAGAAAGTAGAAACAGGTTCAACCAATGTGCCTGCTAAACATAAATCTGGTAAAAAAAAAATGGCTGAATGAGAAGTTTTAGCACTGAAATGAGTGCATTTTCAACTACTTGGAAAACTGTTTTCTGAGGATTCCAAATAGTGAAAGTTTTCTGTAGAATAATACATTATTATATCTACAAGGAAATGTCAAATCCATTTTCCTTTGGTGGAAACAGGTCCAGGAGGGTTAGGTGACTCAACATCACACGGCAGGTTATTTTTCAGATCTTGATGAAAAATAAAACCAAAATATCCAGTGTGGAGTTTTATTGAATTCACATTTTGAATGAATATTTAATTTTCTATTTCTTTTTTTATTTTTACCACATACTAATTGTATTACGATTCTTTAAAAGTAACTGAAAATCAGACTTTCTATTTCCCTCCATTACTCCATAAAGTGCTTTATTTCCATTTGTTCGTGATCATCTGGATGTAGTTTTATGTTTCAAGGATCACATGACCTTAAGCCAATTTCGGACTTGGCTATTTTTGCCACATTTTTAGTGTTCTCTAATTAACCAGATTGCTTTGTTTTCATTTTTCTTAAGGCCTAATTTTAAAAAGTTTGGTGCATTTCCTTATTAAGTAAGTCTGTCTTCTTATTGGCTGGTTTTACTATATTTGTTTTAATTTCTTTTTTCTCAAATGAAAAGCCTTACTCCCTGACCACAATATTTCATTTTCAAAGCTTGGAGCAGACAGAACTTATCTCTAAAATGAAAACCAAAACTAACTAACAAACAAATGAAAACCCCATCATTATTTCTTTTAATGATGCAATATGTGTCTTAATGGATATGTATTCTGTTTCATTTACATTTTCACTTCTTACGGTATACATTTCCAACCTACAGATAAATTAGATATTCAACAAATCAGGAAAAAACCCAAAGAATTTGGTAGTATACAAAATTCTTGTATTCTAATTTCTCTATCAGAAATTTCTTTTTATGTAGATATCTTGTTTGCTAGTAGAATATTTAATATATATAAATCTAACATTGTCCCAAATATTTTATTTTATTTCAGTTTACTTTGGGAGACATCTTTCTAGAACATTTTCCTATTCAATCTTACAATAATCTAATGCAATAGACATTATTTGTATAACCAGGAAGTTCAAGCACCACACACTAAGGGGCAGCACTAAATGTTAAATGTATTCCTCATTTCTTCTTCCTCCAAAATGTTCATAGTTCTGTATGTGGAATGGTGGTAATATCCATCTCAAGTGTTTTCAGAAGGCTGTAATGATGATCAAGAATCAACAGAGAAAGCATTTTTAGTGGACATTATTTAACTACTAAAAGACAATTGCTTGATAAGACACAAGTTGTTATTGTTTTTTTTTTTTTCTTAATCCAAACATTTGTGACATAAGTATTCCAGAAATATGGTAAGGAGTTCTGAGTATTTTTTTAAAAAATATTTTATTTATTTATTTGAGAGAGAGAGCAAGAGAGAGAGCAAAAGTGGGGTGGGGGGAAGGGCAGAGGGAAAAACTGGCTCCCTGCTGAACAGGGGGCCTGATATGAGGCTCAAATCTCAGGACTCTTGAGGTCATGACCTGAGCTGAGGGCAGACCCTTAACCAACTGAGCCACCCAGGTGCCCCAGTTTGGAGTATTTTTAATAAAATGACTGCACATCTTATAATCTTCTCATGATACCTCAATATCACCATCATGCAGGGGAATTTTCAGATCATTCGGTCTCACTCATGCATCACTTGTGTCTCCTGTCATTTAAGCTCTCCAGAGATGAGCTGAATTTCCATTCTGTACTTGTATGAGTTTTAATGTTCTACCTGAAATTTATGCAAATGCAGAGTTTACTCCTTCTGCTGGATTGTCATTCCATGTAACTGTTTTCTCTCCACATTACTCCTCTTCATTTTTCCTAAACAAATTGCAAAATAGTGCCGGAGTTGTGACCAGTAACAGTGCCAAAGTTGTAAAGGGCTAGATTCACAGCATAATAAGGTTAGTGCTTTTGCATTGGCTTATGTGTAGCAGAGGAATACTGGGTGCTGAGTCATTTCTACCACATTAATACATACTAGAGCAGAGGAAAGTTCTTTTATTTTTTACCTTTCCTGTGGTAACGTGTGGTGACATTCATTGATTCTAGCATCTTCCAGTTCAACAAAGAAATCCTTATAATTATGTACTTATTGTCCTCCCTTTTCTTTTCTTATAGAAGAAGCATGTTTCTGTGCTATACTGATTTCCAGATTTTGTGATGCAGAATTTGATTTGGGGCAAACTGGACATTTTGTTTTAATTATATTATTTGTACACTTGTGTATTTTGTCTTTCTTTCCCATGACTAAACACATCCACCTGTTCTGTTCATTTTTCTACTCCCTGTGCCTAGAATGGTGCCCGGCATATAGTAAGCATTTGATAGTGAATATTTTTCAGCTTTATTTCCATGAGCAATTACATTTATCCTGTTCCCTGACCATGAACTTGGGAAAAAATGATTTGCCTAGAGAAAGAAAACAAGAAAGCAAAAAGACCTACTATTTATTTTGTGCTCTTACATTTCAGGCACTGTATTAAACATATTATATTTATCTATAATGTATAATTTAATTCCTGTAACTGCACCACAGAGAAATCATATTTAGAAGTAAGAAGACATTAATTTAGCTATGTTAGGTAAATACTCCAAAGTTCTATAGATTGTAAATGGCAGAGTAGATTCAGAATATAAAATAATTTTTCCTGATGTGTAAAGATTTTTCATACTGAGTTTCTAGTTTGATCAACATAACAACTGTATAGTAGCATATATCAGTTTGCTGAAAAAGAAACTGAGAACAGAAGAGGAGAAATAACCTCCTCCGAGTTATATAGTTGGTATGTAATTGAACACTGACTCCTAATAAAGACCTTTAATGATAGATTAGAGTCCTGTTCTTCAGTGTGTGCCAAACCATCAGCATATGCAACATCTGTTAGCTTATTAGATATACCATGTCTGAGCCCCCACATCAGGAAGACTAGGACTTTCCTAGTAATTTGTCTTTCAAGAACAAATTGAAATATCTGGACGGTGGTGAATCTAATGGAAGATGACAAGCAACTATAGGGGCTAAAGCCAAGCCACCCCCAAGTGTGCCACTTTGGCATATTGATTATTCTGAATTAAAAGTTATTTATGAAATGAAACAGCCAGTGTAAAAAGAACACTCTGACCCTACTTTGTCTCCAAAAAGCAGGAAATAATTCTACCATCTGAAAGGTACCCTCTCTGTACCTGGAGGTAAAGGGACAGTCTTATCACCAGAGACAGGGAACCCAGAGCCAAAAAGGCTATGTAAACAATCTTTGTACTTTTATTTATTTAATACCCCAAGCCAAATTCTGTATAGAATTCCTTACTACTTGAAACTCCCAAACAACTGAATTGTCCTGCCAATTCCTCACAGGTTTATTGTTTCTTTGTCTAAAACATGTAAAAACAGCCTACCTTGATCATTTCTTTGGGTCTTAATTTCATAATTTAGCCTCTGTGTATATGTAATTCAACTTTGGGTCTTTTTCTCCTGATACTCTGTCTTATGTAAATTTAATTTTTAGACCAGCTAGAAGAACCTTAAAAGATAAAGGAAAATTCCTCTTTCCCCAATCTCACCAACATAGTTTATATATGACAAGAATCCCTGCTTAACAGACCTGTCCTAAACCTATTCTCTACAATCAGTTGTGATAATTCCTTAGAACATTACTAATCTAAATTTAAGAGGCCCAATGGAAAGATTCAACCCATTAAAAATCAGGTTAGAAAATTTTGGTATGCATTGGTATGCATTTTCAGGACAAGACACACTTTATCACAGGAGTTGTAATTTCTTTGATTTCTTCTCCATCTGAAATGAGACAAAAGGCTGATGTAAGGTGCTGTTGGCACTCTTTTAATGGATGCTGATAAAAGTCTTGCTTTTGACAAAAGAAGCTGCTGAAGAAGGGATAACACAATCATCTCACAGATGGCTCCTAGAACAAGCAAGGTGGGATGGAGAGGGCTTGGTGATTAAGACAGAACACTATGGAACTTGTAGCAGCTGAATCTATTCTGTTCTTCATGTAGACACAGTATGAAAGTAATTATTCATATGTCAATTGTGTGATTTTCCTCCTATTCTTAAAAAAAAGGTCTTATTTATTATAAATAAAAACTAAAAAATATATCCAACTGGATATTATTCTGTAGATTCTCTTTTAAATTTTCTTCTCTCTCTCTCTTTGTCTTTTTTTGTTTTGTTTTTGTTTTTTGTTGTTTTGTTTTTAATGGTACTCTCCTTTTAGATGTGACTTCGTGAATAAAAACGCATGTAACATCTGGATCTGCTTAAAATCAATTTCTTTTCTCCTTTATTTTTCTGTTCTATAACTAAAAATGGACTTTCCAATTTGCATCATGCTTTTTTCCCTTCCTTTCCTTTATAAAATAAATAAATAAATGCCATCTGGTCTAACAGCTCAGTTGCCAATTATCAGCCTGAGGCAATCCAAAACTGCCAGATAGTCAACGCAGAAAATATGGTTTTAAGAAGAAATGCTAACAGAGCCTTAGCTGTAGAATGGCTTGGCACACTGCCAAATTACTCCCCCATGCAAATACTGTCTTATCTCCTAGGGACTTGCAAAAAATCCTTACAATATGCGTTATGGTGTCTTAGCACCTTGACTTATCTTAATGAAGATGTCTTAAAGACTCAACTGTTTCAAGTTAATGAAACATATTGACATTGCAGAAAATCAGATCAGCACTCTTCCATTGGCTCTAGAGAGCTTGGAAGTAACTGACTTTTCAACTTGTTTGTTTTCACGGGATCACAGTATCTTTTTGGCTATCACCATTGAAGAACAGCAACTCTTTTCTGTTGTACTTGGCTCAATTAAGTTCCACTGGATCCATATATAGTATTATTCACTTATAGTCAGTCTCAGGAGGAAATAATCACTTGGCCTACTTGAACTCAATACCAATTTGGTTGTTTATTTAAATTGCAACATTGGAAGGTTTGGGGTCACCTTGTTTCCCTTTATCCTGTACATCCAAAGACTAAATCCTGGAAATTTTATTTCCAATACTGGCCCTATTCCTTTCCATATTCATTGCCATTAAACAGATCTAAGCTATTAATATTCCTTATCTGATTTCCATTTGAAACTTTCTTTGTGTTCTTTTGTAACCGGTTTTACCTCCATAGCCAGTGTAGGCTTCTGAAAATATAGATCATACCATGTTACTCTCCTACTTAAATGAGGCAATATCTGTCTGTTGTACTTAAGAAAAAATCCAAAAACCTTAAATATAGGCTAAAGTTTTCCTATGAACTGACCTTAACATCTCTCAGACCATCTTGGTCCTTTCACTATTTCTCTCCACAAACTAATCTGTTGGATCTATAAGAGCAAATACCATGTCTACTTTGCTGAACATTCTTGACTCAACACCTAGGAGTGGATGGTAGGTAGGAGTCACTCAACAAAAATTTTTGGAGTTAATTCAGATTAAGAACTAAGATTGAATCTTAGTTCTTACTATCTTTGTAATGTTAGACAAAAACTAATAACTCTTAGCCTAAATTTCCTGATCTATGAGATGAACAGTTAATTCAGAACAGTTAATTCTGAGTTTTGTTGGGAGGAGTAAAGGAGAATATACTTGTAAATCTCAGTTGGTTCCACAAAATAAAATATGTTGTATAAGTTAATATTAGAGAAATATTTCAATGGTGGCTCTTTCACCTACCATTTTATGACTTTTGACAAACTCCCTAAACTTTCAAGTCTTTTTCCTGATCTGTAGAATGGGGTGATAGATTTGCTGAAGAGATTTGCTTGGGAAGATTAGATGAGAGAAATATTAGTAAAGCACATAGACTAGTATACGGTAAATTTTCCATAAATGGACTAACCACTGTCATACTATTATTGATTTATGATCATAAAAATGAATAAAAACTTCTGAGTTTCTTATTTCACTAGTTTCAGAAAATTTCACCCTCACAAGAAATTTCCCCAACAGTGTTCTTTGTTGCACCCTGATTCCATGATGTGTGTACAATTATATGTAAGAAGTCTAGATTGGGAGGGTGTAGAAAACTTCTTCAGGAGCCTAGATTTGCATTTATCCAAGAAATCTCTCTTTTGTTACTTGACACACACATTCCTATAATTTTCTGTTTCTCTATATCCCATCCCTCACCCACCACTTGCACAAACCTTGACTCCCAATCTTGCTTTGATCTATGATCTATTAGGGGTTTGTCATCTCAGTTTTACCTTTCCTTCAAGATGTCCCTTCAAATTATGTCTTCTAACTTCATTTATATAACCCCATATTTCCCTGTCTACGTTCGTTGTCCGCTGTGTGCTCTATCTTCACTCTATTCTAACAAGTATCACATCACACGTGTACACTGTTTTCCTTTTGAGGACAAAGAAACCATCTACCTTATTCATCCACCCCACTACCTGCTGCATGATTCCTAAATAAATACGTGTGAAAAAAGAAAACCACAAGTTTGGGGTATTCCAACCTCATGTCCCAGAATACTTATGTGGGATATTCCAGTCGTGTCTGAGCAAGTATTTGTCGCACCTGGTAAGAGATATATTTGAATGGCAACAAAACAAAACTTTTACATGGAAAGGTTAGTATTGTATTTCTTCTTGCAACTTAAAAGAAAAAAAAAAAGGGAGGGGGGAACATGGGATTTAGGTAACTTCCCAGGGTATCATTTCTTCATCTGACTAATAGAAGTAATACTAGCCACAATGTAAAATTGTGTGGATTAAACACTTTTACAAAAAAATAAAATAATAAAAAATAAAACACTTTTACAATACTTATCAGAGAAGTGTCCATTAATTTTCTTCTTCCTATCTCTTCTTATATTAGAATGTGAAGAGAATATCTTACAAAAAGTTACAAATATGCCTAAAGAATTTTAGGTGGACCCATTGATATGCACATCTCCTTTTTATTACAGAATGAGGTTGGAGTTCTTTTCTTCTTTGAAATGCTGAAGCTTCCCATGTTACAGTGTGCATTCAGGTAGAAATGAAAGATGGTAGAAAGTCCTTCCTGCCACTCACAGAGACCTGCTTTGAGCCATCAGGTATAAGGCCCAATTATCCTTACTATCTTACTTTGCATAGATAAAAATGTTGTGATTGCTCATGAAATTAGATAGCATCCTTTTCAATCTGTTGACATTGATTGGCTTGATGACTTAAAATAATTTAAAGGATAAAATGAAAATATGAGAGAACTGAAATACATTCCAGGCAGTGGTTTTTATAGCCAGGAGTGGTAATTTCACACTCCAGGTGTTTAGATGAGCATTTGGTACACAACAAAGCTGGAAAGAGAGTCATAATTATAGTTTAAGGACTTATATTAGATTTGTTAAATTATTTCATTATCATAAATATTACTTTTTTTTCCATTTCACAACTAACCAAAGCCTAAATTATTTGTTTCTACAGGCAATAATCTTGCTATCTATTATTTACTGGGACATTGTTGAGTTCCTGAATATAATTCCTTCCTTGAGACAACTATACAAAGCACAGAATTATCTCATTCATTAAGATGTAACTGGAGAGAACATCTGCTAGAATTGTGGAAATTTTGAATGAAAAATAGAGGTAATGTATTATTCGTGTTCACAGTTTTCACGTCTATATTGCAACTTGAACTAACAAACTATTATTATTTGAATACATTTCATGGACCTTCTTAACTGATGAAAAGAACATGAATTCAGTAACTCATTTATTCAAAACATTTTTATGTACCTACTATGTACTAAACACAGACTGAGGATACAGAGATGAATAAGTCATTTTCTTAATAACAATCATGAAGTTTACTCCAGTGCTAATATGTAAGTTGATAATAGTAAAATGTGATAATTCTGTGGTGGAAATATTATGTCAGAACACTGAAATGTCATCAACACAGGAGAGGATCCCAGAGATCTTGGATGAGGAGGCCATTGATGAGAAGGAAGTTTTAGAAAAAAGAGAGTATTTGAGCTGAATCTAGATAAATAATTAGAAATATCAGGGCTAAAAAAAAAAGAAATATCAGGGCTGATCATAGGAAAGCAATGGGGAAATCAAAGCATATTTTAAGCAAGATGAAGAATAATTTGGAAGGCTAGATGTATGAATACACTCTTTTCAGGAAATTTTAAATCCCTTGTTCTGGTTGGAATTATACATCTGAAGTAGAGAGTGGTTGAAGGTGCTTCTTGATGTACTAGTAGAATTGAAAAACAGTGCAGGGTCTAAAGAGGGGGAAATTGATTTACAGTTTTAAATTGTAATGAAATCTTATAGGTACCATAGTATGGGGTGTTTTTTGGACTCAATTTTAGTGTGGGAGAACGTACCCTCATACTACTGAGCAATTCTTTTTTTTTCTCTCTCTTTAAGATTTTATTTGTCAGAAAGAGAGAGAGACAGTGCTAGCACGAGCAGGGTGAGCAGAAGGCAGAAGGAGAAGCAGGTTCCTGGCTGAGCAAAGAGCCAGATGGAGAACTTGATCCCAGGACTCTGGGATCATGACCCAAGCCACAGGCAGATGCTCAACTGACTGAGCCACCCAGGCATCCACCACCATTCTTGAGCACCAACTGAGTATCCTATATTTCTACCTAATTCAGGAACTGTCTACTTGGAGATAGTAGTCTCCAAGATTCTACTTAGGATAAAAACCAAATACTTACTGAGACAGGACTCCTTCCTCTTTCTTCAATTCCAGTCTTATTTCTGATACTCTGTATCTTGCTCACTGTGTTCGAGACACACAGACTTTCTTCCTGGTCCTCAAAATGGTCATATTCACAAAAGCCTCAGAGACACATTGTCTGCTCTTTCATCCAGCAGAAAAGAAGCCTATCTAGTTTTTGGTCTTACCTCCATTGGAACCTCTGTGCTCCAACCTTCACTTACCATTACTCTTATATTTCCTTGCATTTTTCTCTGAAAATAACTTGTCACTCTCTGAATTATTAAATTTTCTACAGTGCCTGTCTTAAATTTTTACTTACTATTTACTTACTTATTTACATTATCTATTTCTTTTTCCTTTGGGTATACATCAACTTCATGTGAAAAGGACTTTGGTTTGTTCTAGGATAGCGGAGATGTTTAGAACACAGAGGCTAGAGCTGAACTTTCCAGAACTGATTACTGATTTCACTTAATAGTTGTATGGCTCTGGATAATTTGTTTAGTCTATATCTCTTCTCTAATAAAAAAAACAATTAATTATCAAGTGCATAATTTAGAACAACCTAGTATATAGTATTCTCTATTAATGGTATTATTATAATTGCTACTACCATTCTCTCACCCATAGGAGTGGTAGACCCACAGAAGATACATATGTACTAGCATAGTACATGTTTAGATCACAGTCAGCGTTCAGCAAATGGAGTGTGTGCTTGCTGCTGTCAATGCTACTACTAAAAAGATAATAATATCGTTTTTTACCATCAGCAACATTAAGAATTCTGAAATGTCAGCACTTTGAAAAGGTCCCCAGAAATCAAGAACTCTACTGTCGCCTGCTTTTTCTCATTTTTTTTCCCCTCCATACATGGATATCCATTATCTACAAGGCATTTTCAAGAAGCTAGAAATACAGAGGTTAATAAACCGGAGTCCTTGTCTACAAAGTTCACACTCCAGTGCAAATATAGGCATTTAAAACAATCTTCCTGCTGTTAACAGAGGGACGTGGAGAAAGTGCTTTGGAATTTTAAAGGCAGTTAATTTCCAATTCTTCCTAAGGGGGGCAGAGTGCTTTCACAGAGTAGACACCAAATGAATTGCAGTTGGAATAAAAATTAGGAATTCTTTGAGTAAGGGAGACAGAAGGGCAAGCCTGGGAAGATAGAAGGGATTGTGATGGGTAAAACAATCACTATTCAGGAAGCACAAGGTATTAGGAGGGTCGGCAACAGCTCCCAGAGAGGAGGAAATAGGTTGTGGGGATTCAGCTGTGTATGGAGGTCAGATCAGCAACTGTAGTGGTTTGGGGACTGAGTTTTATGATAAAGACAATGAGGGAACATCAGAGGTTTTTAGACCGTGGAAGTCAAATGATCATATTTGAGCTAATGTAATTACCTTAAATTAAATTATTAATTTAATTAATTCATTATAATTAACCGGATAAGATTAGTACTTTTTTTTTCTTTTGGATGAGCAGGGCGAGTAGAATTGAGAATATCACTTTGAAAATTTCCTTATGACATTCGTAACTGGAGCCGGGCTGAGGTGGCACCAGTGAGGAAGGTACAAAGGAAACAGATTTTCAGAGTATTTAGGATAGAGGGTCAAACAAACCTGTCAGCCCTAGGGACATGATTATTAAGAGAGGGGGAAAAAAACCCAAAGATGCAGCCAGATGTTTATTTTGGAAGATGGCATCTGTATGCCGGTTGTATACATATGGAAAAGAGATTCGGAAAAGGTCAGTGGCACACAAGTCAGAATTTGGAAATGTTACTTTTGATTTATGAGGCACTGGTGTGTAAATTTTAAGGTTGTTGTTGGTTTTTTGTGGGGTTTTTTTTGGCTTTTTTTTTTAAATTTTATTAACATATAATGTATTACTTGCCCCAGGGGTACAGGTCTGTGACTCATCAGGCTTACACATTTCACAGCACTCACCATAGCACAATGTCCTCCCCAATGTCCATAATCCAGCCCCCCTATCCCTACCCGCCCACCCCCCAGCAACCCTCGGTTTGTTTCGTGAGATTGAGAATCTCTTATGGTTTGTTTCCCTCTCTATCCCATCTTGTTTCATTTTCTACCCCCTGCCCCCCCACAACCTCCCGCCCTGCCTCTCAAATTCATATAGTTTTAACTTGTTAGTAATGTGTGGACTGTTTTCTGTGTGGGTATGTCTGTGCCAGGGTTTCTATGGAGGGCAACCATATTGGTTTGGTGAAGATGGTGCCCAGTTTGATTTATCACCCTGGAGCCATTAATAATATCACCCCCTTTTCTTCACTAAAGCCCTAGTTTGCATCATCATTATGTAGTTCCAAAGGTATAAGGAAATCCAAAATTAAAGAACCGAGAACTTTCAGACTCAATAAGAATTTTTAATCTGGTGTAGGAGGCAGACATACTTGAATACGATTAAAAAAAATGTTACCAGACTGAAGAACAGAAATAAAACATGTCAGATTTCCAAAGTCAAGAGACACTCTTAATTCCTATCCTGGCTTCATGGGTAAGGCCATTGTGATGCTGAGTCTGTGAATGACTCTTTGTATAAGGGCTTCTTATTCAATGACCCTTCGTATAAAGCCTTCTTATTCAATGTCCTTCCAGGAGGATGGTCTCCAGTAGGCCTAGCATGATGTACTAGGTACTCGGAGAATTTTCACAAATGTAGCATGAGGTAGGCAGAATTATCTCCACTTAGAGGAGGACTCCAAGGTGTTGGCAGGTAACGTCACTTTTCACAGGGAGGAGGAACACGAATGCCTCCAGCCTGGTGTCAAAGATTGCTTTCTTTCCACTCCACCAGAAATGGCTTTCTTCTTCTTTCGAGGACTGCAGCCTTGTCTAGAGAGGAGGAGTGGAGAGATGAATGATGCCAGCCCTCTCCAGGGAGAGCCCAATCTTTCATCAGTGCCGGGAAAGGAAAGAGGCTCTCACTGGGGACGGTGATTGCTGTTGAGCAAACACGAGTGAAACCCGCTCAAAGTCAAAACAGCTAAGCTGACATGATATTCAAAGTGAGCCAGGAGGATGTTAGTATCAACAGTGTCAAAAGTAGCATTCAGAGTGAGCAAAATTAAAAACTGTCAGATGTGACTGCGTTAATAAATCATTAAAAAGAGGATCTCAGGCAAGGGCTGCCCCTGCTGTGAAGTGAAAAAAAGCCGGATTCAAGTTTCTTGGAGAGACAATATGTCCCTTCCTTAGAGAGGACTTGTTACTTTCGGCTGTGGGTATTCTGATCCAAAGAAGCACATTTAGTGCCTGATCAAATGGCTACACATAACACAGCCATTTATTTCCTGAGACTTAATTGTACCCTCAAAAAGAGCAGAGAGCCAAATCCATTCACTGAACAACCATTTATTGATTTTCAACTCGGACAAGCGCTGTGTACACAGAAGTGAGTAAAACACAACCCCTGGCCTCAAGGTGTTGTGACCAAGCGGAAGCTAAGCCTTTGCGTTAATCCTAGTAAACAATACACAAGTTCACACCAGAAGAGTAAGGATTATTTGAAAAAAAAAACAAGGAAGAATTGGATATGGCCTCTGATGTGGCCCTTAGATCTCCCTCTGGGAGCAAGTTTTAAAATATGATTTCAGGCATCCTACTCAATGGGATAGCTCATCTCTCTTCCTCAGTTTGGGCTGCTGTAACAAAACTCCATAAAAATGTATTTCTCACAGTTCTGGAGGCCAGAAGTCAGAGGTCATGATGCCAGCGTGATCGGGTTTTGGGGAAGTCCACTTCCTGGTTTGCAGATGGCGCCTTTTCATTGTGTCCTCATATGGTGAGAAACAGGGCACTCATTCCGTTTATGAGGTCTTCACTGTAATTGCCTCCCAAAGAACCCACCTCCTAATGCCATCACTTGGGGAGGGGGTTCAGATTCCAGCATATGAATTTTGGCACGGGGGGTAGGACACAAATATTCAGTTCATAACTTGCCCACACTGGACTTCTGAGAAAGGAAAGAGACACAAATGGAAGCTGGCGCTGTGCCAAATAGATGTGTAGGACCCACTGGGAATCACTGGACTCAATATGAGAAACCACCACTCTTCAGAAACCTGGGATACATTTCCTTGGGTTTGACAGGTACACAATGTAGGAGCCACATACCTTACTCATTTTTTTTTTTCTCTGACCCCAGTGTTCCACTTAGATGAACTTTGAGTATTTTGACTACTCTCCTTTCAGGGTAATATCCTTACCCATCCACTTCTTCCTGTGATAAGAGGTAGGAGAGAACTGTGATGGCTGCTTACATTAAGGCCTCAGTCCAGATGTAACCCTCACTTAATCGGCTCCTGGCCTTTCCCCGAGGATTTCGGACCCTCATTTAAAGAGATGACCATCAGATTCCCTTGCTGGACTACAGTTGTATTAAGAAATTCACTGTGTTTGTTTCATACAATAAACCATCCAGATATTTTACAATCTGGATTCCATGTTCCTAGGCGCCTGATACATTGATGCTTACTATAAAGTTTAGCAATAATAAAAGCATGCTTGTGTATTATGGTAGCATATTATTTCTCTTATTGATGTCACAATGATGTGATGAAATTATGCCTTTCCTTTTCTGTTACAGAGTCAGGGAAATCTCCGGGCATGAGAAACTGGGGCTCACAGGGAGTGTTCATGATGTGGAGGGTACCACCTGTCCAAAGGTTAAAATCACACATGGCCCTTCACTGAAGGACTTCAAGGAACTTCACCGAAGCCAAGTTAACCCTGGTGTATAACGCCTGCAACCGCTGGTGACAGACATTTTCAAAAGTGCTGCTCTGAGGGAATCAGTCAAACCATGGTTGATGGGTAGCTAGTTCAACAAAGAATTGGAGTTGTGTATCACTCATATACTCCATTCTTATTTTGGAGATGAAAAAGAAAATCCTTTCTTGAGATATAAATAAAGATTTAATAACTCCTTTAAATATTAAACAGCTCTCCCTGTACAATGTATTCCAAAATGCTTCCATGTTCGAATGGAATTTCCATTCCAAAAGAGCCTGAAAAATTTTGCATATCCTGTGAATTCCATTTTCAACTAACACTGTCTCATATTTAGCTACATGTTTCTGTAACCAAGAAATGTAGGGAAACAGCTTCCATGGTGATTTGACACATAATGTCCACATTACGTCAACCTTAGATTTCTCTTCCTGAAACATGGAATCTCTCATCTGGAGCTCCCTGTGGTGGTTTTAAAGTATGACCCTAACGTTCTTTGATAATTAGTACCTGAGGAGCTTGATTTATAGGATGAAATCCTACTTTGAACTTAAGCCTGATACTACTATGAGATGGGATTTGGTGACTCTTGGTGGGGAGAGAGTTTATACTGCATTTGGGAGAGATGTAAACTGTGTGGCCAGTGGGATGATTGTGGCAATTTTAAATCAGGGTCTCAAAATTTTTTGATGATTCCCTTTGAATGGGTGGGTTATGGTCCCCGTCCCCTTGAATCTGGGCTCTATGACTGACTTACAAACAGAATACGGAAGTTATACCCTTTTATTTTGGGAGCCCAGGCCTCTGGGAATGCTTCATGCTAAGAACCTAAATTCCATGTTGTGAGGAAGCCCAAACTACCCCAGAAAGAGACCACCCTAGTGGAAGACACAGCTTCCAGCCTACAGCCCTAGTGGATGTCTGAGCAGATAAAACCAAATCAATCACCAGGGTTGTGAGAGAGGACTCCTTCAGATAACTCACCTCCGAGATTTTGAGCCTTCCCAGGTGAAATTCTAGATATTATGGGGCAGACATATGCCATATATGTATAATACCTTGTCTGAGTTCCTGACCTAGCGAAAATGGAGAGATAATCAATTTATCATCTAAACCGGTAAGTTTTGAAGTGGTGGGTTGCACAGAAATGGATAACCAAAACACTTACTAATGCTAACTTATTTCAAAAGTCACCTATCAACCAGGAAAAAAAGAGAATTCTATCATTTCCTTCATTTGGTTTTCAAGCTTCAAAAAGACTGTTCTCACTTTCTTGGCTCTAAATCTCAGCTCTGTTTATTTTCTGTTGAATAATGTGGGGGGACAAATCTGACTATACAAATAAAAACTATCAAAGCTGTATTATTTTATTTACTTCTGTAGCTGATCACAATTGCTTATATGGTAAATAATAAATCTGTATTAATTAAATGAATGTGTGATCTGAACCACACATTTGTGAAAATCCATTGTAAAAGTGCAATATAAAATTTAGACATTCCCATCAATAATCCCATTATATTAAAATCTTTTATGTGAAATAAGTAACCTTTATGATTTATGTGTATTTTAAAGCATCTTATTTTAGAAGACCTCTACCTGAATACAGGTTTAATCTAATCCTTCAATGTGCTTTCATCTGAAACACATCTTCTCTTTAAACCATTGATATGAAATGTGTCTTTAAGGCAGTGTACATTTCTCTTCCTTCTTTCCTTCCTTCCATCTATCCTTCCTTCCTACTTCCTTTCCTTCTTTCTCATTCTTTCATTTAGAGATCACCTCAATCAGAATCAAACAGATATGCATTCTTTTATTAAACTTTTTTTTTTTGAGGTAATTTCAAATTCACATTCATCTGTAAGAAATAACACAGGGAAATCCCACATACCTTTTTGCCTGGTTTCACCCAATGGTAACCTTTTGTCAAACTACAGCACAATGTTTTTGTCAAACTACAGCACAATAACTACAACAAGGTTATTGACACAGATACAATCAAATGATCTCTAGAACATTTCAGTCACCACAGTGATCCCTTGTGTTTCCTGGTTTTAGCCACACCCACTAGTCTTCCATCCTATCTTCCCCTTAACATTTGGCAACAATTAGTTTTCTCTTTTTATAATTATTTCATTTGAATAATGTTCTATAAATACAATCACTTTATACAATCACCTTTTAAGATTTTTTTTTTCACTCAGCATAATTCTTTGGAGATTTACACAGCTTATTACATTTATTAATACTTTATTCCTTCTTATTGCTGAATAGTACTTTGTGGTATGGACATGCTATATAGTTTGTTTCACTATGTAAGGACATCTAGGTTGTTCCTAGATTGGAGCTATTCTGTTAAGTTGTTAAAAACATTTATGTTTTTAGGTTTTAACATGAATATAAGTTTTTATTTATCTGGGAGTGTCCATGAATGCAATTGATGGGTTATATGGTGTTCACATTTTTAGTTTCTAGAAAAACTGCCAAAACGTGTTCTGGAGAGGCTGTCCTCTGTTATACTCCTATCAGCCATGTGTGATGGTTCAATTTTTTTCATATTCTTCCCAGCATTTGATATGGTCACTATTTTAATTTTAGCTTTTCTGATAGTTGTGTTGTGATATCTGATTGTGGTTTAATTTGCATTTCCTTAATGGCTAATGATACTGAAAACCATTTTATGTCTTATGTATCCCTGGTACATCCATTTTGGTGAAATTTCTGTTCATGTTTGGTACCTCTTTGTCTATTCGGATTAATGGATTTTTTTCATTAATCTTTTTTAACTGTTGAAATTTGAGAGTTCTTTATATATTCTAGATACTAGTCTTCTTCAGATATGCAAATATTTTCTCCCACTCTGTAGCTCATTTCCCTCTGCTCTTTACAGTGTGTTTTATAGGGCAATTTTTTTTTAATGTTGATTAGGTCCAACTCATCTATTTCTGTCAAAGACTGTATCAAAGTAGTGTTATTTTTGTAAGTGTTGGTAAAATTCCCCAATGAAATCAATTGGTCTAAAAGTTTCTTTTTGAAGACTTTTAAAATCATAAATATGATATCCTTAATAACTATAAGGGTATTCAAGGTTTCGTTTGATATTAGGTAAATTATGGTAGTTTCTGTTTTTCAATAAATTAATTCATTTCATCTAAGTTGTCAAAGTTTTGTATTTTCATTGTCATTCAGTTCAGTGCATTTTTAAAATTTCCCTCGAGACTTCCTCCTCATTTTCTGAAGTATTTAGAAGTGTGTTATTTAGTCTCCAAACTGTTGGGGATTTTCCTTTTAACTTTCTGTGATTAAATTTATAGTTTGATTTTGGTATGTTCAGAGAATACATTCTGTATGATTTCAATTCTTTTAAATTTGTTAGGATCTGTTTTATGTCCCAGGATATGGTCTATCCAGATATATATTCCCTGTGGACTTGAAGATAATGTGTTTTCTGTTGTGTGTATTATAAATGTAATGCATATCTTGCTGATTGGTGGTATTTATGAGTTTTTCTATATTCTTGTTGACTTTTTGTCTAGTTCTAGCAATTGTTCAGAAACAGATGTTGAAATCTCCAAGTATAATTGTAATTTGTTTATTTAGCCTTTCAGTTTTATTTGCTTTTGTGTCACATAGTTTACAGCTATGTGATTGGTGCATCTACCTTAGGATTATTATTATACCTTGGGAGTTTGACTGTTGTATCATTATAATGTCTTCTTCTCTGTCTCTGGTGATATGCTTTATTCTATGCCTAGTTTATTTGATATTAACATGGCCAATCCTGCTTTCCTTCATGTAATATTTTCGTAATAGATCTGTTTCTATCTTCTTACTTTCAGCCTTCTTATGTTGTTATATTTGAAGTAAGTTTCTTATAGACAACATATTTTTTAGGTCATGCATTTCAGTCCATTCTAAAATTCTCTGTATTTATATATGAAAGAATGATAGCAGAATGGGAATAAAAACAAACAAACAAACAAAAACCACTTTTTTTACATCTTAACCAAATAAATCCCCAAACAAGGGGCTCTGATATGAACTGGAATGGAGCACATCTTTGTTAGTTTGCAGACCTAAGTAAACTATGCTTCCTAACCCTACTTTCTGAACCTCAGGAATGCTCAGGCAACCCAACAGAAGGACTGAGAGGCTGAGAGGCAGTACAGACTCTGGTCTAATACTCTACTCAGCTTACATGTATGTAGCAACATGGAGAAGAAGTAAGCTGGCTGTGTCTGTCCTTGGGAAGTCTTGCCCCAGCCCCTCTGGGAAGAAAGCTGATTCCCAGTGGGTCAAATGCAGCTTATTGATAAAGCATGGTCTCACAAATGTCATGTCCCTAAGATATATCCTATCATTAGATAATTAGTAAGCAGTAAATAGATGTGTAGGGCACTAGTGAAGAAAATTCAAGAATCTTCTGACACAAGACATTTCCTTATGGCTGACTTTTCATTCTTCAGGTTAAACTTCAGAAATCTATGTTCCTCCCTATTCTTTTCATCTTTTTCACTTCAGACTGTCTCTCCAGACAGCCAGATTCTCCAAGAGATTTCTAGGTTTCATCATCTTTCTTCTCTACTTACCCCTTTGACACATGGTATCCCAGGGATTTCCTGAAAGGATTGGGTACCCACAGTGGCCTTACACATGAACTCATTCTTGGTATTCATGTACCTGAGATAATCAGCAGGGACACTTTCCTATCTTAAGAAGAGATGTCTGGACACTGCAGCAACAATGGCGCAGATTGAAGTGGGTGATTTATCACTGCACTCTGGGGGATGCAGGCCCACAGTATATATTAGCTCATGGCCAGCAAAGTCATTCAGACATATTTCCGATGATTCTACAAGAACCAATTAAGTCTCATACCAAGAATCAGTTAAGTCAAGAGTGGACTCATATCAAGATTCATATGATCACATCCAGATACCTCCCAGGAAGTCAAAAGTAGAAATGTGCCCCTTGTGCCACCTATAATAAATCAACAACTGATCAAAATAATCCTAATTCAGAAATGTGTTTCCCAACAGATATTCACTCCTCTTAGCAAGATCCCACAAAAATCAGGTCATTATCCTCTCTCTGTTAACAGAAAAAGCATTGCTACATGGAAAGTATGTTCATACTTGAAGTTTTTAATTACTTTTACTCAGAACACCAGTTGAAGTTGAGAATGGAATGAGATGGATGGAATGTGGAATATTGTTATAAAATATAGAAGCTTAAGTGATTCACTCAAGGCAATGATATTTAGAAGTGATAGCACTCGAATTCAAAACCATGTCTAATTTCAACATGTCTCTTAAGTATGCATTAAAATGGACAATGGAATCAGAAGGAAGGAGGCCCTTCCCCAAAGACTGTTCAGTAAGAAGTGTGGGCCTTTTGGTAGGCACCAACTAACATATCAAATTAAATATCTTCAACAACAACAACAACAAAAATGGAGGAGAAGTAAAAATGGTGACTCAAAGACAATGTTAATGAGTGAAATGTGAGTAAAAATGATTTTGTTAAGCTTTTGTAATAATTCAAGTATTTTATAAAATCTGTAACCCTTTTTGGAGCCTCCAAGATAGGAACCATAGTGTATATAGTAATGGGGTGATCGACTCACCCTGGTTTAACTAGAACTGTTCTAGGTTTAGCCCTGAAAGCTCATGTCCTCAGAAATCCCCAATTGTATGCAAACTGGGACCACTGGCCAGCCTCTGTAATACAGGAAGGATAAGAAATCAATAGGATGATTGGGACCAATTACCAGTTCCGGTCTAAGACTTCCATGGTTATTTGTCAAGTTAGGTCAACTCTCTGACTCTCAGTTTCCTTACCCATTAAATGTAGATCTCTTTACTCAACTCAGGTAAAAAAAAGTGCAAGTTCCATGCAAGGTCATCCCCGTGAAAAAGCTTTCATCCAGTAGGTTCTCAACACTTTTGTGTTTTTAAGGCTGAAAAGACATTGTAAGGCCAAAAAACACAGGTGCACATCTAATCAGGGTGTATTTAGGAAGCAAGGGCTCATCAAGCAGGTAAGAGAGAACCTCACCGAGGAGTCCCACCTAGAGGGAAGAAGGTGGGATGATGGAAGAGAATGGCAGGTTAGAGATTCAAGATCTGTGGAGATCTGTGCCCCGCTTGCCTGCTGCTCTTTGGTTACAGAATGGCTCCAGGATGTCAGCCATGACTTGACATGAAGACCTGAGGCCTCTGAGAGCTTTTCTGGATGTCTTTGTGCCTGTAATCTGACAAATGAGAGCTTAGTGTTGGTGCACTATGGAGAAAGGCACTAAGGCAAGGATGTCGCCCACCACTGACTAAAGACCACAGCCCTTCCTATTTGGAGGTGTGGTCTTGGTTCCCATGGAAGACAGGTGGACCCCATAATAGAATAGGTTGAATTAGTCATTGCCTTGGTCCATGGATTCTCAGACTCAATTTGATTTAAAACAAATAGATCAGTCTCCATGGATCTAAATAATGTAAGACAAATTGTTACCATCTACTCAAAGAAAAATAAGATATTTTTCTGGATCATAAATATTCTTAGAGGATAATTTAAAGGAAAGACACATATACAGTCAATTATTACATAAGAAGATGAAATTGCTTGTACAAGAGAAGGGGAGAGTTGAGTAAGGAATTATCTAACTGTAAATTTCCAGATAGAAAGCCAGACAGAGCAGCCCTGCAATTCTCACCCATGGTAATTCCTGGGACAAAGAAGTCCTCTGAGATCAGGCAAAGAGGCTAGATGAAGAGATGAAGAGCATACTCAAAATGCCATGTTTATGCCTAAGAGAAGAAAGACAAATACACAGGAACAATCTTCAACTCTTGATCTCTCTCCTTTTTCTACAGAAGTCACTCCCAGGGTCAAGAGAGAAGGGAACATCTCCCTTGCAGACTACTTTCACAGGTAAGTGACACTTCGGAATGTACCAGTCCTCAGGACCTGAGGAATAAAAACCAACTAAGGACCTCATCAAATGTCAGAAAATTCACTTTGTTCTGAAGGGGCTACTTTTAACCACACTTGTTACAATCTAATGCCAAGTCCATGGAGAGTGTAAGAATTAGCCTCCCCTTAATTGGCACTGGCAAGAAGTCTCCCCAGGAAAGTTCTTTCTAAAGATTTAAAATTCCCTTAGTCACAACCATAGCTGAGAGGACATGGGGTGGGTCTGATCTTTTGTCTAAAATATTTAGAATAACTGATGAGAGAGAGAGAGTGTGAATGAGCAAGGATGACCGAGTGCCTACGTTGAATGATTGATAATGAAACGTTTCTAATCACATCAGCCCTTTTCAGAGAAGACAGGTCATGGAACTTATAGATCCACAGCTACAAGCCTCAGAGTTTTTGACAAATAGCTATAATTTAAAATACAATTATTAAAAGATAAGACAGATGTGAACTGCTTGTTTCTTTTTCATGTGGGAGTCAAACAGGGACAGGGAGCGATTTCGCTGCCACGATGGTTCAGGGTTGGTAAAGTTAGCTCACAAAACACTTCACCAGCAAAATTGAGGGTGCCTTTAACTCCATGGGGAGAAAAACGTATGTCCTTTTATTTTCTATCCTCTAGAGATGACTTATTTTAAAATAGCATTTTATTTTCTGACTATAAATTGCATGTTTTCCTTTTTGAAGTAAATAAAAGTAAAATAAAAATAATAAAATAAATTAAATATAAAATAAAATAAACTCTCATCCAACCTTCAAATCTCAGCTAATTGCTACTCTTAAGTTTCCCAAAGAATAGTTTTATATATTGAGATTTTGCATAACCCGTGCAGTCACCTGATTTTGTTCCTATTTAATATTAAAATACAAACATTTTGCAATGCCCTTAAAAAATACTTTCTACATTTAATTTTAATTTCTCCAAAATATTCTATTGTGATTTTTGAATTTCGTAAGTTTGTTTTTAAATTTAATGAATGAAAAAATAAGCTAAGAAAACATGGTTTCTAAGATTGTTGTGAGGAATTTACTTTGCTAATACTGTAAATAATTCTCTGAGAATTTAATTTTATTGGATAACATTTGTTTTGTCAAATTGTTTTCCAAAACTTCTGCATTTGGTCTGTACGTTCCCCATAGCCCATAAAGCAAGAAATAATTCCATATTGTAAAAGTTAAGTTTTGAGCCTTATAGTACTATATAATGTTTCCTCAACCCAAGTTTCTGGATAATTTCACCACAGTAGTAAATTACTAACTAGCAAAGACATATTCAGGTTTCAAAAAAATGTCTTTCAATTCTGTTGAGTCTATCAGTTTTCCTATTTGAATCCTACCACTCTTAAAATTCCATTCCATTTTCCCTTAAAAGTTTGTTTTGAGGGCCCCTGGGTGGCTCAGTTGGTTAAGCAACTGCCTTTGGCTCAGGTCATGCTCCCGGAGTCCCGGGATCGAGTCCCATATCCGACTCCCGGCTCTGCGGGAAGTCTACTTCTCCCTCTGACCTTCTCCCTTCTTGTTCTCAGTCTCTCTCTCTAAAAAAAAAAAAAAAAAAAAAAAAAGTTTGTTTTGATAATTGTTGCTTGCTATTAGAAAAATGGAGGTTACTGGTTCATAGAAGATCAATTTTCATTGATACCATTTTTCTTTCTAATATGAATACTAATGATAGCTAATTTGTACTGAGTGCTTATATGGGCACCCTAAGAAGGAATATATACCTACGTATATATAAATAAAGCTATACTTCTAGCTGTCTATCTAGAAAATCTCCAAATTTCATTCTTGCAGGATTTCTGGTTTATGACTTAAGAAAATGTGGCTCAGAGAAGTTGAGTGCCTTCTTAAAGTCACACAGCCGCAGAACTAGATGAGAGTTAAGCCAGGCATAATGACAATAGAGTCCAGGCTCTTACAGCATGTTGAGTTTGAAGCACAAATTAAGCAATTCTATTTCAGTAAGGCCCTGGATGTGTAAAAAGACAATCCCTGGTTTCTTAGACTTTTATCTTTGAAATTGCCCTTGACCGTGGCCAGGAGAAAAGGATGGGGATTAGCTTTTCTCTAATATCTCTTTTTCCTTTGAGACAAGTGTGTGAATATTTGTGCTGATTATGCCTATTTATTCAAATACTTATGTTCCTTCTATGAGTTTATATTAACTCTTTAAATGGGAAATCCTGTGAATCTGGTTATTTCCTTAGTAATCAACTAGAAGGTGAGATCCTGAATGTATTTGTTTTAGGAAAATAATCACTATTTGTTGGTGGAGAGATGAGGTAGTGTAAAGGGTTGTGTAAAGCTGTTTCTACCAGTGTTCCAGATGCAGCTAGATAACTTTGTGAATAAATCCAGATACCTCTCTATACCACTCACTTTCATAGTCTGGAAAGTGGACACAATGCTAGCTTTCTCATGAATTATGAGGATTTTATGAGATGATGGAAATTAACACGTTTTTTTTTTTTTTGAGAGAGAGAGACAGACAGACAGACAGAGAAAGAGATTGGTGGGGTGGGGCAGAGGGAGAGAGAGAAATCTAAGCAGGCTCCATGCCCAGTGCAAAGCCTAACGTGGGGCTCATGAACCTGAGATCATGACCTGAGACAAAATCAAAAGTCGGACACTTAACCCACTGAGCCACCCAGGTACCCTGGAAATGAACACTTGTTATGAAGCCCAGAAGCATCATAAATACTTGAAAAAAGAAGAGAAATTGTCCAGTTCTCTCACTTTGCTGATAAAGAAGGAAGGTAAACTCTAATACTTGTTCTCAGATATGCCAAGTGCAGTGCACACACTTTGTCACTCAAGACCACAACCGTCTCTGAAATAGATCCTACTGTAGATGGGGTAAGTGAGTCTCAGAGAGATTAAGTCATATGCCCCTGTTCATACATGCAGTGTATAACCTAGTCAATATTTGAAGCCAGTTCTCTCTTTAGAAGACCTGGGCTTTACCTAAAGGCAATGCTTCACTATTCCTTTTCTTCATTTCAAAGGCACTTTCTCCTGCATTTGACTTTCTTCAATTCTGACTGGGCCAATTACTTTGATTTACATTGAGTGACAATGTGACCACCACGTCAAGAGATTCATTTTGTCCATGATGCATATTGCCCTCCCTAGGGTTGGGGCACCATCCCTATCCCAGTTGTAGAAAGTATCTTCCTTCCTTAATTCATCTCTCTCCTTCACAAAAACTCTGCATAATGGAAAATCACAGCAGTTAAAGTTTCCATGATGTATGGGATCCATCTCCAACCACAAATCACCTGGAGTAATTAAAGCATAATGAAATACCATAGTCAGTCCAGGCCTAAAGGAGGTCCTTCCTGCAATATTTACCTCCTACATTAATTCTCTAATTAGACAACTACACTTCATCTTCCCATAAGCCCAGTTCAATATGTTAAATGGAATTGATTATTTTTAATGTATAGTTTATATTCGGAATTTAGATAGTTGCTGTGGATGAAGAGGCTCAAGAAAAGGCAACTGAAAGAAAATCCTTACTTTCTAAAATAACATTAAATTTCTTCTTTGGAATGTCTAGTCCAGGCCCCTAGGTGATAACTACATTCTTGCCAGCGTCTTTCACATTGCCAGACCAAGAGTTTAAAACAATCATCTTTCGACAACAGCAACTTTAATAACACATGGATATCTATTCACTCATTTGTTCATCTAGTCAATAAATAAATCCTGACTACTTATTGTGCCCGGCACTGTTCTAAGTGCTCGGGATAAATCAGCGAGCCCAACAGACATGATCCTTTCCCTTCAGAACTTAAATGCTAGCAGAGGAAGCAGACTATTCACCATGAACGAGCATGATAATTATGTGGTTTGGACACCGTGTTGGAATGCATATGCGGATCAGAGTAAGAGACATCAAAAGGTGGGGTGTGCAGCAGCCTACACTTGTAAGTAGAGTGGTCATGGGATCCTGATTAGAAGGTGGAGCTTAAGCAAAGACTTGAAGAGGACTGAGAAGGAATTTAGGCCCCCAGGGAGCAGGGAAGGGTGATTCTGGTAGAGGAAGACCAAGGGCAAAGGCATAGAGTGTTAGAGAATCCACTAGGAGGCCACCAAAATCAGAGGGAGGGCCCTGTAGGACATGTGGGGGACTCTGACACTGGTTCTGAGTAAAATAGGGAACTATTAATGATTTCAGACTAGAGAACTGATGTGAACTGATATTTCATGTGAACTCGTTGATGCCAAGCCGCCGTGGACTGAATGTATATGTCCCCCCAAATTCTTACGTTGCAGATCTACTCCCCAATGTGATTTCATTAGGAGGTAATTAGTTTCAGTGAGATCACGAGGTTGGGGTGCCCATCTGGGATGTCTGTCCTTGTAGGAAGGTGAGGGACCAGAGCTCTCTTTCTCTGTCATGTGAGGAAACAGCAAGAAGGCAGCTGTCTGCAAATCAAGAAGCAGGCCTTTGCCAGGAACTGAATCAGCTGGTATGTTTATCCTGGACTTCCCAGCCTCCAGAACTGGGAGAAATAAATTCCTGTTGTTTCACCCACCCAGTCTATGGCATTCCATTATGGAAGCCCAAATGCACTAAGACATAGGTCCTAAATGAGGCAATTTGCACTTCTCAACCAGTCTTTGCCTTAATAGCAGCAGCTTCATGTGACAGATAAGCACACAAAAAGTTCTGAAAGATGAAATACCAAAGGTGTGATGTTTCAGAAGCAACAGAAGTAATATTCTGCCCACAGAACTTCATTAGAGGCACCCACAGCCCCCTGACTCTCATCTGTGTAACTTTCCCATGTAGGTCCCCACATAGCCCCACTCCCATCCTCCAGATTCTTCTGGCATCTTCTTATCTTTCAGAGCAGAGCTGAACCTGAATGTTCTAGGTAAAGTCAATCCTGAGCACCGTTTTAGTATCCCTTCCCGGTTCTTCAGTAGTCCTTATCACAATCTGTATCCATTTATTTATTTACTTGTTCATGCTCTCTCTGCTACACTGAATATCAGCTAAATTACTCTAAGTGATTTGTGACTATCGCACATCTAGCACAATGCTTGGTATTTTGTGGGTGTTAGATAAATATTTATGGAAAGACGGAGTTACAAACACTTAAAACAATATAAAAATAAACAAAAACTCATTTTTTATGATTTTTACAAATGGAACAAAAATGGCTACTCCCTGCTGCCAGAACCAAAGGCTCAAGTCCTCACAGTTTGGCAAGAGTTTGCCTTTATCTGCTCATCTACCACCAAATCCTTGTTCTTCCCATGAGAAGATACCTCCAGCAAGTCTGGATCATTATTCATGATCGATTACCAGAGAAGCTGTATAACTCTTTTTTTTTTTTTTTTTTTTAAGATTTTCTTTATTTGACAGAGAGAGAGAGATCACAAGTAGGCAGAGAGGCAGGCAGAGAGAGAGGGGGAAGCAGACTTCCCTGCTGAGCAGAGAGCCTCATGTGGGGCTCAATCCCAGGACCCTGAGATCATGACCTGAGCCAAAGGCAAAGGCTTTAACCCACTGAGCCACCCAGGTGCCCCAGAAGTTGTATAATTCTTGATGCACTATTTCTCCCACTAGAAGTAAGCTTCTCAGGAGCAGGATCTGGTTTAATTCATAACCTCACATTTTACTAACTCAATGAACATTAAAAAAGTACTCAATACATAAACATATACATTAAAATACTTAGCATCACTAAGACTATATTAATAGTTTATTCATATTGTTATTTTTTTAATATTTATGTATTTGAGAGAGAGAAAGAGAGCAAGCAGAGGGAGGGGCAGAGGGAGGGGATAAGTGCGGACTCCCCACGGAGCCCCCTGTGGGGCTCGAAGCCAGCACCCAGAGAGCATGACCTGAGCCAGAATCAAGAGTTGGATGTTAAACCAACTGTGTCACCCAGGCATCTTTATTCATAGTTTTCTTTCACAAACTTAGCACTTTGGTCATGCCATTAAGTATTACTTAAGTCACCACTGCTTCATTCCAGAAGTCTTCTGCTGTGGGCAGGATAGTTGATATTTCGTTTTAGAAACAAAGAAACTGCAGTTCAAAGAGGTAAAGTCAGTTGCCTAAGGAGACTTACCTAGTAATTGGTGGAGGGAAGCTTTGAACTGAGGCTGTCAGTCATAAAAACCTGAGCATTTGAAGCCTTATCTTTACTTGGAGTAGAGGCACCTTTGTCCCTGTTTTCTATATGTGGAATCCGGTCGGAACTGGCAGGTGGAACACTAAGGCTCACATTTTTTTCTGCCAAACAAATGTCCTTGCCCAAGGCTTAACTTTGTTACTGTGTGTCTCTGAGCGCTCAGGATTCTAGACTTCCCCAGGATAGTTACACTAAATTGTATCGAGAACTCTAGGAGGAACAAGTACAATGGGCTCCCTGCAGGCATGGATAAGAGCAAAAGGTCAATGAAACTTACCCTCCCCGGAGCCCCTCGGAAAGTGAGAACTGTGTGGCTAAATGGGAGCCTATTTTTTAAAAATGAGAACATGGGTTACACATCCTGAAGAATGAACTTATCCCTGCCGATACCAGAAACCTCACTCTTCTAAATTTAATCCTGAGCTAATTCTACCACTCCCTGAAAGATCCCGGTCTCTTTTCAACCAGCATTTTGGTACCAAAACAGAGTGAGTCCTCTTCTCTAAAGTGACATTAAAGAGACAGACGACGTGCAAAATGTCAAGTGGCCCAGTTGCAACAGAGGCCTCACTTATTTGATTATTATGATAATGCTGCCAGTTGTAATAATCCTTGCCATGGAACAGACGCTGGCTAGTCAATAAAAATTGAATAATGTAGGATGATTTTTTGACATTGCTGCCCCCGCTTAATGGAAACAGCACGTAGGAACCCAAACATACACCATTATGGAGGCCTGTCGGAGAAATTACGGCAAATGTGGAAAATTGGGGGGCACATTAAAGTCAGTGTTGAGCCTTAATGGATCAGAGAGGTGTGAGGCCGCAGGGGGTCTGGAATGTTCCCTACCATCCCTAGTGTGGGGAAAGCTCAATCTTGGTAAGAATACTCCACCCCTCCACTTCTCCTCTGACCCAGAGCTCTTGGCTATTGTGGGACACGTGTTACATTTTAACAGATTATTTTTAGGGCTTTGTTGAGGGCTGATAGAGGGGGAGTCATGCCTCCAGGAAAGGATGAGTCTAAGTGGACACACTCAAAAATACAGACAGACCATAGGTATGGTCCATGAAGAAACGCTAAAAGGGAAGCTAAGAATGAAGGTACTCAGGGAGCCCTCTGAAAATGCAGAAGCATAAGGGAGAATGGGGTAGAAGTAAAGAACTAGAGAGCATAATTTTTCCGTCATTTTAAGTAGCAGAGCCAAGTATCAACTTTCTATTAAGCCCCTTTTTAGAAGACAGATTGACATATGAAAAAAATAAGGTCCCTGTCTCTAAAGGTATTCCTATGTATAACTGGTAGGGAGAAATAGAAACCAATAGTTGTAATATGGTCATAGCTTTTGCAATACAAAGACGGTGCTCTGTGGACTCAGAAAATGAGCTGCTCCTTCTGATTGAGGGAAGCAGAAAAGTTTGAACAGTGCAAAAGACATATCATCTTACCACTAAGTTGAATCTAAGACGAAGTCAGACAAAGAGGGATCATTTTGAGTGGGAACCAACATAACCAATAGAGGGAGGAGGTCACAAAGGTTTGCGTGGTGCAAGAGCATAAACTAGGGAGGCGTGGCCAATAATTGGGCAAAAGAGAACGTTGGGAGAGAGGCAGGGCTGCAAGTGGACAGTTTACGTGGCCGTAAAAGGTGGACCACACTGCTCAGGAGAGAGTGATGGGCCAGCAGGTGCTAGAGAAACCAGGCTGGGTCCAAAGAGGAAGCGGAAGGACACAGAATACTGTTAATACATGCGGTTTCATTTGATTAAATGTATATTTTAAATGGGTTAAAGTGTGAAAATATGAGGCTTTTTACAGATGACACAATTTTCATTATTTTTGGCAACAAAATCACACCCTGATGGAAATATATCAAAACATCGCATACAATATGCTCTTTTTTATTTAATGAGTTATTTTTTGGAAGAGATATTAATTGCTAAAATGACTTTTTCCCCTAAAAGAAGGCAGATATGGAGATATGGATACGAAGATATATATTCCTATCTATACTGATAGTGATATCTATATAGATATATTTACCCATTTACAACTTACATAGATATCTATGTATCTGTACGTGCATATATATATATATATATATATGTAGAGACAGAGAGATATAGAGAGATATGGATAGATAGATAATAGATAGATAGATGATTCTCTACATAGGAATAGATATATATTCTTTCAGTTAAGGTTATCCAAAGAAACAGGACCAATAAGGGCCCTTTCCCCCTCTCTGACTTTGTACTATGTAAGATTACACTGGTCATAAAATGCATGCAGGGGGCTAGGGCGGTAGAGAAGGCTATTGAGGTGACCCAGGCAGAAAAGGTGACAGAATCTAGAGGGAGGCTAAGGCAGGGTGGCCAAGTGACTGTTGGAAGCTTTAGGTAATGAGAAAGCATATTACGTACAGCTGCTGGTGACCTACGTTTGGTAACCTCTATTGCTGTTTCAACTGACGTGGAACAGACCACTACCTAGGGGCTGTGCTAAGGTGGTTCAGCACAATTTCCAGAGCTTCTCAGCACTGGGGAACTTTCTGCATCCCTCCACAAGGGGATACTAGAACCACGCCCACCAGGAGATGCCAGGTGCTTGGTAACGTCCCCACCTGGGATGGCTGCCGGAATGGTACAGCACCGCGCCCTGGGGTCTAATGGAACGGCCCCAAGTTGAGTGCAACTTGACCGCTCTGATTCTGTTTCTTGGTCCGGCATGCCCTTCACAGCGCGGTAAGCCTCACGTGGCCTTCCTTGGGCTGGTGTACGGGGCGGTATCGCGTTATCCAGCGCACAGGACGAGCCCCCCACATGGCTCTCTTTGCACTACTGCCCCCAAATGCTGATAGAATATCACTCACCCCATGTGAGTAGAGAACGGAAATCTCAGAGGGTTGCACATGCTGCACATAGAACAAAAATTGCTAGAGAGCCCCTAAGACTGCAAAATCTCCATCCATATTAAATGAAAATGTTCCTGTTTATACAAACCTAGCGGTGGATTTAACCTGAACCCCACTGCCTCATCCCAGGGAGAGGAACTAAACAGGTACCTATTGGCAGTCCTTCCTATAACCTCAACAAAGCTTCGACATCAGCCTCTCAGGGTGACCTATACTCTGAATATTAAATATATAGTTGAACCATATAAAATTGCATTTCTGTAGATCAAAATAGTCCAATATTGGCAATATCATGGCTACGCCTAATGCCATCTTTTTAGTAGATTACGATATTTTTTGTCAAAACTGGAAAAAAAATAAACTAAAAATGTCCTTCCTTATTCCTGACATTCGGCTTAACTTCGATAAACATCCAATATTGACTATGAACCAGGCATTGGGTATTTACTACAAACAGAAAAAAAAAGATAAGCGATAATCCTTGCTCCAAGGGATTTACAGTTTGATAGTGGAAACAGAGTTAAACAGCTGGTCTCCAGACACCGAGATCTCAAAACTCAAGTGCCTAAGACTAAGTGCAGGTGACCGTGAGGGGTCAGGGGAGTAGTTTCCAGAGAATGGCATTGACAAAGTCTTCCTTGAGAGGCCAACAATGAAGCGGATTATTTTGGCTGTGAATATCAACATAATTGTGTAGTGGGCATTTGCTTTTATTTTTTGGTGGGTTGGCAAATGTATTTGAATTTTTTTGGTGGAATCCCTCATCATTTAAGTCTGTGACCTTCACTACAGAAGACAAACAGGAGAAAATTGCCCCTCTTCTCCTCAAAGCAAGAGCATGAGGGTCTGAACTTGACTGCCAGGTGCGTCCTACACAGGAGAAAGAGGCAAGCCTGAACTCCACGCGGCAATGAGTGGTGATGTCTACACGGTGTCTAGTCAAGGCTGTGTTTTGGAGAAGCAGTGATGACGTTTCTCTCTCAGCTTCCTAAATGAACGTTTCTGGGGTGTGATCTCCTGGGCTGTCTTTCATGATCCCAAATTCCTCTTTCTTGCTGGTTTTAAGTAGGCTGATTTTCAGTCTTCCCCAAAATTCTATCAGCTACCAGAAATCTTTCTAGTACATTCCTTCATGATGCCAAATTCCTCCGGTTCCCCTTTGTTTGACTATCCTGCTCATCGGCTTTCCCATGATTCTGTCAGCTACCAGAAATCTTTCTTCTAAATAGCTTTTCTACTCAGCCAGAGTTGCTTTCTCTTGTTTGCAACCAAGAAACTTCGTGATACAAGCCATTTGTTAAAAGTAATCAGAATGTGGCAGCCAGTGTGCCAAGGCCTTTACAGGGTTGTTTTTGTTGGTTTGTTTTTGCATTTCGTTCTCACAAATAACACTGTAATGTGCATTTGTCCCCACTGTGTGGGAAGACATTTGAAACTGAGAAGCTATGTCACTTAGAAATTACAGTTATAGTCTCTGGAGCTGGGCCCCCTTACAGAATAGGGAGAAACCATAACTTCTCTGGTTGTGCTTTCATTACCTAAAAACGGAAATAAAAATAGCGTTTATCTGATGGGGGATTAGTGAACATTATTCGTTCATGCACATAAAACCCTCAGATTGGTGACTGGCAGTAACTTCCTGGTCAGGGTCAGCTATCAGCACTTCTGGGTAATTTGGCTTAGTTCTTCGAGCTGCTGAGTGTCAGAACTGGGGTCAAAATATTATCTTTCTGAATCTACATGCTGCTCTCTTTCCATGAAAATATGCCAAGAATGAACAAGTCTCACAGCCCAGAGAACACGTCCCTGAACAGATCCTTCTCCTTGGAGTTAAAGTTGGGGTGAATGACGTATGCTTCTCTTTTCCTGACTTATCCACATGGATGCCAAGAACAGGAATAATTGGATAAAATAACAGAAATTATAAGAAAATACTAAAAGTAGCAGCTCACATGTATTCACTTCTGTGTACCAGGATTCGGCAGAGAGGTGTCTGTCGAATATTTACTATGACACTCGGACGAAGGTGTGCTTTCCTGGGGGGCTGGATGGGGCTGGTGGCTAGCGCTCTTCTGCTCTGCTGAAATTCTAATTAAAATGAATAAAGAAGACAATGGAGATCAAAATATATCTTGACATTAGCAAATCTGATATTAAAAATATGCTCTTTTCTGCCGGACAGTGGACTTGCCTGCCCCGAACTCCAGGATCAGACAGACTGGCGCACCAGGCAGCAGGCGTGGTGGAGGGCGTGAAGCTGAGCACATGCAGGGCTCCCTCCTACTCCTGCCTGAGCGCCCTGTGTTCGTTCACCCTGCACAGAGTCCTGAGAGCTAACTCTCAACTCAGCCAAAGACGCTCCTCCTGGCGCCTCGGTTTCTGTCTTGGAATTCACCACTTTGCTGAGGGTTAAAATGGGGATATCTTTTTGTTTCAGACTCGACACGTATTTACTGAGTACCCAGCTGGGAGTGCTGACAAAGACACACAGTGGGAAGCATTGGCAGGAGTGGGAGACACACATCCCTTTGTGTAGGATGCGCGGATGGTTTGGACCCATGCTGAGTAAACCATGTACCTGTGTTAGGGCCGTAAGTCTCCGAATAGAGCCTGTGTCCGAGTTAGATTATTTTCCTTGTTAAAACGGATTCAAGAAGCAGGTCACCTGACATGGGAGGCAAAGGATGTTGTGTCTGTGCCTGAGGGGAACTTGGAAAGTGGTGGTTGACAGATCTTTGTATTGTCTTTATGTGTTCTTTGCCGTTAAATGCAGATAAGAAAGAAGCAGGCTGGGTGGTAGCCTCAAGAAGGTAACAGGGATCTCATGGTGGGCAGAAACCCCTTCGACTCTGGGTCCATGTATTTGTCAACAAGATGGCGATCATCAGGAGCAAGGAAGAGATGTGGGGAAGGGCAAGGGAGCAGATGCTCGCTGTTGCCATCCTCGCCTGCTTTCCAGGGATGGGATGAGGTCCTGCCCACACAGCTTTCACAGAGGGGGCGGCACTGCTGTCCAGAGATGACTGTCTCCCTGCCCCCCTTACCATTTACCTTTAGTTCTTCTTTAATCCAGACCAACCTGAACTGGTGAGGCTATACGATTCAGAGGAACCTTGCAACTCTTCTTGGACGTTAAGCCCCAGATGCCAACCCAGCCTCCGGAAGTCTGCATGAGGGTCTTGGGCATTCACTCCTCTATGTTACCACGATCCTTTGATTTCCATCTTGCTACCATTTCTTGCATCCATAACTCCCTCCAGGACCCTGAAAGGAGGTAGGTAATCAATAAAGTGTTGCCACCACAATGTTCTAGAACACAGTAGACCAAACTCAAAGGCCTAAAACAAAAATTATTTATTGTTAATCGTGTATTTGCTGGTCAGGTTGGTGCCTGGCTTCCGATTCAGGCCAGATCTGCTTCACCTGTCTGCTCTTCTCCTTCCAGCAACTACCTTGGCATGTGTTTTAGGATAAGAGTAGAAGTGCAAGAGAGCTGAGCAGAGGCACTATACACTAGATGTTTCCTCATGCCTAGTCTCGGAACCTTTGACCAAAATCCCATGCAAACCCAGCATCTGTGAGTTGGTCTCTAATCAGAATTGCAAAGTTGCATGGCACAAAGCCAGGATATTGAGGGTGGGGGGTGAAGCATTAGAAATAGTAAGAATCTACCAGAGGAGGGACTCAGGTATTACTAGTTGCCATGGGTTGTACCACTTAATCATGCCTGAACCTTACTCTTTTCCTAAGACTAACACCATATAAATTTAAGTACTGTCATTCTCAACTCGATAGAAAAGTGGGTGGATTAATAAACTGTAATAGAACCTTGATTACCTCTTAATTACAATTTCATTAAGGGTAGAAACTAGGCCTTACTCACGATTGCAGCCTTAGTGTTTGACATATATATTTGTTGGGAAAATGAATTAAAAACCAATTTACTAAAGAGTTCCAATCCTTTCCTAAGCAGCTTTCCTTTTAAAGTAGCTAATGAGCAACATTATTGGATAAAACTGAACAATATAATTTTTTTCCAGCTGATACAGGTGCTAATTGATAATAAAATAAAGAAAAGCCTCCAATGAGTTTGACTAGTATAAGAAGGGATCTAAATTAGCTGGATAATCAGAACCATCAGAAGTAGATGGTACAATGTTAAATGGAAACTTTATAAAGGAAAATTAAACCCCTTTTGATTTGTTGGCAAGCGGCGTGGAAACTTTTAAAGGAAAATTAATGCCATCAGAAATCCAAGTTTCTATTGTACTCATAGTGCACTGTCTTTTCTTTTGCTGGTCACTGTTTAAACTTCCATGGAAGGTGGGAGATGGAGATCCCTTCTTAAGAGACGCACATATAGTGGACAAGTAGGCTATGCCCACAAGAAACGAGCAGACGACAGTGGGTTGTGACATCATTGAGAACAGCAATGGTGAGCAATGTCCTTAAGAGCACAAAAAAGTAAGCAGGACCGCACCAAGATTTTACCAACTGCAGTTAGACTATGGAGTAGGATATAACCGTAAATAGTTGTCTGAGCGGGGAGACAGTAAAAGTGTGCTATATGAAAAATTAAGTTTATCTTGTGGAAAATTGAACCTTTAAGTTCTCCACCTAAACCTTACTTCCATTCCTGTGGTGTTTATCTCCCGGTGGGGTACCAATTGTGGAAGTACTTAGTTCGCCAAATGGACATCTGGGAATTCTACTTGGCATTTCTGCTCCCTTGTACCTCATGACCAAGAAGTCCCATGACCAAGAAGTCCCATGACCTTTAAAAAAAAATTCCCTTTACTGAATATTTTTTACATATATTCTCTTTGTTTGATGATAAACAATTGCAACTTGGGGTTTGAGCTGGGGGCTGTGCCTGCATGTGAGAATCTGAAGTGTCTTTCGAGGGAAGCAGGAGGAAAGCTACGGGAATTAGGGGAATTCTGGATGAGCAGAACGGACGACAAAATAGTATATCACGAGGAGTGGCATTGTTCCACCAAAGGAGAAGTAGAGTTTTTATGGCCATTTGGTCTTACCATGGATATTTGCATTTTCAGTTCTATCCAGTAGTGGTCTAGACCCTTGTGCTGGGCCATAATAGGGAAGGTACAAGACTGCCAAGTGCGCCTTGAAAGCTGTTCATGTGTGCATTTACCATCCTGTAATGAGAGGGTGTTAAGATTGCCTCAATGGTCCCCTCAGTTCAACTGAACTTTACAAAGTCTTCTTCCTGACTCAAGGCTCCTCACTCTCCTCTTCTAAGAGCATTTGCTTTTGAAGACTTTCAGTTGTAAATGCATTCCTGATCCTTGAGATGGAAGTCTTCTCTCTGCTTCCTGCCTGTTTTACTACACTGAGTAGTCTTTCTTTACTGGGAGCCACCCCTTTGAAATGCAACTACTGAAGGAGGAAGAGATCCTCTCTCAGTTTTCTGTGGGAGGATGAGATCCTAACTCTGATGGGCACAGTTAGCAAACATAGATGGTTTGATCACATAGACCAACCTCTCCTGACATCTTCCAGGACCTTCTGGCCAGCTCACCCCCGTACTTAAGAGCCACCCCCTTTGATTTCAGTGAGGCAGTGTTCAATCTCTACCCCCCCACCCCCATCCAGTAGTCTTGAATGAAATGTCCTTTGTTTAACTTGTTTGGTGTCAAGTTTTCTTTGACACAGGATACCATTGGTGAGAAAATTCGTTCTTGGATAATCCCCTGAGCAGAAGTTGTGCCTGGTACAAAAGACGATGGATTGATTCTGGAGTGAAGTAAAGAGCGTAAACTCAGGGATGAGACAAATACTATTTTAGTCACCATCTTGGAGGACAAGTAGACATCTGAAAAAAGAAGGAAATGTGCAAGAGGGGCCCCAAGGCTGAAACTGAGGTGTGGGCCCACCATATGGCAGCCAAGGCGGTCCTTTTATAAACGAGGTGCATGAGCTGCTTTGCTGCAGTAAGGACTGGTCTCGGCAGTGGAGAAAATGCACCAGATAAAGTTGACACTCCAACAAATGTGGCTTATGCAGGGTGAGTGCTCAGCCTAACTGAAGCTCATCATTGCTCAGCAAACTCTGCTCCTCCTTTGGGTCCTCAGTCAGCTGGGGGCATCAATACCTATGTTGCTTCCCAAGTAGAGCCCTTAGGGATCCTAAAGTGTTTTTCTTTCTCCTCTTCCCCATCAATGTCTCCCTGTCATTTCCCAATCCAGCCTCTGTGGGAGGCCAGTCAAACTCCTTCTCTTCAGGTTACGCTTCTTGAGCCAAGAGACACATGGATCAAAAGGAAACTTCAAGTTCATAATTCTAGCAGGTTTCAGTTCACTTACGTGCTAAGGGTTCCCTTCTTTTCCAAAGCAATCTTAGACGTAGAGGATATGTTCTCCCCCCACCCCAACTTCCATCAAGCATCCTTTGTGTCTCTGAAAATGGGGAAGGAATTTGACCTTTTTCAACTTTTCCCTTTTGGAACAGTGGACTATTGTGTCTGGGCTCTGGGTACAGTACTTTGCATACATCACATAATTTATTCCTCCAGCCAGCCTGGGGAGAAAAATCTTCTCATGTTCTGAAAGGATGAAATTCAGACTCGAGCTGAGCAACTCATCAGGGATCACAGAGATTATGAGAAGCTGCGTCAGGATTGAAAACCAAGCATTCCAGATTCCAAAGCCAGCACATTCACCAAGACCCTGGGCTGCAGGACTTTTTCCAGGGTAATCGCTGCTTAACATGTGCAGCTTTTTCCTGGACCTCCTCCTTCTGCCTCCCCAGGGATAGCTGGGTTCATTAGGATGCTACACCTTTAGCTTCAGGTAACTCCTTACGCATTTGAGTGCCATGCATTTGTCAGCAGTTCAAGTTAACTTGCTCTTTCTAGTAAAATCCTTTCTAGCAAAATTCTTTTCCCTCGAAAAAATTCAATAAAAACTGAAAGGCAGGGGAGCAAGATTAGAAAGGTTGAAAAAGGAAACTAGTTAACCAAAGAAGAACAGTCCTCCAAAGCCCGTATTTCTCTCTCATCAGAGATTTTGTGAAAGGGCCAGATTGGCAGGAATGAAAAGGAAAATCCTTTTTTATTAAGCTCACCTGTGTAGTATTATCTCTTCAGAGGTGTTTATGAAAACATTCACACACAGTAAAACTCGCCTTTTATAGAATTTTTATTTTTATTGAATAAGCCCATTTTTATTGAATTTCTTCGGCTCTCCATCAAATTTTAAATTCCCTGCCTATTACTCTATCTCTCTATAAATCATACCTCATGTCCATCAGACTCCAGCATAGATACAATTCCCTCCAGCTCCTGGTTATTTGATACAGAGCTGTGTATGGTGCTGGGGGGCACTGAAATCCTCAGCCTCCAAATCACCCCGGGATGCATGGCAATGGCCTCCTTTCATTTCCTGGGAAGGGTGTGTGTTGGGGGGGGAGGGGCGGCCGTGTTGTAAATTGAACGAGGATGTAGAGGAAGAAATAAAAGGCCACTTATTATCATAGACCCTAAATTATTTAGGCAGCTACGATCCATTCAAAACTTAAGCACCACCCCAGTTCTGCTATGTCCAAGTTCAGGGTCTGCCCTGGGCTTCTGAGTCAAGGACTAGTCCATACCCCACAGGGATGGAAGCCAGCTGATGCAAGACAAACATGTAGGGTAGCAGAGAGTCGAATGTGACTGAGATGAGGCACCTCAGTGGGTCCAGGAGCTGAGAGTTGAGGACAGCCCTGGCTTTCACTCACAGGGACTAAATCAGATTTTGTTTAGAAGAGCTCTGATGGTAGATAATGGGCTGCTAATTTTCAAAATTTTGTAAATTTAAAAAATGCTAGAGCGTTTCTCTCCCAGACTTACCATCCTCTTGTGTTTATTAAATCATCCATTCCTTCATCATCGTTGATTCAGTAAACCTGTCTTTCAGTCATTTGATCCAAAAAATACAGTTAAGCATCACTGATGTATCAATGGAGTGGAAGTGTGGGATCAATGGTGGATGAGAGACTCAGTTCTTGCTCTGGTGTATTTATAGTCTAGTGAAGACCACATTTAAGAAACAAAATTGACATAAAATCAGGAATTCAGCACGTGCACGCTATACAGAAAGTCATAGGTAGGACAAATACGAAAAAAACTTTCAAAGCTTTTAAGTTCAAAAACATAATGATACATTTCCCTTCTTTGGATATACAAGTCCTACATGGGTGAGGTCACATACGGCACATGGACATGTTAGTTTTTGATGCAGACGTATGTCCGTGTCTAAACAGTGCACTGCACAACTCATTGATACCATGTGTTGAGCCATCAGAGAGAGGAGCTGGCCCTATGGGTAGAGCTGAATAAATCGTTAAAATCAAGGACCTGTGCCCTCTATCACCTAAATTGTCTCTGAAGGTCCGTTCTCCATCCTTTTCTAAATATCCTGATCTACCGTCACCATGTCCAGGGGAATAAACAATAGTCCCTTGCCTGGGTGGCCCAGTCGGTTAAATGTTTGCCTTTGGCTCAGATTCTAATCTCAGGGTCCTGGGATCAACCCCCATATTGGACTCCCCGCTCAGTGGGGAGCCTGCTTCTCCTTCTCCCTCTCCCTTTCCCCTAATTGTGTTCTCTGTCTCTCTCTTATATGCGCTCTCTCTCTCAAATAAATAAATAAAATCTTTAAAAAAAAAGATAATAGCTCCTCACACTCCATGACCCCTTAGATCTCCCGATGTTCACATCCATAAGAATGAGTCTCGCCTTTGGTTGCCGTAACCTTACTTCTGCTTTCTTCTGATTTCCGCCAGCTGTACGTTTTTTCCTGCGTGGACTGCCTCTTCTGGAGCTTTGGGGTTGAAAAAGAGCTTGCCTTCGTCTTTCTTCATCCTCCATTGCCCTCGATGGTGGTTTTTCCTGCTGCTTTCCTTCGTTCTACTCACCAGAGAATCCCTTTTCAGAAAGCTAAGGCTGTCAGGATCGCAAAGCAAAGGAGCACTCTCTCTCTCATAATCCTCCCCACAGGAACGGCAGGATGACTATGGACTTCCAGGACAGGAAGTGATTTAATGACAGATTCTCACAGGAGAGAAAAGATCAGCTGCTAAAGCAGCTCAGAAATGTATTCACTCAGAAAGGTGGTTTCTGAGCTTAGAAATCAAGGTGTAGAGGCATATACTTTGCCAGGTAGGACCAGGATTCGTCCAGGTGAACAAGACATTGAATGTGGAGGCCATGAGCAACTTGGGTAATACAAAAGTATTTTCTGTCTTAAAGACTTTCGAAGAACTTAGTAGAATATTCTTTCAAAATCATGGTTATGACTCAACAATTACCAAGGAAAGGAAAGGGTAGCACTGTTTATCGAGTACCAGTATTCCTTAGGAAAGACCACATATGGAATCTCATGTAGTACATACAACATCTCTTCACACTGAAATTACTATCCACATTTTACAAACAGATTCCACCCAAGCTCAGGAGGGCCAGAGGAGTTAAGCCATTCACCTAAATTGCCAAGAGAAAAAGCTGTAATTTGAATTTAAACTGGGTTTTATCCAAAGCTTGTGCTGTTTACTTCCCATATGACCCGTGAGTATCTTTACTTAGCACTTAGTATGTCCAAGGTAGTTTAGATAGAACGGCCCATTGACTTTTTAATTTTAATTTCGCTCTCAAAATAAAAAGATGCTAGAAATATAAGAAGTCCACATTTTAGAAGTAGAGGAAGTAAATTTCAATGAGGTTAACAAATATGTCTAGATCATAGCGCTATCAGATGGCAGAACTAAAATTTGAATTCCTCTCAGAGATACAGGGAAGAGTAATTGAGGTCATGCATGGAAACATATCTATTGATTTTCTTTTGTTAGCTAGATACATAGTAGAAACTCAATAATTGACCACTCTTGTTGTAGGAGTGTCCACTTAAGCTATGTTAGATTAATCTAGTCTTCTGAAATGACTACTTTATTCATTCTGCTCAGATATTTCCTTCTTCTCTTTTTCTCTGTGCCCAACCTCATGGCACCCGCAACTGTAAGAACTGTGATTTATTAAATCTAGTGTGGACATCTCCACGTGCAGCGTGTAGCACTGAATAATGAGAAAGATGTGGGCTTTGGGGTCAGATGTATCTGAATGAGGCATCCTGATTCCATTCACCAGCTCTCTGGTCTTCAGAAAAGCCTTGTTCTTCTCTGGGTCATAGCGAATGTAAAGTAGGAATTCATACCTATCCCACAACCTTGTTGAGAGTTTTAAATCCCAAAGTACCTACCTAAAATTTGATGTCAAATGGGCAGCTAATATATGTTATTCTGCTCTGAGCCTCGTTCCTACATGGATCACATGAGCACAAACATAAAGGCAGTGCGGTAGTCATTGAAACCATTGCTGATCTGAACCTATTATTTCCGGTTCTCCTTCTGAGCACACGGTACAGCATTGTTCCTTCCTGTCTCTGGAAGTTAATCTTGACCACATGACTGGTGGTGGCCTTTCAATTACAAGTGGAAGTTTTTACACCGCATTCACCCCATCCCCTTCCCTCTGTAGTGAGTTTCTGACAGTACACCCTTGAATAACTGCAGGGGGCAGGATCCCTCCCCGACCTGGGTTGTTGTGAAATATGAGCAAAAGCAAGGCTATTGTTTGATGAGCAACTGAGATTTTATTTAACCGTGGCATAACTTAAATATCCTGGCCAATACAGGTAAAGTCTACCTTGACCTTTCCTTCCATTTTATTTTTCCCTGAAAAGGCTGGTTTTAACTATTTTTTTCTGTTTTCTGAGAGGCCCAGAGGAGCTTGGAAGCAATCTGATCATGTAAGTGAATGATTTATCACTCCCGTTTGGCCCTAGCAAGGATTTGCCCTGTACCATTCATCTCTCAAGATATAATTGGACTTAAAATTAAAACTGCATTACCTTCCAATTCATTGAAAGGAAACTCCTGGTTTTGACTTAAACAGCAGTTTCAAGCGAGGTATCTATTAGGAGACTGTGAAAAACTGTTCTAACCTGTTATCCTGGGAGCCAGCATGGGAAAAGAATTGTTTTCTAAATGGCACCCAATTGAACTCGAGGTCCTCAGGACAAGCCTCAGGACTGGACGTAGCCGAGGTTGAGCTCTGTGGCCCTCCTTACTTTAGCCCAGGCTGCTCCATGTGAATTCATTGTATTTCTGTGTTTCATCACAAGATTTTGCTTGTAAAAAACTTTCATTGCTAATGTGAGCTTCCTGCAAATGGCATGAAAAAGAACGTGGGAGCAGACCGATGTCAGAGCAGGCTTCAGAGGGGCCCTGACAGATGAGCGTGGTGGTGGGTCAGGCCGCCTCCTGGTCTCTGTTTCAAGCTCATCTTGGTCAGTACCTGCGTGTAGACATAAGGTCAAAGCAGACTCACTGTGAGTAGAGCCACCACCATCAGCTGGTTCAGAGGCTGGAAGCCAAATGGAGACATCTTGCTACTCAAAGTGTGAGCTGTAGCGGTGCCTTTGGAGTTATCTGGAAAGCAACTGCTGACACGGAGTTCAGAGTATGAAAGACTGACACCTCTGAGAGGAAAAGGCAGTGAATGGAAGGATGCGGAGCCTCCAGAGTGAAAAGCCGTATGGAGCCATGTCTCTGTCAGCCCAGTGGGAGTCCAGGACAAAGACGACGACTAGCAGAGGAGTCTCCCCGTGGGTAGAAGGGCCAGACCCTTGGACCAACACCGTGCTCGGTCATCGGCAGGAGGAGGGGTGCTCTAGGAAGACCATCACTCCAGTTTGACAGGCGGCGTGGACCTGGAAGAGCTAACACGAGGTTGCCATTTCGCTACACACTTCACAGCTGGGCGGTGAGTCGTTTCTTGAAGGAGAATCGGTGTAACACGCCTCTGATTCTGCCACAAGGATGCGGCAGCCTCAGCATCACCTGGGAGCTTTTCAGAAATTCTGTGTTGTGAGCCCCACTGGAGACCCCCTGCACCAGGGTCTGAAGTGAAACAAGATATCCAGGTGGTTTGTTTTCCGCCTCAGGGTGTGAGGAATGCAGAATTAGATTCCAGGAGCCCAAGGAAGGAGATTAAGTCCTGTGGCTGGTCAGAGACACAGAGTTCCTGGAAATCTTGCCAAATTGAGACCTAATTAAAGATTGCTTGCAAATTTGAGACTGCATGAGAAGCACTGGAGGAGATGGCTGAAAGCATGAGTTCTAGACATCAATCCCGTACCTACTGAGCTAGCCCGCAGGGAGTGGACCCAGAGCTCTGCATTTCAACAACGGCCAGGTGATTCTGGAGTAATTAATCCCCTATTCATTCCTTGACAAATGACCGGATGATTGGAATTCTGCACCCAGCCTTGCTGCACACAGGTAGCTGTGGGGCTTTCAACAAACTAATGCTATTTTTTGGTGCTTCGTTATTTTCAGGCATAAAAATAGTCCCAAATGGTTGCGGTGAGGATTAAATGATGCAACATTCATTTTTACATTTTCTCCTGCTAAAGAATAAAACAAAGATCTAAAAACAACATCGAGTTTATTTTTCAGCTAAGGGAGAAAGGGTCATTCAAGAAATGAGTTTCGTCCAGTCTCTGGGGTTGAAAGTAGAGCACCACATACAGACTCAAAGAAGGGAGTGAATTCAATATGGGGAAGGATTCCAGGAGCAGAATTCTGACAGTTTAGGGGTGAAGGAATGTCAGGGATGGCCCTGGGACTGGCCATTGTTTTAAGTCACAAAAGTGGGGGCCTGCTCCATAGCGTGTCCAAGGAGACTGGGGCTCAGGGCTTTGTGGGAACCATTTAGATGGTTTAGATGCGCATGTCTGGTCTTGTTTTTGTTTTTATTTCTTCCCTTTAGTGGTCTTTATGCAGACTTCTGTGAGCACTTACCCAGTGCCCTCCTGTGTGAGGTGTCAGTAGTGCTGGAGAAACAGCTGAGTCCCCGCTCTCAGGAGCTCGCTGCTGCAGAAGCGTTGGCTGGAAGTCAGTACGGACTGCTCTAGCCCAATGACAAAAGGTTAGTTAAGGCATTGCAAGCAGAGGTGAAGCGAACGCACTACCAGCCAGACCCTTGTCCCTGAAAGATGGCTCAGACTCTTTTTTAGCTAAGTGAGCACAGGCGAGTGGCTCGACTTCTTTGTCAAAGCACCCTCACCTGCAAAATGGAAATAATGGCAAGTCTATCTCATAGGTCTTTTATGACTATTAAAGGAACAGATCTCGATAAATCACTCAGAATAGGACCTGGCATATGGTAAGCACTCGATAAATAGTTGTTATGCTAACAGCTGTCCGTTCCTTCAATGGAATATAATTCATCGGCTCCAGACTCCACTCCAGGAAGATTACAGGTTAAGTGAGTACATAGATGTAATACCAAATGAAGCATAGGACAAGTCTGGATACAAAATTGCAAATATTAAGTGTTCAGAAAGTGTTAACTATTATTACTACTTAAATCAGACTGGGGAAGTTGTTTCTGACAGGTACGTAATAGGAACTCTTTAAATGCCAATTTCTCTTCCTTGGTTTTCAGCATTAATTTTCCTGGCTATCTATACCTTGCATTTAACACTCCAGATGACTTTCATTTCCAGCATAAACCCTCTGCTGCCTCTTCCTCCCACGGCTCTGCTCATGATCTCCTGTCGCCTCAGTGCTTCTTCTGCTCCCTTGTCTGGAGGCTGACCCCCTCCTGGCTGTTAAGCCTGGCTGAGAATATCCTTCAGCAAACCTCTACGTAGCTGTCCTTGGAGGTCCCCATCGCAACTTTCTCTTCTATGACACTCACCGCACAGTATCATCATGGATTCTCTTCAAGAGAATCTGTGTCCACCTAGAGACTATAATCTCTCCTATGGCAGAAAAATAATTTTGCTACCTTTGTAGACCCAGGGACTGATACCGGATGGGCATACCATAGTTTCTGATCTAGAAATGTTGAACAGGTGCATGAATCTTAACTTCAGAGCAGGCTGACCTCTCACTCTTACAAACTCACTCTTTTCATCTTTTTTCCCAAGCTAATTTTTCACCCTAGATTGCTGTCCTCTTTCCCATCTTCGCTTCTCATTCAGAAACCCAACTGTTCCTTAGGAATTCAGTCCACAGTCCATCTCCCCATGAAGAGAGGCCCTGGTGCCAAGCAGAGAGTAATTAAAACCTGTCCTAGCATTTTCTTGCCAAATACACTTAGACAAAGATTCTCCACCGTTTCCCTTTATAGTTTTCCTAAATGGGGAAAAAATGAGAACTGAAAGGAAGAAAAGGGGAAGAAAAAAAAAAAAGAAGAGAAAAGATAAATCTATTTCATGTAAGGGATAAAAATATTTAGAAGTGTAAATGTACCAAGAGTACAATGGTCAGCACAGGTAGGTGTCTAGAACAATTCGGATCCACCTCCAAAATGATTAATCTACTGCAAATTCCCGTAGCAATGGCACAGCACTATTCTTCCTCCTAATCTCCATGTGCACATTTCTCGGCATAGCTCACAATTACCTGAAATTTAACATGTCCAAAACTACACTCATCATCATTATTTCAAACCAGCTTCCCCCAACCCGCTAATGCTCTAATCATTCTCCCGGCTGTTCAGACTTGACAACTAAGATTTGTTCACACCCTTCCTCTCTCTCGACCACAGCCCTTAGTTGCAGATAACAGTGGCAGTACAGGGTGGGGGAAGTCTGTGGGGATGGTCTGCCCCAGGGAGGAGGAGTATTTTATCACTGAGATCATTCAAAATTCCTGGCAAGTGATACTAAAAGGCCAACTAATGTTTTGTTAATTTTATTATTGATTTAAAATTCTCTGCAAAGAATGTACCCCCTGTTGCCTAAACCTGGAGCAGATTAATCCCACATCTCCACGCATGCGAGGTGTGCTGCTGTTAAGGGATGTTTGATGGATCGCAAGGGTTCCATATACCCCTGATGACCAAGGCGTCTACTGCAAATGAGCTTCCAAGAGCAATACCCACCATAATCTGGTCTGCAAACAGAATATTATTGCTAAAACCCTACTACAGAGCTCCTTTGCTATAGTAGGAAAGCGAGCAATGCCACACCACCCCTAACCCTAGAGACCCTCTGTGTCATAATAGGTAGGCTACCAGGTCAGAAGGATCTGTGTCCAATTCCCAGTCCATATTGTCCTGGAGCTCACTTCCAGACTGAAGCCTCCTGGAGAAGATGACACTAGGACAACCTAAGTCTCATGTTTGGACCCAAGTAGCTCATGAAGCTGAGGAATCTCACACACACACTCATACTCACACACACACACAGGCAGTTCCCACTCTGCATGGGCTAACGCTGTGTTAACTGAAACGTGTGCATATATGAGAACCAGGTCCTCACATTGCACAGTTCCCTTATCACCACATGGAAATGTGTAAATCGAGGGCATGGCTCTGAAATGAGTGAGTTTCCATGAACACAGGACCCTGCAAAAGTGTGCGTATGGATCCATTGGGAGCACAGGACTCTCATGGCTGGCTACTGAACCCTGAAGGGAGATTCATAGATTCAAACATTAGTTGGAATTATTCAAACCATTCAAACAAATAGTGGATTTCTACCAAATCCTCCCAACCCTCTTTCTCCAGTTATTTCACACATTCTGTCGATCCTACCTCCAGCACATTCTTTGCTTTCTGTCCCCTGACCCAGGTCCAAGGCCCAGGTCCTGCTGGCCCTGCAGTAACGTTGTGTCTCGTCTTCTTGCCTTTGGCACTTGCGTCCCTGCTTCCGGAGTAAATTTCCTACACATGATTGTGATTATGTCATGCTCTTCATGAAGTGCCTCCAAATCCCCTGCGTTTTATCTGGATAAGAGCCTGTTGGTGACAAGTGGTATTAGTTTAAGCAGATCTCACTTGGTCCAAAACAGGAGGGGTGTTTATTGTAAGGATTACTGAGTGACTCACTAAACAAAAAGAGTTGCTGAATAATTAAGCTTCAAAAGATGGAAAATATTGTGGTTTAAGGATCTTAAGGTCTGGCAAAAGGAGCTGGACCACCTTTAAGTCTATGCTATGGACGGGATCTAGTGCTTTCTCCGTCCATCCTCCGGTCTGCCCTTCTGAGGAAGACAAGCTTCCTCCCCAGGCCAAGTGCACCTGGTCCCCAGAAGCACCTGAAACACAGCTCCAGAAGCAGAGAGAAGAGGACTTTAATCTCATTTCTTGAATTATAATTATAAACATCCTAGGAAATAAAAATATCAACCTTATATAGCACTATTTAAATGCTTGTCACTGTTTTGAGGGTTTTTTTTTTTACCTTAAGTTGTTAGATTTTAGTTTTTTGTTTACTCATGTAATGCATACTATAGTCTTAGAAGATATAATATTATCCTCGTTTTACAGATGGAGAAGCTGAGGTATAGAGAGGTTACACAACTTGCTCAAATTGCTGACAGCTGGGCTCTTGCATTCCTAACCACCATGACACATGTTCCTAATCACCTCACCCTTTGCGAGGGCATTGATGGGCCAGATTTAGGTTACATGTGGTCCTACCACCTAAACCAGTGGTGGGAGATATTAAGATTTAGAGCACAAGGTGCCTGGGTGGCTCAGTTGGTTGAGCATCTGATTCTTGATTTCAGCTTAGGTCATGGTCTCAGGGTCATGAGATCAAGCCCTGCAACAGGCTCCATGCTCAGCGAGGAGTCTGCTTGAGACTCTCTCCCTCTGCCACTCCCTCACACTCTCAAATAAGAAATGACTAAATCTTATTTAAAAAACAAAAAAATATTTAGAGCACATGGGGGCAGGTAAGAAGAAACATTTCATCAAGGAAGCAAGGATTGTCCCTAAAAGAAGAGAAAGTTCCCGGGCCCAAAACTGGAAGGTATCCATTGTAAGTTCCATATGTTTAATGCATCCTCCAAGGCCTGAAACTGTCTCTTCCCTCCCTTCTTCCCATTGCTCCCTCCACCATCCTCTGTTGTGGCCTCCTTGTAGCCAAGCCACTGGTCCTGGCCATTCACAAGGTCCTCCTTCCAGAATGCCATCCTCCCACCTTTCTACACATGAGACTCCTCTGCTTTTCAATAACCACAATTAAATGGCCTTTTGTTGTTAAGTTTCTTGTGGCTTCCTGGGTGCACCAAGCTAGTTTGGTACCATGGTCTTCTTGCACCTTACACACCTAAACCAATCAAGCAATTGCCTGATCCCTCCACTGGACTGTGTGTCCCTACTCAGAATGACTCTGCTCTGTACCCCTACTGTGCAACCGCTTCACATAGTTGAATACAGGAATGAAAAGAAGATCAAATAAATAGCAGCTACTCAGTCAAGTCCCTTTTTAATCATTGACATATTCTTGACCTCTCAGGGTTGCTGAAAACATAGGCATCATGAACATACTGGATTCCATACCACTGTGCTGACTTTATCTAAATTAGGTAGTGTTACTGAATCTTGTCTATAATCACTAATTTATAGATGGGGAAAATGAAGCTCATAGAAACTCAGAAAGTTGTCCAAGGACATATACTCTGTAGGTCACAGATGTAGAACTGAATCCAGATCTAGACTCCAAAATATGATTTTTTTCCTTAATATTGCAATTTACATAAGAAGAACCATAAGTCTTCTCTAAGGAGAAGTGAAATTTAAGGACCAAAAATCAATCGCAAGCACTCTGAGCGTATCCAACAGAGATATAATATGACCACCCACTTTAGCAAGTAATTGTATTGATTAACCAATTGATAATAAAGAAACCCCACAGCAGACCTATTAACTGGGAGATGAAAGCGCAAAGGAGGGCCTGGTGTTTCCAGAAATGTTGCTATCGATTAGGTTATTGTCAGCCTGGACTCAGAAATGTTTGAACTGTATGTGTGAATGGAGTCACCATGTTCCAAACGATAATGCTATCAAGCCACTCAGACCCTGGGGTACGATTGTAACACTGCTAACCCTCGGCTGCAGTGTCGTTCTGTCTCTAAAAAATCATCTGGATCCCAGGGTCCATTCTTCCTGTTTTCACTTATTTGGGAGTTCTGTCTCCTTGTAGTTTCAAATGGGCTCTAATCTATTTTTTGTTTCTTCCACCATGCGTCTTCAGTAGAGGAATGCACCCTATAAGGAACCGCCGCTAATGAAACTGCGGTGAACAATACAGAGTCCAAGATGGGCAGTGTTTTATGTAGCTTTTGTTTACTTATTGCTAAGATACTGCAAACACTTGCTGTGCTCTAAGGACTGGGAGTCCAGGTGTAAAAATAAGAAAGCCTACTTCTCAAATTGCTGTGATGGAAAATTTTCAAAGTTTAATAAGCATGAAAGCATAACCAGCAAAATTCAGGGGAAAAACCTCCGTGAATTAACAGAAGCAAAAAACATCTGGTTGTAACAGCTTCCACCCTTTAATAGAAAATCTTACCGGGGTACCCGGGTGGCTCAGTTTGTTGAGCGGCTGCCTTGGGCTCGGGTCGTGATCCTTGAGTTCCGGGATCGAGTCCCACATCGGGCTCCCAGCTCCACAGGGAGTCTGCTTCTTCCTCTAACCTTCTCTCCTCTCATGCTCTCTCTCACTTTCTCTGTCTCTCAAATAAATAAATAAAATATTAAAAAAAAAAAAAGAAAATCTTACCAAGCCTCGATCAACAAGACTTAGGATGTACACTGAGGAGGGACATTCTGTGCTCAGAGGTGAGATGTAATGCATCTATGTATCTCCACCCAGTCAATGCTGGGAGATGTTTATGGGAATTGGTAGGTGCGAGGATGTCATCTACTGGATTGGGCATAGGGCAACCTCGACAAATGTGTGTTCTGACAGCGTGCAGAGAGGACTTCAATTTAGTGAGACTGGAGAAGAGGGATCACACAGGATGTGGTGTTGGTGAGTGTTAGCTGAAAACAGCATAACTCTTTGGCCCTTTTAAGCAGGAAAGTTATGCATTGGAAGAAACTAAAGTATCTCACACATTTCTGAAAGGTTCAGAGACTTGGGCTTGAAAAAGTCTCCCTTCTGTGTCCCCAGACGGTCATCTGGATTTGCCCACAACTGTCCGAGTTGTAAAGGTGAGAGTCAAAAGCTCTAGGAACTCTGTCAAATCCGAGCGAAGCCAGAGAATGGGTCACCCTACTGTCACAGAAGAACTGTGAAGACACGTATGAAGCCACCACTGCATAGTTCATGGAAACAGAAGTTATGGTCTGTGCTATCCTTAATGCTGGGCATAAGATCTACTACAGTTAATCATTCTAGGAAATGAATGAAGTCACAGCCACTACTATCATCACTGGAATTAGGGCAGCAGGGTCCCTATTTCCTGGTATTCTTAGCTCCTGATCAAGTGGGCACACCATTGGTAAGGGGAGATACAAAAGAGCATCCTGGACTTTTCAGTTTAAGAGTAAGAGAATTCCCTAAACACAAAAGGAGGATCAAATGTAATGTTTCCCCAAGATGAGGACAACTCTTAACTCCAGTGGCTCTGGAATGGCTCAGAGAAAGGTGGTGAAGAGCTGAACTATGGCTCAGAAATGTTTAGAAATAAATTTGTAAGGTCAGTGGGATACACAGAGCCAATGATGAAGAACCAATTGCCACCCTAAGGTTTCTCAATATGGTAATGGGTTGGATTTTGTTGGAACTTACTAAGATACTTTAGGAGAAATAGGACTTACTAAGAAACTTTAGGAGAAACAGGATATATACAGAGAAAGGCAATGAGGTTAGTCCCACTGAGTTTGAGGTGCCTCTGGAACATTCAAATGGAAAGGTCCATTTGGCTGAAGCAGAAGTGCTAAATTATCCCCAGTTCATAGGTAGGGAAACCATAAGGGCAAAGTGTAATGAAGCCAAGATAATAAAGGTACAAAGAGTATCTGAACCTAAATCTGATTCTAAGTCCTTGCTTTTCCCAGTACTTACTTTTCCCAGTTCCCATACTGCTTAGCATATCTTTAAAGATTTTTTCATCTGTGGGACACCTGGGTGGCACAGTTGGTTAAGCATTTGACTCTTGGTTTTGGCTCAGGGTCATGATCTTAGGGTGATGAGATTGAGCCTTACATTGGGCTCCATGCTCTGTGTGGGGAAAATAAATAAATCTTTAAAAAAAGATTTTTGGGGGGCACCTGGGTGACTCAATGGGTTAAGCCTCTGCCTTTGGCTCGGGTCATGATCTTGGGGTCCTGGGATCGAGCCCCGCATCAGGCTCTCTGCTCAGTGGGGAGCCTGCTTCCCCCTCTCTCTCTCTACCTGCCTCTCCACCTACTTTTGATCTCTCTCTCTGTCGAATAAATAAAAATCTTTTAAAAAAATTAAAAAATATAAAAAAAGATTTTTTTCATCTGAGTTTTGTGGTACAAATGTGTCTTTTCTGCTTTCATAAGAGGAGAAGAGAAGATAAATATTTAATAATTGTCTTGGAAGTGATAACACTGTATAGTAATCACCTAAAACAAATTCAAAGTGAAATTTATTTTTATTTTACAGATGATAAAAATGAGGCTCTGAGAGATTAATTCGCTTAACATTATGGAGCTGGTAAGTGGAATTAGATGAGCATTCCTTCTCTTTTTTAGAGTGCTAGAGCTCATGGCTTATGGTGGTAGTTCTGAGAATGGGAACCCAGGACCAGCAGCATGAGCAACATCATTGTTAGAAATTTAAATTCTCTGACCCTGCCCATATCCACTAAGTCAGAAACTCCAGGGTTGGGGCGTCTGACTCTGTGTGTTACCAATCTTCCAGGGGACATCAATACAGGCTCAAGTTTGAGTCAACTGGCTTACTATATGAGAAGGGCAGATTAAAAAATATGCTTCTTCCACTTTGGGTTGAGATAAATAATTTAAATGAGATACCATTTATAAAGTCCCTGGCAGAGTGCTGGGTATATAATAGATTCTCAGTGATTCTAATTGAAATATGATGAACCTAATAATTCAAATTGCTCACCAAACTCCACCAAAGACATTTTAATATACTAAAACTAAAAAAAAAAAGCTTTACATTTTTAATGAATTCATAGATTTTGATTCTCAAAATCATTTATTCTCTTAATAAAATTTTCCAAGGCTTCCCCTAACTTAGAAATATTGCATCCTTAAACCTATTTGTTTTTAGGTTTTCTTACCAAATCTGCATATAACAACAGTTTGGAAATCAAAACCCAGACACCTGAAGTGGATTCTGAGGAGACCAGATGGATGTTTTTCTGTCCCAGTTAAGTTTCTGTCCCCAGTACATAGTCATTTCTCTTCATACTGGAAGTCCAGCTCTTGGAGTGTATTTCTGGTCACTGAAGATAGTTAAGAAGAGATTTAACAGTCACTGTTTTGGGTAATCCAGAGGGGATTTGTGAGTTGAAGTGAAGGAAGCACCAGATACTTTCTTGGATCCCCTCCCAAGTTTAAGATTTCAATTCTTAGTGAAGCACGTGATACAATGGGAGGGGCGTCCCCCAGCGTCACACCTCCCATATTCTGAGCCCTCTGAGTGCTGCCCTCTTCTGTGTGAGATACCATGGGGTGATGACTTGGGCTTTTCACTTCTCAGCCTTCCTTTATGGAACAAAGTACCTTGGCACTAGACGGTAAAAATTCCTGCCAGCACTGGCATGATTCTAAAAAAGAAAAATTTCCCAGATAATAAAGAAATATTAGTTAAGGAAAGAGAGAGAATCCAATCACTAGCATGTTGCGCTTTTCAGAAGGGTATAAATTGTTCCCCTGCAGAAGCAGATGTTATTCATTATGCTGGAGATAAATTCAGAAATGTAGTTTACCCTGATTTAGCTTTATGCTTAATTGTTTTGAAGACTAATGCAAGGCAGTCAGCCCTGCACGCTGCTTTGTTGTTATATTTAAAAGTGAATGCTGCACTGATTTGCCTTGTGAAGTTTCTCTTCTCTACGGGAAGAACTTCTAGGTATGTAGCCTCAAGATTCAGAAATGAAGGTTATCACCACACCAGGAGATCTAATTACAAGAGCTACATTTTTTTTTTTTTTTTAGCACATACTTTGGGCCAGCCAAGTGCTAAAATTCAGAATGATAATGCATTGTTTCTAATCCTCAGGAAAACTGTAGAGAATTTAACACCCTATCCTACAAATGAAGACACTATCTCAAAGCAGAAACGTGATTGCTGAGTGTGCCACGGGAAGTCAAAGGTAGAGTTTGGAACCAAATGATTTCTACTCAACTCTTTCCCCAAAACAAACATACCAATAAATAGACATAACTGAACATGCACTATCTGCTCTGTATCAAGTCTTTTATATTTATTTACTTCATTAGCTGTAACATCCCTCAGTAGGTCTTATTATCAGCCGTAGTCTCCTGAGTAGCAAATAATTTGTCCAGGGTCACAGGAATAGATATGAGACAGATGTGGCTCTAAACCCAAGTCCTGGGGTCCTGACCCACGCTCCAAATGCAGTGCAGATCAAATACAGAAAGTAAAGAAAGTTTACTGCTAAAAACGCAACAAAAAACAAGCACAGACGCCTCGTTAAGCATGGATAAAAATGGTTTTATAATTCCTTCTCACATATCAAGACATTTTGCAATGTTAAGCAATAATAACACCTGGGAAAATATCTCCTTATATCAAGACAAAAAATCTTCAAAAGCACTCTTAAGATTATCCGCTTGCCTTTTAGTGAGTATCAGGTATTCATCGCCCCTAGGGAGCGCAGAATATGTTTTGGATAGTAAATGCATTTGAAGAGAGATGTCCTGACTCAATGCTATTGTTTTTCTTCTGATCACAACTGTTGGGGGAAACACTGAACAAGTGTTTCACATTGTTTTAAATGATGGTGTTGAAATATCATTAGGAGAAACCAGAGAAGACTGACATTTTTTTTTTTACGGGAATAAATAAACTATATAAAGGTTAGATTTGCATTCTTGGATGTTGTAAAAGTAAATCTTTCAAGGTTATTGTTGAGACTATGGAGATAATCTAGTTTTGAGCTTAAAAACTTTGGGACCAGTTCCTTCTTCACATAACAGATGAGAAAAATGACCAAATTGAAATGTTTCAAGGTCACAGAACTGGTTAAGCGGGGAAAGGAATGCACATCTTCTGTGTGTGAGTTATTTGCTCTATTTGGCTTAATCATACCAGAAATCAGATTATCATACTGCCATGCAATATATAAAAAAAAAAAAAAAACTAGGGTCAAATTCCAGCTTCACTTATGTACTGGCTGATCATGTTACAAAAGATATTTCACTTCTGTTAAACTAAACATTAGTTTGTTTTAACTTGAAGATGTGTGAATAATACAGACCTCATAAAGTTTTTGTGAGAATTAAATAGATTATGTATTAATATTTCTAGCATCATAAAAAAACTCCAAAACTTTAAATTCCCTTTTCTTCCTCCCATTTTTTCCCCCTCGGGATTATGACCAGTTACAAAGGGTTAGTAGATTGCCTAAATAGCACTCTAAGTCAACCAAGGGTTTCTTGAGCATAGCCATGTAGCATACCTGTTGTTTTTAAATAGGCAAGTCTTCTTGTATTTCAGAAACTTGTAGTAAACTTCTCCTGACAGATAAACTCTCCTGGCAAGGTATTTATTTCAGGGAAGCTAGTCCCTGGTCGGCACAGCTGAATTGCAAAAGTGGCTCAGAACCATTTGATATGCTAAGCACAGATGACAAGTGCTGACAAGGTTAAGCAAATGATTTGAAAAAATTTAGGTAATCTCTGTTGAAAATGAGAAAACCTTAGGGTTCTCTCTCCACAGAAGGATTATATTTATAAAATCCGTGAATAAAAAGCTCAGCAGAAAAGAAGCAAGACAGTAGTGAGTTATAAAAGACTGTGAGCTCTGGTGCCACGGGACTAGAATATGCGTTCCAGAAGTATCATATGTACACATGTGGAACTCCACGTGAGTATATCAGTTAGCTATTGCTGTGTAACAAAACACCTCAGAATTTACTGGCTTAAAATAATGGCCATTTTATTTTATTTTTAAACTTTTATTTTATTTTTTCAGTGTTCCAGGATTCATTGTTCATGCACCACACCCAGTGCTCCATGCAATATGTGCCTTCCTCAATACCTAACACCAGGCTTACCCATCCCCCAACCCCCTCCCCTCCAAAACCCTCAGTTTGTTTATCAGAATCCACAGTCTTTCATGGTTCATCTCCCCCTCCAATTTCTCCCCATTCACCCTTCCCTTCCTCCTCACAATGCCCTCCATATTTTTCCTTATGCTCCACATGTAAGTGAAACCATATCATAATTGACTCTCTCTGTTGACTTATTTCCCTCAACATAATCTCTTCTGGTCCTGTCCATGTTGATATAAAAGTTGGGTATTCATTCTTTCTAACAGAGGAATAATGGCCATTTCTCAGGAATCTATGGGTTAGCCTTATGGTTCTCCAGATCTAAGCTGAGCTTTGCAAAGGTAACTCATCCATCTTTGGACAGCTGTAGGTTAACTAAGCAGATCTTCTAATCTCAATTTGGCTTTCTCAGATGTCTGAGGTCTCAACAGGGATAACTGCGCTGTCTCGGGTCTGGTCCAGATGTCTCCTCTCTTCTGAAGGCTAACTTGTGCATGTTCTTACAGAGAAGGCAGAGGAACAACAGAGAGAAAAGAAGTCTACAAGGTCTGCTTAGGCCAAGAACTGAGAGACAATGATGTTCCATGTTCAAGTCAGTCTGCATGAATAAAACCCAGACATATGCATTTTATTATTATTATTTCTTTTCTAGCTGATTGCAATACATAGGTAGGTTTGAAGACAATGTTCTCACTGTTTGAGTCATGTATGGATCACAATACTTTTTTATGGAAATGTTATAAATAAGCCAAACAGTGTAGAAAACAAAGAAGAACAAAAATACACCAAAACAGGGTACTTGGGTGGCTCAGCCATTAAATGGCTTCCTTTGACTCAGGTCATGATCCCAGGGTCCTGGGATCGAGCCCTGCATTGGCCTCCTTTCTTGGCAGGAAGCCTGCTTCTCCATCTCCCACTCCCCCTGTTTGCGTTCCCTCTCTCGCTATTTGCTGTGTCTCTCTGTCAAATAAAGAAATAAAATCTTAAAAAAAATACACCAAAATATGTCCTTATTAGCTCTCACAACAGGGGCAACAGGGGCAAATGAAACTTTTGTCATGGTTGGATCCAAGGGCTCCAAAGACATGGTGTCAGTCTATCTCTGTTTCGAACTCTTTCCTCAGCTTTCTATGGTGGAAGCCACATTGTGAATGTAGGTTCTTTCTGTATGGGAGGAAACTGGCCACCAGAAGTTTCCATAGTCCTTGGAACTTTATTAACTGAGAGAGGAAGAAAGAGACAGAAATAGAGACAGGGCTCCTCTTTCTATAATTCAGACAAATCCTATCATGAGTTCCCATTGGCACAACTTGGATCACATGTCCACCTAGGAGCTTGGATGAGTGCATTCAACACATGTGGATGGAGAATGGAGGTAGTGTGAATTCTCAACAGGAAATCAGAGTGCTATAACCAAAAGAAGAGGAAACAGAGACTGGACAGGCAAAAAAGAACAGATGTCTTTAACAAATGATGTATTCTACAGCTGCATTTCTGCAACATGCTATTATATCCCTTTTCATGCTGTTGTAATCATGTATTTTATTCTGACTTATACACTGCTCTATTATTTTCTTGAATACAGGGAAAATGAATTATATCTGGTCATTTTCAGTGTCCTTAGAACTACATGTGATGTAGATGTAGATTTTTGTTATAACTATTTTTTAAAGATTTTGTTAGGAGTTTCAATCTCTGATTCCTTCTTAGGTTGTTAAATTCAAAAGGTATCTATGCATGATTCCTCTTTTTCTTGAACATTATTACCTTCAGATGCAGCCCTCTATCTCTATTTGTTCTGTAGCCTTAGAAAGTTGGGTGACATAGAAGGCCTCTTTTGCCCTGACAAGAATCATGCCAAGCATCCTGATCCTTGGAGTTATTCTACTAGACCCACATCCCAATCTTGAAGAGATTGATTCAGAATTATACCTTCTTGAGGTGGCAGCAGATTAAAGAAGACAAAATATTTAAGGCATAGAGCAATTTTTCCCATGTATCTCGCTTCCATCTGTGTATACTTTGGTTTACTGCTTAAATTTTGGGTAATCTTCCAAACAAGGGTGAGGATCACCTGGCCTGGAGAAAAACTTCATAACTGATATGACAGTACTGTCCAAAATGGAATGAAGAAAGCAGAACTAACAAGACAGAGAGCAGATCAGATATTATAAGAGAGTAGAACACTGGGAGAAAATAAGATTATTTTCACTTTTTCCTGAAAGTTTCAGATACACTGAGTATATGTGGCATAACTTGTGCCCCTCATCCAAACCAGAATATGTCTTCTTGTCCTTTCCTGTCTAAGGTCCCTTTTGGACTCTTGCTTAGTCTCCATCACCACCATGGTGACCAACCCTGCAAAGACTCCACCCAATTATCACAAGGCTACCAAGTATAGGCGGACTTATCCAAGCTGATCCAAGGCACTGCTCTGCCTCCTAAGATAACCCCTGAGATTCTAATTCTTCCCATCACTGCTAGACCTGAGTAATATAGCTCACCCAAAGGTTTCTGCAGGGCATAGGGGATACCTCAGAGAGCTATACTTTGAACATTGAGAGTTTCGACCAATGGAAAATAGTAGACAAAGGAAACTCGTAGATAAATTCCCCCTCTGTCCTTCCCATGGCCATTTCCTCCTGGATCTCAGGCTTTACTCAGGAGACTGAAACCCCACCTGCAATTTTAACAGAAAAAAAATACCATAAATATTTCTTACTTTTTTCTTGACCATAAAGATTTATTAATTATATAACAGGTATTTGTATTTGTCTGCTTGGGCTACCACAGCAAAATACCATACACTGAGTGGCTTAAGCAACAGAAATTTATTTTCTCATAGTTCTGGAGGTCAGAAGTCCATGATCAGTGTTCTTGTTAATTTGGATTTCAGTGAGGACTCTTTTCCTGATTTCACAGCCTCCCTTTCCCTATGTCCTCACCTGTGTGCAATGGGTAGGCACACTCCCCCATGTCTCTTCTTCTAAAGACAATAATCCAGTCTGATCAGGACTCCATCCTTATGACCTCATTTAACCCTCTTACTTCTCTATCCCAAATAACAGCCACATGTTAGGGCCTCAGCATATGAATTTTGGTAGGACAACTTCATAACAGTAGCTAACTATTAAAAAAGATAAAAGAGAATTCTAAGGTCTAAAAAATTAATAACTAGAGAGAGTAACAACTGTCTCCTAGAGTTGAGGGGAAGGTAGAGAAGAAAAAAGACCTGAAGCTCAGAGAATAAGGCCAAGCAAGGCTGATAGGCAGCACACAGCAAGAGGGCATGGCCTGCACAGGAACACACAGCCCATGGCTAGGGTGACAAAGAAGCTGGATACAGAGTATTCACCACTAGAAGGCCCCAACTGCTGACCCTCCAGAGCAGCCACCACTGTGCCAAAGGCTGTCAGGTCCTTGCACATAGATCCCCTTGCCGTTGCAGAGATAAACAGAACACCACCTTCTTGTCCTAGCCTGACAAAGCCTCTCTAGAAACAGAGCTTGCCATTGGCAAACCCTACCATGGAGATACACAGTCTAAACCGTCATTGTGTGCATTGTTGGTTATGTTATTTACTGCTCCTGATTACAGTACCATTAAATAATCTGGTACTAAATAATAACGTGAAATTTAACCTACAATATATCCGTATAAAATTGTAAGGGGAAGGAGAGAAAAAAAAGTAGTTAATATGTAGACACAAATATATACACAAAACAAGCAAGGAGAAATAGGCAAATTGCCTTTAGTTGTTTCTAGAGTTGCCTAGGAAATCACAGCTGATAACTATGGCTTCCCTCTTTCCATGGCCTGTTCCATATTTCCACCTAGACAGCAATTCACCTGATTAAAGTCCTTCACATGGAGAATGCCCCAAAACTTGAATTCTGAGGGGGTCTGATTGTTTTATGGCCTTATCTTATTTCGGTCATTGCAGTTCTCCATTAACTTCTACTATTGGCAATGGAATATAAATCACCCAAGAATGTACCTGGGCTCCAGACATATCTCTTGTCCTCTCTCTTGTGTTATACAGCTACCCTGTTTCTTGTTGATAATTGGGATCAGACACTCCAGTCATTATCATAACACCCTCCCCCTCTTTTTGACCACTTGGTTCAGTGGCACAAAGATCCTCAAATGGTCAGAGGTCAGTTTCAACCTTCCATTCATTGGGATCACTGTTGTGTCTTCTAAGGGAAATACATCCCCTTTGGGAAGTAATGCCTCCAAGTCAGTAGACTTTAAGTTGCCAGGATGGGAATAAAAAATTCTGTGAGAGTGTTATTACATATAATAATGAGAGGAGTCACTCCAAATCACCTCTTTTTCAGTCACACATATTTTAGCTATAAGAAGAAAGCACCAGAAAGTACTGATTGCATTTGTTTTCAAGCATATACTGTACCCAGTAATATAGAACTCAAACCTTTTAGAATACTACCTCTAAACTGACACCATAACTTAGTCTTCAGTAAGCCAGCCCATCTCCCCACAGACTCAAGAGGCGTCACTTAAACAAGAATAAGTCATGGTTCAAAGCTGATTAATCAAATCTAATTAGGTGGCTCACTAATTGATCCCAGAAGCTACCACCATTTGACCTCTGGTAAAAGGGCTCAGTACATTCAAATTCCTCTGGAGATAAATGAATAGAAACTCCCATTGGTTTAAATAAACCACATAATTCGATTAATCCACTCAGTGAATTCAAGGGTTAGTCAAATCATTCAAGTGTATATTGGTTTTCAGGAAGAGATTGAACTAGAATTTATCTTTTCCTTGTCTTTCAATAAATACTGTCTAGGTAGCAAAACCTTACACACAAACTTCAAGAAATGATAACATAGAATAAGGCTGGTCACTATCTGCTTTAGAATATAATCCTTATTAGGTTTTTCTTCCTTCCCTTCTCCTTCCCGCCCACCCTCCCTTCCTTCTTTCTTTGCTTAATTTTCAAAATCCAACCAAAACAGATTCTTTGGTAACAGAACATGTCTGGATTAATCCGTCAATGTAAGTAGGGATTAGAATCTATAATTATCTAACTTTATTAAATAAAAAGGTAAATGACAAATTGGCATAATACATAACAGACATAGGGTTAATATATTTAATATATAAAAATCATCTTGCCACAAATAATATATTATATGTCAATAAAAAATTAATTATTTAAATAAATAAATAAACAAACAAACAAATAAATAAATAAATAATCTTGCCAATAAATGAGGAATCATATAGTAGCAACATATGTAGAAGGCACAAATATTCTGTTCAAGAAATAATACAGGGAAATAGTCGACAAAATATCAAAAATATATATTTTTTAAATTCTTATCAAAGAAATACAAATTAAAGCATCCATAAGACCACTGACACCAATAGGATAATTCACTTTCATCTGTTGATATATTAACAAATTACCACATATAGGGTCACCAATATTATACACCAATTCTGGTGTTCCACACAAATTATGGGTGTGCATGTGAAGATATTTAATTTTTTGTGCCCTATTGAGTGGGTTACAAGTGACAGTACATAATAATGTTTTATGAATTAAATGAAAAATTTATTTATATATAGGCTAAAAAGACTACAGAAAGCTAGTAATGTTTCTCTTTGAATATTAGGGTAATTTTTAATTTACTCTCTTTATTCACCTCAATTTGTTACAGTATTTTAAATTTGTTATAACTTTTTGACGAAGAAAAGTTATCCTTTTTATTAGAGGATTTAAAGAAAAAACGTCAATGATAACACTGACAAACACCTGGAATTCTACCCACGCATCTCCCATCAGAGTGGTTTCACCTGCTGTCTCTCACATTTTTCTTCCTTTACTCTCCAGTCTACACTTGGCCCTCGACAAGGCCTTTGATGTTCTCCACAGGAGCTTCTGTATTTTAAAAAATGCAGTTTCATTATAACAACTATCCTATGACAAATTTCGACTATTCCTGCTCACCTTCTGTCTTCCACTCTGATCCAATAAAATCTACTTGGTCTCTCCACCTCTCAGTAGAACATCAAACTGAACAACCAGAGGAAAAATAAAACTGAACACCAAGGAGACAAAAAAAAAGATATATATTCAATTTTCTCTTCTGACTCTACAGAGAGATATTGTGCTCTGGTTCTGAGAGCAGAATTTGTATTAACAAGTAAATGTTACCTGCTTAAGTTTGGATTCAATATAAATATTTTCTCCCATAAATCAGTTTCACTAAACTGGAATAAACTGCCTCAAGATATTCAGATGCAATACATACTAGAATATAAATACAGTAAGTATCTACTGGGCATTTAGGTTTGTCTGTACTTATTCCTTACAACCATCTCGGAATTAGACACTGTCTGCATGTGCTAGCCCAGACAGGCACTCAAAATTGTGAAGGCATTCATTTAGGATCACTGAGTAAGTAGAATAATCAGAATTTTAGGGGGTTCTGAGACCTAGCTTCTTTTTTCCTCCTCCACAAATAAGGTTTCAAAACAGTTAAGTATCAACATGGTGAATGTGAAGCATCTAAGGCAGAAAAGAGAAGCATAACCCCACATAGAATAAAAATAAGGGAAAAAAAATAGGTTCAAGACTTTTACAGCAAGAGTGATGAAGGTGGGAGTGACAGGGAAAGCTTCTTGAAAGAGGAGCTGAATCCCTAAGTCCCCCCTGATATCAGTCTGCTTGGGCTGCCGTAACGAATTTCTACCAACTGGGTGGCTTAAACAATAGAAATGTATTTTCTCACAATTCTGGAGGCTAAGAGTCAGAGATCAAGGGGTCAGTGGAGTTGATTTCTTCTGAGGCCTCTCTCCTTGGCTGATTAATGTCCATTTTTTCCACTGTGTCTTCCCATGGTCTTCTCTCCATTTGTGTCCCTGTCCAAACGTCCTCCTCTTATAAGACACCAGTCATATTTAATTAAGGTCTACCCAAAAGTCTATAGTTTTCCTTACTCACCCCCTTTAAAGTCCCTGTCTCCAATATAGTATCATTCTGAAGTCCCCAGGGTTTGGAACTTCAACATATGAATTTGGGAGAACACAACTCAGCCAGTAACACAGTCTATGTGGAAAAGCGTGTACTACTTCTAATATTTCTCTTTTTTAAAGACATTTTCTAAGACCTCATTCGCAGTACCTGGTAGTCAATGAGTCAATCTCTCCTCTGAATAAACATTTAATTATGTGCTGCCTTTCGTATAGATCATTTCATTCTGTATCAGTAGTATTTGTTTTCAGTCTTTCCCATCAGAATTTCAATTCCTCGAGGATATATTCAGTGTGTTATCTTTATTACCTCGAAGAGTGCAAGTGCACACAAGAGTATGTAATGAATAGCTGTGCACTAAAGCAGTAAATAATAAATGAATTCATAGAGAAACAAATGAGGGTATGTTGAAAGAGTCCCAAGGAGACTATGAACCCCTGTCCGAATGCATGTCTTCCCACGTGGAGACAAGCCTTGGGAAGCTGAGTGGGCATCTGAATAAAGGATTAGCATTAGTAGAGACTGAAAATTGAAGAGATAGACCCTATGTGCTATGCACAACTCAAGGACAATGTTCTTGTTTGTTTTACTTAAAAATAATACCCAGAACCTAGTATTGGAAAATGACGCCAAAAATATTTTTGTTTTCTGGTTTTTTTTTTTTTTTTTAATCAATAGATGAACAAGACAATGGAATATTTAACAAATGAAGTAAAAGGAGAAACAGAGAAAGAGAGAAGGAACCATTGGAGAGGTAGGAACATTTTCTGGAAGGTAACACCAAATTGCCTCTGCCTCCAATAATCTGCATAAGACTTCTTCATTGTTACCAAGTTCTCTCAATAATTGTCTCAATAATTCTGATGTAAACCAAGGTCAAGGAGGCCCTGGCTAACCTACATCTCCTCTGCAAATGTTTACAAAGTGGATTGCTTAATTATCTGGAAGCTTGCTTTCCTCAACCACTTCATTTTCTTCATAGAGACCAGCTCTGGCCTCCAGATGTCTGCAAAGAGCCCGTCGGAGGAGTCCCATGGCAACCTCCCTGGAGACAGCATGAGGGTTATTAATACACCTTTGGAAATAACGGCTCTCAGACACTGTAACTCACATTACTGTGCAATATCCCTACCGCTCACTCTGCTGATGGGAATGCAATGTACTTGCTCTGGTTTATTATAAAAGCATTAAAATGTGCTCTGTTGCTTAATCATGATGACACTTTCATCTGTTTGGGGGGTTTTGAGTTGTTTTTTTGTGTGTGAAATTTAATCACACTCATTTTGAACTTTACCTTCCAGAAATGAGTCTGAGCCATTTGGGGCTGGCTCCAAGCAACACATATCATAGCATATGTTTTTTTTTGGCAAGTTAGAACGTCAATCCAAACTCCTTTCAGAATCAAGAAACTGGGATGCTTGGATGGCTCAGGGGGTTAAGCTCTGTCTTTGGCTCAGTCATGATCCCAGAGTCCTGGAATCGAGCCCCGAGTCAGGCTCTCTGCTCAGCGGGGAGCCTGCTTCACCCTCTCCTCCCTGCTTTTACTCTCTCTCACTATCTCCGTCTTTCTCTCTCTCAAATAAATAAATAAAATCTTAAAAAACAAAAGAAAAAAATTAATAAACTGTATTGCATCATTGTGTACCTACCATGTGCTAGATTGCAGGGCAATGTGTAGACCCTGACGATGCAATCTCTCAGTTTAGACTCAAACAACATTGGGAAGGAAAGGAACATGTTGACCTATCAGTTAAACAGGTGAGAAAACGGAGCCTCAGGAAGCTTTATCCATCAGCTCAAATATATTAAACAAGCTTCTGTTGTCTTTCTACTTCACGGTCTTGACTGAAGACAGCCCACTAGGTGACTAGGGCCTGCTGTTCCATGAATACTTGGGCTTTTTCCTCTATTTTAGTTTGTTAATGATTATACAATCATTACGAAATAAATAGTAGTTGTGCAGTCAGAGGCCAGAGAGAAATTTACTTGTGGGACTTAATTCCTTGGCCATTTTCATTGAACTATAAAGATCTTTGGAAACCCATAACACCTTCTATGTTCTCTACTATCTCACCTTATCTCCTCTCCCCCCACTCACAATCACCATGTAGTGTGGATCAAACTCTTCCCATACAATGTAACCAAAGCCGCTGAGACTCAGTAGACATTGATTATTTACAAACACAAGGAGACAGATTCAGTTTAGTAGAGTGGTATCTCCTTTTTAGATATAATATTTGGAAAATACTATTTGAATGCCTACATCTAACAGGTGATGCTCTGATCCAGGAGTTGGCAAATGTTTTCTGTAAAGAGGTGTGTAAAAAATACACCACCTGTGTCACAATCTCGCCACCACTGCAGCATAGAAGTCCCCATTGGCAACCTGTGAAAGGAGGAGGATGGCTTTGTGAATGACAAGCAAGGAAACAAAAATGAAAGCTTTATTCGTGGACACTGAAATTTTAAATGTTACATAATTTTCACAAGCCACTGAGCATTGTTGTTTTGAATTAGTATTCCAACCACTTAAAATATAAAAATAACTTTTAGTTCACAGGTCACCTGAAAACATGTGGCAGGCCAGTTATGGCTCAGAAGCTACACTTTGCTGATCCCTGCTCTAAACCCTGGAGATTCAATGCCAGATAGATCAGAACAACAACTCCTCACCCTTTTGGAGATTACATTCTCCTGGGAGTAAGGTAACTAGAGATGAAGTAGGTCAAACGTAGAGAATGTTCAGCAAAATAGGAAGAGGCTAGAACCCAAGCAGAGAATGGTGAGCAGGCAGATTCCTTGGTGAGTGTATTTGGGCATGACCCTGCGGGTGTGCTCGCTTCCGGTGGTGGTGTGGGGTTGGTAGGCTGGTAGTGGGGTGAGATTACCGAAGGATTCAAGAATGAGGCCAGCAACCTAGAACTGCAAGTTTTCTTCATTCCCGTGCTTTGTTGTGCTTTGTGGTACTTTAACGACCTTCTGTTACTGTGAATTTTTGTAAAGTCTACTCTACACAATGGGCTGTGATGAATGGTGTTTTGTGAAATTGAAGGCAAAGGGATGGTGTTCCACATTTAGGTCAAAACACAGCAGCCTAGAAATGGGAGGAGCCACCTGAAGCCAGATTCATGGGAGAATTTAGTAGATGCTGAAAATTAGTGACAGATGAATCCAGGAATAGCTTCCTCCCAGCCCCACCAAAGAAAGAATCCCTGTAGCTATTAGGAGGGTAAAGGAGAGTCCTATGAAATGTTAAAAGAAGTGAATTTCCTACAAATCTTGAATGTTAGGACACGTGGCTGCTAATAGCTGATTGGCATACCCTTATTTGATCTTTTGAAAATCCACTGAGGTGTCTGGGAAGGATGTCTCCTTTGTACATTATAGATAATTCTTTCGCTGTTACTCTGGATCTCAAATATGATAATGATGGTGATTATCCTCTATAGTATATGTTATATATAATAATATATATTATTATTATATTCCGTTGGAATATAAGCTCCATGAAACAGTATTTTGTTTTTGTTTTTGTTTTTTGTCTATTTTGCTCTCTACTGGATCTCTAATGCCTGAGTGTCCAACACATCAAAAACACCTGTGTTAATGAATAAGCAAATGAATAAATGAACAAAAGAAACATTAATAGAATAAGTGGGAACCCAGATAAGAATTCCTTTAACTATTGATTTTTTGAGTTGAAATAAGGGAAACATGCAGGCTTGGGAAGGGTTTAATAAACTAAAAGACCTAGAAGTATTATATGTCAGCTAATTGAACATAATAAAAAAAGATGAAAACACAATGAAAAAAAATAAATTAAACTAGAAGACCTGAATGTTTGTTTTCCATGGGGCTTCTTCTGTGTCCAAGAAGCTCAGCTTGTGGTTTTGCAGAAAGATGATGCTCTTTAAAGAAGCTCTGTCTCTTCCTATGGGGACATGCCTCCATGATGCATCCCACCATTGAATTACAGCCTTAGGAACTGTGGTCATTGACTTTCTAAGTCCCTGGTAAAAGTACATGTATCTCACAAAATTGTTGGAAATTTCAGGACTTGGTTATGATTTCTGCATCCCCTTCTCAGCAAACCAGTTGATTTCTCTGCTCTGCGTCATAGTGATCCTTTAGGTTGTGGGAAGTAAGAGGAAATAAATAAGGCACTGTTCTATTTCACCCCTTTGTTCACCTTAAGGCAGGGAATAACCTGGATCCTTTCTCAAAGTTCCTATTTATCTCTTATCCCACTATAGACTCATTGACAGCAGGAGCCACATTATTTCTTTTGTATCCTGGGATTTCATGCAAAGCCTGTCACAGGTCCACCATCAACAAACAGGTATTGATTAGAATTTAATTAGTAACTTTCTCTTATATGCTAAAACTATACCATTGGCTTGATCATGAAATTCTTTTTTTTTTTTTTTAAGATTTTATTTATTTATTTGAGAAAGAGAGAGAGAGTGAGATCACAAGTCGGTAGAGAGGCAGGCAGAGAGAGAGGGGGAAGGAGGCTCTCTGCTCAGCCCCAATGCAGGGCTCAATCCCAGGACCCATGACCTGAGCCGAAGGCAGAGGCTTTAACCCACTGAGCCACCCAGGTGCCCCAAGTCTTCAGATTTGTATAGAACTGATCACTTAAAACACTGCCATTTTTCTTTCTAATAGAGCTGAAATACATGTGTGGCTATAACTATTTTTTGTCTTCAATAGATACTTACTAATAACATCTATGTGACAGATGCTGAACTAGAGACTGGGTCTAGTGGTGAACATCTGGTCTCTGCTCCTGACATTCTAGCCCAGGGATGCAGACAGAAAGTATGAAATGGATTATGGAAATAAGTATCTTAATACAGATTTTGATAAGTGAAGGGAAAAACCAGGCTTCTCTCTAAAGAATATACAGAGTATAATATACAGCAAGTGGGCAATGGCTAGAGGAATCTCAGGAAATCTCATTTAAGCTACGATTGGAGACATCAGTAAGAATTGCTAAGTTACTTACTTCCCTGTATCATGAGGTCAAGTCAGAGAAAGCACCTATGCTGAGAACTGAAGTGTGTGAGTTCAGTTCAGCCTTTATTGTCTTCAATGCATCCTTAGGTGTATTGATCCTCACTTGCTTGATTGCTAAAGTAAAGCTCACGCATACTCTCTCTGTGCCTTGATTTGCCCATCCTGTGAAATGGGAGTAATATAGTAACTAATTATTTTATTTTTAATGAAGATTAAAGGAGTTAACACACACCAAAGTGCTTAGAACTCTATCAAGATTATTTTAAGTGCCCAATAAATATTAGACCTTATTGCTATTGTTACTTTTATTAATGAATGTAAACCTTCCATATTTCTTCCATACCTTGATTAAATGTGCACTGAAAGTGAGGACATAATATCTTTTTCAGATGGCTGAGAAAAAGAAATCAATGAATTAACTTATGCTCATGATGCTCACTTGGACCTTTTGTTTTTAGAGGGTTTGTAAATACTCTGTTTTATATCTTTAAAGTTGTTATTTAATTTCTAGTGAATTAAGTACAGTATAATATTAATTTCAAGCGTACAACAAAGTGATTCAGTATTTCTGTACAACACCTGATGCTCATCACAAGTGGTCTCCTTAATCCCCATCACCTATTTCTCCATCCCCACCACTCCCCACTGGTAACAATCAGTTTGTTCTCTAGAGTTAAGAGTCTCTTTCTTGGTTTGCCTCTCTCTTTCTCTCTTTTTTCTCTTTGCTCATTTGTTTTGCTTCTTAAATTCCACATATGATTGAAATCATATGATACTTGTCTTTCTCTATTCCACAAGGCATTATATATTCTAGCTGCACCCATGTCATTGCCAATGGGCCATTTCTTTTCTGATGGCGCTGATTTCTCAATCCCATGCTAAGAGTTGAAGCAAGGGCTGAGGAGGTGGAGAGGAGAGGTGCTTGCTCAGCCATTTCCACAGAATCAGAGGGCCTCAAGGTGAATAATGGTAGAATTGTGTCCAGGGAATTATGGTATATTGAGCAGAGCAATCTGTCCTTAGTTGGTTGCAGTACCACACATACCCTGGGAGAAGATCTCCAGTCAAGATACGGAGCCACATGGAAATTAGAGAGGTGCGAATAGAACAAAAATTAAAAATGAAAATAAACTCGAAAGTGATTCCCAGGGTGAGTCACTGACAGCCACTGACAGTGTGTACCCACTGAAATGTGAAAATCCCCAGAAGAAGTTGGGTGATGATCTTGGGGAATAAATAGAAATTAGGTAGACAAAGTAGAAAGAAAGGTTGGAGAAAGCATCTTAGAGGCATGTTGCTGCCCAGAGCTAAACCCCGGAGAGGAACAAAATAGGGCAACTTCAGAGAACCAAAGGTGGTGTGGAATGTCTGGAGCATGTGGTACAAAGGAAGGGAAGAGACAGATGTGGGTAGAGAGGCAGCCAGGGTTAGATAACGAGGGTCCTTGTGTGTTGCATAAGGACCTTATTAGGTCAAACACTGAAAACACCTTGTTGAGAATTCTATTGTCAGTTTGCCTTCAGAGTGACTAGCAGCTCGTCATTGGAATGGACAGGAGGTGTCAAAGACAGTAGAATTGTATTGTTGCCTGTCCCCCAGGACATAACTATGGGACAGCTAACAGAAATAGTGACATCACTGAAACATCACAATGTGAACACACACACACACACACACACACAGGCACGCACTCACGCACTCTGTCACAACAGGCTGATTATCCATAAAATGATATCTCTAACAATGGCCACAAAACACAGGGAATTAGTTAATTAGAACACATTTCCCTGGGTGTTCAGGGTTTCAGCTTTCACATTTGCATCTTTGGAAGGTGTAATTATGCCAGATAATACACCCAGTGCTGGAGTTTTTACATAAACACCATGGTCTGGTTCCGAGTTATCTCTACTGCATGGAGCAGCTGTTGGGAGAAAAATATACACTATTAAAAGCAGTTTGAATTAGATGCGGTCCACTTGCTTAAAATATACAATGCCTAGTCACTTATCAAGCAGAGGAGTGAGTTACTATTTATTTATTATGCAAAATGTGTGCCTGGATAAGGTATACAAATTAAGTGGCCTGGAGAGGAGCGTGTTACCAATTCTGCAAGAAGCCTAATAGCAAACTCTCTTTAAATATACATTGCAATTTCAGGTCAAGTCTTTAGTCACAGGTGTACCGACAGAAACACATACTGAAGGTCTGGACCGGGAAATGAAGCAATAGGAATTTCTTCCTTGTTTTCACAATGCTCTTTTAATTTCACTGTGTGATCACAGACATGATTGCTCTGCTTTCACCAAGGGGTCTTTAGAATAGGAAATAGAGCATATTTTTAAACCTGTTTAGTTAAGGTTCAATCAGGGAAACAGAAGCAGGTTATGTATTATGGAACAAGGGCTTTATAGCAGGAATTAGATCTTACACAATTACAGAAGTTGGGGAAGTAATGTTCTGAAAAGGGTCAGAAAAGAGTCACAGGCAGTCCTGGCAAGGGTGCATGGACCATACCTTCCGGGAAGCCAGGCACCTACGGCTGGTGGGGGGTAGCCCTGGAGGGCAGAGAGAAGTCAATGGATGCTTGTTGGTCTTTACTTAGCTCTGTGAACTTCAGCTCAGCATCTGATAGTGGGCCTGGAGCTGCCGTTGACCCGCGGAGTGAAGATGAAGGACTGCTGGATGGGAGGTGGGGAGAAGCAAGGATATTTGTCTCTTGTTTTTTCTAAGCAACCATAACCTTCAGGTATCTTTTCTAATTAATAGTATTTATTTATTAGAGCAGTTTTAGGTTTACAGAAAAAAGAGTTGAAAGCACAGAGAGTTTGCACATATTCCCCCTTCCCCATCGTTTCCTCTAGCATTGGTACTCTGCATAGAGTGGTACATTTGCTGATTGGTGAACTAGTATTGAGAATTATTAACTAATGTCCGTGTTTACATCTGGGCTCACTCCATGTGCTATGTCGTTCTGTGGATTTTTGACAGGTGCACAATGAAATGTACCCACTGTTACAAGATCATACACAGTGTAACACCCTGAAAATCCCCTGTGCTCCCCCTATTTATCTCTTCTTCCCCTTTCTTGCCCGACCCCTCTTCTCCCACAACCACTGAACTTTTTTATTGTCTCTAGAGTTGTGCTTTTTCCCGAATCATACAGGTTTTTCCAAACCAGTTTCTCTCACTTAGTGGTGAGCATGAAAGCTTCCTCCATGCCTCTCCCTGGCTTCACAGCTCCGTTCTTTTTACTGCTGGATAACATTCCGCTGTCTGGAGTGGCCCAGGTTGTCCATTCAATTAAGGAAAAACATCTTGGTTGCTTCTAAGTTTTGGCAGTCATGAATACAACCTTCGATTTTAAAGGTTGGTGCTTTACTTCTGCCACCCAGATACCACACAATTTTTCTTGTGGCCAATACTACTGCCGATCAATCCAGGAAAGGGAATTCTGGGAAAGTTAGTTATAGCTTAGCCAACGTAACACAGTGCAAAATCACCACAATCCACTCTGGACAACTTGCTGTATAGATCCATCTCTTTAACCTATTTAACTCCCAAGTAAAGTGACTAGTAAAATCATGCTTCCTTGTAACAAGATGTAACTCTCCCACCTATAAAACAACATGCTAATTCCCTCCCTAAAAAAGAACATCAAATCTGATATGCCACTTTACTCATCTCTGGATAATAGTCTTTCCTTTTGGAACTGTGCCACATTAACCATTAGATCTCCTTGACTGTAATTACTGAGATGCAATGTTAAACACCATTAACATGTTACAATTAACAGGTGGAAAAGGGGCGATTTGTTAATGTATCACAAAAGTAAGAAGAAACACTCATAACTGTTACAGTGTTTATGTGACTGGTCACATATCTGCCGCTGGTAGTTATAACTTCCTTCTATGTCTTTTATTCCATGTTTCCTTTGCCCTCAGCAAACACCCGCTCATGGTTCCTTAGCCAGAGTTCAAAATCTTCGTTCCTGAAGAGTCTGGGTTATTAGCAGTCCTATGGGTATTGGCCTCTTTAGAGTTCCATTAACTTTTATTCGTAGGGCAAGGGAATACTGAGGGGCATCCAGGGAGAGTTCCTGCATTGCAGAAAGAATCTTCCCTTAATCTTATTGTGTCTAACAATCCAACTCCTCCCTGACAGTGGAGATCAATCACCCCAGTTAGGACAGGAATTCCACTTCTTGCCTGTTTGGTTCACTGACCTGGGAGACACATGGTGATCAAATGATCTCCCTAGGTTTCCAGTTTAATAGACGGTGGCTATGTTTCCTGATGAGGATCTTCCATAACTGGATATTGAGGTTGTGATTGAAATATGTGAGCTAAGCATTTTCTTACCTCAAGTTCTCTGGTATATCAAGAAACGACCCTTAACTCCATATTACTACTTATTCTGCTCAAAGTGTTTGAGGGTAGAAATCCTGATCAATCAAAAGCTTGCCTTCTGTGAATGCTTGCAATTTCAGAGGGGATAATTTATATAACAATGTTGTCACAGTACGCTGTGGGCCATCACAGTCCCTTTTATAACTGATAAAATGAACATCGGAGGCTTTAAATATGATAGTATTGGAGAATCAATTTCAGAGTCTCATCTTTAGATTCATGCTTCCCTGGAAACACGTTCAGGGCTAATAATTGAATCAATAGAGTTCATTTAGAGAAGTGAAGTGCTAGATACTATATTATAAGTAATTTTACATGAAAATTAAACATTACACAATTGTGAGAGAAACTGAGGAAATAGAAGTCAGAAAAGAATAAGAAAAATATTGGGGTCCCTGGGTGGCTCAGTTGGTTAAGCGTCTGCCTTCAGCAGGATCCTGGAATTGAGCTCGGAATCTCAGGGTCCTGGGATCAAGCCCCACATCAGGCTCCCTGCTCAATGGGGAGCCTGCTTCTCCCTCTTCCTCCACTCCACCCTCCTCCCCCACTCATGCTTTCTCTCACACACACAAATAAATAAAATCTAAAAAAGAAACAAAGAAAGAAAAAGAAAAATATTGCTCAAGAGCCTAGGCATAGGTGAACGAACTATAGATTGAAGGAAGCTAGACATGTTCACTGCAGGTGGCTTTAAGCTAGAGACCTATGCCACTACTGCTATTCCCAGTTTAGAAAGACACAGCTGGCCACCCCCCCTCCGGGTACATTATGGAGTCTTGTGTCTCTGAGCCTCACAATGTTAGTGCTGCCTGCCTCTTGAGAGCAGACTCTCAAGATTCTGAACACTTCCTTGAATAGCTCCGGACCCAAAATACTTGTATAACAGTTGGTTCTTCTGAAACTAGTCCCAGTGGGAAAGGAAAGTCCGGAAGCAAACAAAGTGTCTGTGAGAATACCGGGAACCTTAAAATAGGTCTGTTTGGAAATAACTTTTCCTAGTGCGTATGGTAACATAGACAGTTCTCAAGTCATGTCAGTAAGATGGCGCATTAGAGCCTGAGCCAACAATCATGGTCACCCCGTTTTTTTGCCAGCAGAAATGATCTCTTAAAATAGAGTCTAAAATCGACAACAATCTTTTTTATATTCATGGTTCGTTGTTTCAATCAAGATGCAAATAATGTTCGTACACTTGTTAGATCTCATAGGTCTATTTGTAGATTCCTCTACTCATCTCTTTAATTTTAATTTTTGCAATTTATTTGTTGAAGAAACTGATTATTTTTCTGATAGATTTTTCTACTGTGTGGATTTTACTGATTGCACTCCTGCTGTATAGTTTATCATTTTCCAGGGGTTCTTTGTATCTTCTCCACATTGATAGCTGGATGTAGAGGCTTGATCGGCTTTGAGCTTTTCGACAAGACTCCTTCACCCAGCAGAAGGCACACCATATCTGATCTTCTCTTTTATGGTGATGTCTGTAGTCACTGATGATTATTGGTCACATCCATTCATTCATTAGAACTTGCAAAATAGGCCACTTGGGTGGCTCAGTTGTTTAAGCGTCTGCCTTTGGCTCACGTCATGATCTCAGTGTCCTGGGATCGAGTCCCATGCCAGGATCCCTGCACTGCAGGGAGTCGGCTTCTCCCTCACCCTCCTCCCTGCTCATGCTCCCTCTCAAATAAATAACTAAAATCCTTAAAAAAAAAAAAAAACCAGAACTTGAAAAATAGTCATATCCTAATTTTACTATTCCTTCCTTTTGGGGGCATTCACTACTAGTCAATGAGATACAAGGGAGGTCTCCTGGTGGACAGAAGCAGGGTGGGCTTCTGGGCTTCTTAATTAAAAGAGAAAGAGGTGCTGAGGAGCATGTGCTTATATCTTCTTGGTATAGGCATTGTTGTATGAAGAACTAATCCTTGGAGTTGTCAGAGCCACTTAGAGTCATGTCTTACAATCTGTTGAGATATTGCCAATAGATTAAAGAAGCAGACTTGTAAGAAGTCAGAAAAGGCATAATTTTATGACATGCTTGAGTTGTGAACCAAATTTCTGAACTTACCATCATCTCATAAAATAAAGTAATCCATGTTATTTTAAGCCACATTTATTCAGTTATTATCTGATATGTGGCCAGAAGAGTGCCAAATAATAGTCTCAGATGTGAATTGGGTATATTCTTTGGTGTCCTGGTGTGCTGGTACACTAACGTCCACCCTTCACCTACTAACTGGTGGTCCACGTGGCAATATACTCTACTATGGACACAAGTTACATTAAATAGAGCCAGTAATCTTATCTAACCCCACCTAAATCAGAGACAATCATTACTGTAAATATCTTTAACACTTCGATCTCTGCAATTGTAAGCACAATATCTTACAGAATTCTTTATTTAGACCTGAAATGCATCAATAAATGTGATCTTCTCATTATCTAGGAGAGACTCAAAGGAATGAAATGATTGCACGCTCAAGTATGGAATCAATAAGATGACAATATGTTCATCCAATGCTCCACATAGTGATAAGAAATATCCTAACATGGTATTCTTGGTATTCACTTCGTACTTCCTTTTAGATTGATTCCTTGGCAGGATGCCTGTCTGTATTGAATTTGGTCCCATTTATTCCTATGTACTGTCTTGTGATGCTTCCTATTCGTTTATCTAGGACCCAAGCATGAACCATCCCTCACCCAACAGAGGTTCCCAAAATCCTTTCTGTGTCTGAGATCTCAGAGTAGGAAAGGAACACAGATTTAATTCAACTAATAGTAAATAATCTTAAATCAGGGGAATTTGTAAACTCTTTGGGTGAACAGACTGTTTTCTTCCAAGTTATGCTGAGAAAAGAAGAATTTCTTGTCTCTTTCCTGCATAGGCCTGTCTCTACCTAGTTACTGATAGGTCACCATCATTAGAAAGCATTTCTAATTGGGTCAAAATCTGAACCAACCATTGGATTGCATTTAGTAACAGGCAGGGCCACTGTCTTTGAGAGCAACACTAGAAACTCTGCTTCGGCCTCTGTGTCGACCATTCTGCTCAGCCTTCCTCACTCAGGGCAGCCAGAGAGCTAGCTGGTCTCCCTAAAGCATAGCCATTTCACATTCACTCCCTCTTTCACTTCCTTCCTTCATCTGATAGTCAACAGGATGGCAAAATCCACAAGTTAGATTAATATGAGAAATAGGAGCTGATACACCATATTGGCTCCAATATACTATATTGGCAAAAACCTACAAATATTTCACTCAAACCAGACTTTACAAGAAGTCTGCATCTTGATGTGAGCATTTGTGCATTGATTGATGAACACATACCGTGGTTCTTCCTTGCTAGATTTTGCATGTTTACCTTCTACTGGAACACCATAGAGAGGAGGCTAATATTTTGACATTCCTTGTTCTCTGGACATAATTATATCACTATTACAGTAAAACCTGCCCATGATTCGTATCATATTTGTTCAAAACATGGAGGCAGAGGCAGAACTTGTGAAAGCACCAGGAGTTGGTGTTCCCATTTGGGTAGGTCAGAGCAGAGATTTCATTCTTCCCTTCCCATCAACAGGGTCCCATACAAAGCTCCCTTCCAAACAGGTAGCATGTCATTAGGGTGGCTTTTAGGTATCCTAAAAATCCCTCTTGGGGGGGAAGATTTTCCATAATTAGGTCTTCCTTGACTGCCTACTCTAATTAAGAATTAAGTTTAATTCTTAAAATAAACTTCATTTTTTAGGGTAGTTTTCAGAAAATGATGCAGATAATACAGAGACTCCCCATATACCTTACACCTAGCTGTCCTCAATTTACAGCACATTTAATACAATTACTGATCTTGTTCCATACAAATATTGGTACATTATTAATACATAATGTCTGTACTTTATTCAAATTTCCTCAGGTTTTTACCTAATGTTCTTTTTCTGTATCAGGATCTTCTCTAAGATGCCACGTCACATTTAGCCATCATGTCTCCTCAAGCTCCTCTGAACTATGACCGTTGCTCAGATTTTCCTTGCTTTAGATAACCTTGGCAGTTTTAAGGAATACTGATTGGGTATTTTGGAGAATGGTCCTCTACTGGGTCATGTCTGATGTTTTCCTCATGATTGAACTGGAGTTGGGAGTTTGGGGAAGGAAGAATTCAGAGGTCAAGTGCCATTTCTGTTGAATCATATCAAGAGGACATATTACCAGCACCAGCATGGCTTATCACTGCTGATGTGAGCTCGAGTGCTGGTTATGGGACCTTTTCTAGGCTTCTCCCTGCAGAGTTGCTCTTTACCTGCAGTACCCAGGTAGGCAAGGAGGGTGGGAAGTGGTTAGTTATACTCCACTTCCTTGAGAGGCTAGTGCCTACGTAAATTACCTGGAACTCTGCATAAAAGGTTTTGATTGGTTGAATGATTGATTGAGTCATATATTTATACCAGTGTGGCCTCATGGATATTCATCTTATTCTTTGGTTCATAATATGAAACTACTTCATTTCTTTTGATCTCCAAGTTGCTCCAGATTTGGCCATTGGAAGTTCTTTTTTTGTTCTCAATGGCCCCTTGATAAACCTCACTGAGGTTTTCTTTGTGTTTGTCTTTGTTTTGTGCATTTTGTTTTGGCACTTCTTACTTTCTGGCCTTACGAGCTGCTTCAGGCTCATCTTGTGAGTTTCCTGCCACTGTCCTAGATTTGGCCATTTCTCCAAGGAACCCTTGTTCGTTTTCTGAGAATATGGTTTTAGGAGCCACGATCTGGGTGCCTGTTGTGTTTCCTCGTTTAATTTTTATCTTGTTTTCATTTCCTCTCTCTGTTTTTGTGTCTTGCACTTAATTTTAACTTTTAGAAATTAAATTAGAATTTTAAATTTAAATTGCTCTCTTTCTCCTCTATCCTTTCTCATTTAGAGTTTGAGTTGTGGGATTTAGCAAATAAAAACAGTCTGCCCAGCTAAATTTGAACTTTAAACAGACAAGTTTTAGAATAAGTATGTCCCATTCAGTTTTTGGATCATACTTATACTAATTGTATCAAATTTGGATGTGTTTCTTATATTTTATTTGGCAACACCGCATATTCGTCTGTAAAAGGGAAAAAACAAAGTGGTAGGTTTTTGTACTGACACCAAAACAGTGGCATTTACCATGTCCCAGAGACTGAAGTTCTGAGTCCCATGGAGGTTGAAGGGAGAAGCATGGGCTCTGAATGCTTTTGCTAACAGGCAGGGAAGGACAGTGGTTAGGGGTGCAAACTGCATCCAGACCCCATGGATTCTTAACTGGCTTCAGATTTCACAAACCGAGGAGGCTCAGCTGCAGTAGTCAAAGACCAAGAACGCTTCCTCTCCTTGCAAACATTCAGGGTAGCGCCATTACACCACTGGTGGGAGCATCCTGCGCTGCCATTAAGTCCAGAGGGCATGGGTTGGGGGCCAATTAGGATCTAGGAGAAGCTGAAAGCAAGGAAAGCTTCCCTTTTACTTATTTTCTTTATTTTTGAGTACCATCCTTTACCGAATTAACCTAAATAACATGTTATCCCTTTGACCTTTGCCTGATAAGGATCATTTCTGTTGGATTGTGGATTTTGCTTTGAAAATACTTTTGCTGCAGAGTCACATCTGGTTGAAAACAATGGGTGGTGTGTGTGTGCGTGTGTGTGCATTTGTGGTTTCGTGGATTTATGGATATACACATATGTATCCGTGTTTATTTGAGGGTTCCTGGGCCCGGTTGCAGCATGGGGGGTTCCCTCACCAACAAGGAAGAATTCCCTGCAACTCGAGCTGGGTGTCCTACAATTCAACTCCATTCTAATACTGTCTACCTGGCCAGCATCAGACCCCACTGATTAACGGTTCCATCCCACAAGATTTCACATGCCAGTTGCAAGTCCAAGTTGTTACCTGTATTTCTGCCTGTCTGGTTATAAATCAGAGATTCTTATAGTACCCACCCCCGCCCCCCCGCGTTTAGGTTCATTTAATTTGCTAGAGTGGTTATAGAATTCAAGAGAATTATTTTACTTACAGAATACCAGTTTATTATAAAAGATAGATGTAACTTGGGAACAGCAAGAGAGAAGAAATGCATAGGGACAGGCATACAGCAAGAGCCCAGAATTCCATGCCCTCTCCAGGCAGGCCACTCTCTCCACATCTTCGTAGGTTCAGCAACCTGGAAGCTTTCCAAACCCTATCCTTTCGGGTCTCTTTGGAGGCTTCATTACACAGGCATGATGGGTGAAATCATTGACCATAGACACCTGACTCAACCTCCAGCTCCTCTCCCGTCCCCAGAAGAAAGGGAGTAGGACTCAAAGTTCTAACACTTTAATCACAAAATTGGTTGTTCTGATAACCACCTCCCACTCAAGGGTGTGGTCCACAAATCACCTTATGAACATAATAAGAGACACCTTTGTTGCTATCATCATTTAAAAATTCTCAAGGATTCTAGGAGCTCTGTGTCAGAAATGGGGCTAAGGAGCAAATATATGTTTCTTATTATAAATCACAATATCACAGTGATGGGTTAAGAGGGAATGTGTGTCTGTGGGTAGGCATATTTGTGACATGTAGGTGTGTGTGTGTCAGCAGAAGCTGCTGTGTATGCATGTGTCACTATATGACCCTGGGTGGTGATATGACGGTCTGTGGGCTGGTAGAGATGTCTGCGTAGCAAGCAGTGTGGTAATATTTTCTTTCTATTTGATTTTTTGAAATTATTAAAAACTTGGCTAAAAAGTCACAAATGATTTTCCTTGGATTCTGACTAATTAGAATTTTGTCACAAAAATATGATGCATGCTCCTTCTCTCCAGCTTGAGAGGAACTTCAGTGCCTTTCTTTTTCCTTTATTGCCCTAGCCTATAAGCCAAACATTAAATGTATAAGACCAAGCAAAAAGAAGCCACTATAGACAGACTGCACAATGGATCTGGAAGAGAAGATGTGGCTCAACCTGGATCCTCATCTAGAAACTATTGTCCATTCTTTCTGAAGTTTTGTGACTGAAGAAAGAGGCTCCAGAAAGAAAACTTGATACTAAATTGTGGGCTCATGAGACAGGGTTTTCAACGTGCTAAGAAGTTGCAAACAACCCAACAGCCAGCTCCTCACACAGCTGCAACACAGGGCTGATATTCTGGGAAACACACACCTTTTATCACCCTTTCGCTCTTGTTTTCCTCTCCTTTGAAACCTTCCCAAATTCGAGGAGGAAAAAAGACATGCTTTGATCTGAAGAACAGCCATAAGCTGAAGGTTTATATCATTTAGAGCACATGGGACAACAACATCAATTATTTACAATAGAAACTACAAAGCATTCATATTTTATTCCATGTCAAGAACCGCATGGTATGGAAAAGACAGGTGCTACAGTGGGTTTCAGAGGGATTTCAAGATGCTCAGTAAGCTACTCTGTGTAAATACAGACTTCCCTTGAAACACAAAGTATACATAACCTACAAGAGCTTGCATCAAATTTACAAAATAAATATAAAAAGTAATATAAAGTTCTCCTAGTAGCTGCTTAATTCATGAGTCTTCTTGGCCCTGGATGGGACAGTGCAGTGTGCAAGGCGAAGGCATGGGGGTAGTGGCACCATTGGCAGGATACTGGTGAGGAGAAGACAGACCCATGTCACTCCATCCCAGACAAAATAGAAATAGCAAGTCAGAGGCAATCTTGGGACTCTGCACTCTGGCTAACTCTGCCTAGCGGAGGCTAGAGAGAGCATTAGTGAAGAATTAAATTGATGTAAACTATAAGTCACTGAAGAAAGAAAAATATCAGACTTGGAAGTTACAAAGTAAATTAAAAGGTATTTCACGCAGTATTCACATAACTTAATCCATATTATTTCATAATTTTATATATTTTGAATTGAGGTGCTTTTTTGGGAAATGGTTTAGATATAATGACTGAACCTCTGCTCTTGTTTGCTTTCAATTACTAAAGCAAGGATGGAGATTATATGTGTATGTGTGTGTGTGAGTGCATGTAAATATATATGTATTTCATGAATTTATGTATTTCATTTTAATTGTATAATATAAAATGACTTTCTGAATTTTGCTTTCAATACATTAAGATTTGAAAAATCTTTCTGGTTAGCGCACTGAGTTATAATTCACCTTCTACAATTTTTTTGTGATATGGATTAATGATAGTTTATTTGAATCTTCCACTTTTGATGGAAATATAAAGTAAAACTTTATCAAATTTCAATCGCACTAGCATTTTATGAGGGCGTATGTACTGATTCCATCAACTCACTAACAGATATGATTCAATTTTGAAAACTGCCAATTCTTTGTGTAAAAAAAGTACCATAGAGTTTACATTTTCTTTATATATAGTTAGGTTGCCTTTTTAAATTTTATTTACAATTTGTATTTATTCTTCTCTGAAAGAACATTTAAATTGTAGAATTTTTTTAAGTTACATGGTTTTCAAATTTATTTGGAGATGTTTCTATACATATTTTCAACAATACAATATGTTCCAGTATGTATTTTTCCTCAGTATTTTACTTGCCTTTTTTTTTTTTATTTGAGAGAGAGAGAGAATGAGAGGGGAGAAGGTCAGAGGGAGAAGCAGACCCCCCCCCCCCCCCCCGCAGATCTGGGAGCCTAATGTGGGACTCTGGGATCATGACCTGAGCCGAAGGCAGTCACCCAACCAACTGAGCCACCCAGGCGCCCTTTACTTGCCTTTTAATATGTGTTTATGAGGTCGTTCATCATATAAATGAATTTCAGGTTGATTCAGTTGACTTTTTCAATCTTTTCCTGCATTGATTTTCCTTTTTGTGTCTTTTTAAAGAAACTCCTTACACTAACATTAAGTCATGTTCTCGTATAATTTCTAACACTTTCTGAAGTTCTTTTTAAGAATTTCTGGTGTTCTTTAATAACGTATTTGTATAAAAAAAATAACGTATTTGTATAAATACATGAAGTGTTGATCAACTTCGTTTGTTCTCCAAATCCATGATTAAATGATCCCAAACAACCCATTAATCTGCTCTTTTCTTTAGGCTCTGAAAAGGCAGAACTTCCTTACGTGACCTGCATGTAATGCAAGGTCCACTTCGCTAGGGGGCACCATCCACGCAGACGTCAATAGGGAGGGCACACTTAGGGTTATAGAGCAGGTGTCTCCCTCTTAAATGAATTTCCAAATCCATGAGCATTTATTTATGGACTCCCTTTTCTGTTCTAATGACCAGTCTGTATACAGTTTGCGTTAATATCATTTTCCTTTGGTTAGTTAAACTTCACACACACACACACACACATTTCTGATGAAACTACTCTCATTTTTAAATGAAATACTAGTCTTTTGAATTTTTATACATTTTCTCTTCCACATCAATTTCAGAAACACTTTGTCAAAGTCCATGAAAAATCCTATTGGGATTTGAGTAAGATGGCTTTAGATGTATAGATCAATTTGGGGAGGAAGATAGTCTTTACAGTATTGATTCTTGTCATCCTTGAACTAAGTAAATTTCTTCATTTACTCAGGTATGTGCTTTAACTGGTTAGATGAGCCTATTTTGTTTTTCTCTCATAATATTTTAAGGGGATGAAATACATTGATGTACTTTCTTCTATTGAAGCTTCCTTGTACTTTTAGAATTAAAATATTTCGTTTAAGCTTGGTCTCTATTTTTTTTTAACATATTGCTGAGTGGGATGCTCATTATCTAAGTATTCCTAATGTGAGTCAGCATTTGAGATTACCTTTAAAGAACCAAAAAGAAGGGAAAACATTATAGTGGTCGGATGAATTATATTAATCCCCTCTCAAACATTCCCTTCTGTTTAGCACAGACTGTCAATCATCCCCCATGTAGTTAACCTAGGTCTATCTCCAGCTGATTGTCAGCTAGTTTAGTCATCTGATAAGTACAATATAAACAGATTGCAAAATAAAATGACAACTGTCATAGAATGTGTAGAAATTTAGGAGTTAGTAAAAGCATTGGAAGAATGTTCAAATCATTAATTCATTTAATAAATAGTAATAAGTCAACTGTTACAGGTCAGGAATTATTTTGTGCGTTGGGAGATAATAGTGAAGCCAAATGAGCAAAATCCCGGCATCGAATACAGATTATATTCTACTGGGAGACACAGTGAATGAATAAATTACAAAAGTAAAATAAAATAAAGTGCCAGTTAGTGATGAATGTTATAAAGATCTACAAGAGCAAATAAAAAGCAGAATAAAAGCACAGAGGTTGAAGGTGGGAGGGGTGGTTCTCTTAGAAACACTAGCGGGGGATATCACACAAAAATAATTGAAAAAAAAATGTTCATCATTTCAACAAGATTAAAAAAATTAAATAATGAATACAAAATATACACTTTAACATCAAAAGATTGAAAAGTTGTTGGAGAAAATGTTGAAGCTCTCAAAAGTGTTTTGCAAAACTATCCTTCCTTCAGTGATAACAGGCAGCAAGCAAATACGGAGTGAACAGAAACAGAATTTGAGGAATTCTGGCATGTGGTCCTTTTAGGAAAACAACAATAAAAAGAGCAGTAACTAATACATTTTGAGTTCTAATATTTAATATTTCTAACAAGTGCATCACAACAAGAAACAACACAAAGTTTATTAAAGTTGATAACTTTAAACAAAAGTATATTTTTAAATCTAGTTGCACTTTGTCAAAGTAAAACCTAAGTAATCTAAAACCTTTCTTTATGCTTTTCTCTGAATGCTGATCTGTGTTTTAATTTATTGCAATATAGTAGCAGTTCTGAGTCCCTACAGATTCAGATTGTAAAGGTGCTTTTTGTTTGTTTGTTTTTGTTGTTTTTGTTTTGTTTTGTTTTGTTTTTTGAGAGAGAGAGAGCACGCACAAGCATTGGAGAGGGACAGAGGGAAATTAAAAGCAGATTCTATTCCCGGCTTGGAGCCAGGCTTGATCCCAGAACCTTAAGATCATGACCTGAGCCAAAGGCAGGTGCTTTACCAACCGAGTCACTCAGGTGCTCCTGTACTGGAACTTTTCATCTTTTTCTTTGTTCTAGAAAAATTTATACAATAAATTTATGTGAGATACAAGTATTTTTAATACATGATCCCATAAACCTTCTTGGGCCTGTGCCGTTTTAGGAATTAATAACTGACTGACATTTAAAAAGTTTCTTCCCTTATATTCAAGTATTCTAACTTGAACTGAGTAATTCTGATAATATTTTCTTAGCATAGTATTAAAATATGGCACTGTATTATTGTGTGTATTAAGCAATTTTTGAAGTAAACACAATGAAAAGCACAGATTTTAGGCACAGAATTTTTTTCTGTTCAATGATTCATTAGTTGCATATAAATATTAAGAAGTGAATACACCTATATATCTGATCTCTTTCTCAAGATAGAAACAATTTCTATGATGTCTCTTCCTAGGCAGTTTCTACTCCTGCAGAGAACCAACCACTTTTCCCATTTTTGTTCTTCATAGTTTTGCCCGTTTGGGAATATCCTATTAATGGAACCATAAAGAATGTACTATTTTGTGCATGTTGTTTTAGGCTTATTTCACTCAATGAAATTCCTGTAAATTTCATCTGCCCTGTTGTCAGCTCATTAGAGTTTGTCTCTGAACAACCACTGGAAGGTCTTCTGAGTTCTTTCAGATTCCAGCTTCTGCCTCTTCATTGAGTCCCTCGATGTCTCCCAAGGTCCCTGATGCACAGTTTGGGGCCAGAGTTTATGTTGGGGTTTCTCTTGTTCATCCCTTTCTGTAGCTCTTTTGCCTTCTTTCCTTTCAGTTATCTTTCCTGTCTCTAACTCTTTACTTCGACACCACAAAGATTGTGACTTTGTACCACCTAAACAGTCTATGGAGATTGAGAAATAACCATGAAAGGAAGGAAGGAAAGAAGGAAGGAAGAAAGGGAGGGAGGGAGGGAGGAAGGAGAGAGAGCGAAAGAGAGAGAGAGAGGAAGAAAGAAAGAAAGAAAGAAAGAAAGAAAGAAAGAAAGAAAGAAAGAAAGAAAGAAGGAAGGGAGGAAGAAAGAAAGAGAAAGAAAGAAAAAGAAACCTACATAATTTCCAATCTCTCCTGGTACAGTTGATATGGTTCTCATTTCTTTTCCCCTTGGGAGACTTTCAAAAAGTCTGCTATTGTTATTTTAATCTTTTGGGCAACTTCTGTAAGTGTTACTTGTGAACAAGGTAGTTCAACCAAACCACTTCCTCATTACTAGAAGCCGTACATATATTACATGATTTTAAAAATCCTTCCAGGTAAGCTGTAAAGGTTTCTTCCCCAAATATCCATCTCTTTGACTGTTTGTTTACTTCCCTGTTTTACTTCCAAATTCTTTGAATTTGTCTTTAAACTCGTGAATCAAATTGATATTTATTTTTATTTCAGATGCTATTGTTCTCATTTTACAGAGGCAATGTGTGCTCAAATCTTTCTGAGAGCATCAATTATTTTTTAGAAGTTTTATTCTGCATTATACATAAATATTTCACATGAGAGGCAGCATGGAATGGGAGTCTTGGGAATTCAGTCTGGGCCTACATTTTATCTTTATCTCTAAAAATCTATGGAAATTTGGGAAAGCTGCTGTATGAATCAGAGTTCAACCAAAGAAAATAAAATATTAGCCATAAATAATGTAGATGGGTTTCGTACCAGGAATTAGACTCACAGGTGATGAAAGAGATGGAGAGGCCATGCAGTAGAAAGGAAGGCAGCTGAGGTATTAATAGGAAGGGAGGGGGCCTCTATTATTTCCCGGTGACACAGAGGAAGGGGCCTTTTTATCAGAGTCTGCGCAATAAGAAAGCACCATGGACCTGTCTGCTGAGAGATGACGCTTCGCATCAGACACAGCAGCTGGGAGACACACAGCCTGTGGCAGAAAGAGAAAGAGAGAAATGTCCTTGCTTTTCTTTTCTCCTGCCTTTTGGTGTATTTCTGATGCTTCTGTTGGCCAAACCTGGAAGACCGCTGGCAGGGCTGCTTGGGACACGCGGCCTGAAGTGGGGGATGAGAACAGGGAAACTCCGGGAGCAAGCAGTGTCAGCCAGCAACAGCACGTCCATTGAAACCTTGACTTACTTGGCTTTGAAGTGACCATCTTAATGCCCAGCGCTGGGCATCTGAAGGAAGATTACATGAAATAATATCTGCTATTTCCCCACTCATACCTAAGAAATGATAAATATCGGTAAATTTTCTGTATAGAAACTGCATATAGCTTTTACACTCTAAGAAGAGATACACTGTTGTTGAAAACATGTATCTGTGTTGTAGATCGCAGAAAAGGGCTATAGATCCCTTCCATTTCTTTAGGTTAAGATACGGTTTCTTCCCAGCTTGATCTATAGATTAATACTGGTCCCAAATAAACATATGAAAAGGTGCTGAACATCATACGCTATTAGGGAAGGACAAGTTTAAACAACAGCGAAATACTACTACACACCTAATAAAATGGCTGAAATCTAAAACACTGACAGTACCAGAGACTGGTGAGGGTTTGGGAGAAAGGGGAACTCTCACTCAACCATGGGAGTGCAAATGATACTCTGGAAGACAGTCTGGCAATTTCTTACAAAGTAAACACACTCTTACTATACAATCCAGCAATCATGCTCCCAGGTATTTACCCAAATGAGCTGGAAAGATATGTCCACATAAACATCTGTACATGAATGTTTTCAGCAGCATTATTATTCATAATTGTCATCAGTTGGATACAATCAAGATGTACTTTCGTAAGGGAATGGGTAAATAAGCAGCAGTACAAAGGACTATTATTCAGCAATAAAAAGAAATGAGCTATTCACTCATGAAAAGTCAGGGAGGAACCTTAAATGCTTTTTGTTAAATGAAAGAAGCCAGTCTGAAAAGATTATATGTAGTGTGACCTCTAACTATGTGACATCTGGCAAGCAGTGAGAAGGTCAGCAGTTGCTGGGACTAGGGTGAGGGTCAGAAGAGGGAGAAACAGGGGATGTGGAAGGCAGTAAAACTATGAGGTATGATAGTTCAGTGGTAGATACGTGGCATTACACATTTAGCGGGACCTGAAACTGCAACACAGCTAGTGAACCTTCATGGAAACTATGGATTTTATTAGTAACAATGTATCAGTATTGATACGTTAGCTGTAACAAATGCACCACACAGATACACAATATTATTAATAATAGGAGAAACTGTAGGCAGAGTGGGGACAGTGAGTATGTGAGAAATCCCATACATTCTGTTTAATTTTTCTATAAACCTAAAACTGCTCTCTACAATATGGTCAGTTAATTAAACTAGTAAACTTACATTGTGGAAGAACAATTATCATTTTACTGTTTCTTTCATAAGGAGTCAACGTCCCTCCTTCCATCCATTAAATCTGGCCTGGACCACGTGATGTGATTTGGCCAATAGCACACCTAACAAATGTGAACAAGCAGAGGTTTGAAATGTGCTTACAGATGAGAGATTATCTTCACTACCACCAGAATCTCTTTTTGCCACCGAGAGAAGCCCAAACAAGTCTAGTAAAGGACAAGACCACAAAGAAGAGAGGGCAGCCCTCCAGCTTACTACCCCTAGACCAATCTGCCATTAGCTAACTGAAAGCACAAAAGTTATTCCAAGTGTGTCTAGTCCAAGGTGAGAAACATTTCGTTGAGCCCAGACTACACTGAAAACCTACAGAATTATGAGTAAATAAGATAAACATTTAAATTATGAATAAATAAGGTTTAAAATCACTGGAGTTTGGAGTGGTTAGTCACAAAACAATGGATAACGGAACTCTCCTCATACTGAGTTTTGATCGCCACTCTTCCATCAGGATACTGGAACCCTGAGGAAATCACTGTGCAGGAGGATTCTCACTTTTCTCGACAATAACATAAAGTAGCAGAGCATAGAGCTGAGAGACGCTACACCTATTTCTAGTTTTCGTCCAATTCAAATTATATGATTATGCAAAATGAAGCTGGACTTTCTTCTCATTTTTTTTTCCTGTAAAGTTATTCAAAGATCTTTTTTTTTTTTTTTTCTTACCCAAAGAATCTAGCTTGGAGGAGCGTTTATAAATATCTCGTTATGAGAGCTCAGATCTTCTGTCAGTGAAATGAGCAAGAAGTTCAAAGAACTCTCAGAGCCACCAGCCACATCAATACTAAAGACAGCTAGTGCGGTCATCACTGTGGGACACTGCAAGGAAGGGCTAGATTTTAAAACCTGAATGATTTTGCCCTGAATACCAGCCCTGTGGCTCTGTGATTCTGAGAAACTTACTCAATATATGGTTATTGGCCAGAAGATACACATAAACATATGAAGATATCTTCCTCTGAATTGGTATTAAGGGCAAGATGAATAAAGATCACAAGACATCATTTCTCAGTCACTCAAATAATAAAAGTTGAGAAGTAAAAAAAAAATAATATCTACTGGGTAGGAGATTGTGTATCAATAGGGTTTCTAAAAATTATAAAAAGCCTAGGGGCACCTGGGTGGCTCAGTGGGTTAAAGCCTCTGCCTTCAGCTCAGGTCATGATCTCAGGGTCCTGGGATTGAGCCCCACATCAGGCTCTCTGCTCAGCAGGGAGCCTACTTCCCCCCCCCCCCCCGTCTGCCTTTCTGCCTACTTATGATCTCTCTCTGTCAAATAAATAAATAAAATCTTTAAAAATATATAAAAAGCCTAGAAATATCTCAAATTCTCATTGACACAAGAATGGATATGTGATTTAATGCATATACAATACAGCATTAAAATTGTTCCATCAATAGAGTGAAAAAAATTTAGTTGCCTACTTTTCAATAAAAAGGTAGGTCCCAAAATATATGGCATAAGATCTTTTTTTTAAAATATTTTATTTATTTGAGAGAGAGAGAATGAGAGAGAGAACATGAGAGGGGGGAGGGGCAGAGGGAGTAGCAGATTCCCTGCTGAGCAGGGACCCCAATGCGGGACTGGATCCCCAGACTCCATGATCATGACCTGAACCAAAGGCAGTTGCTTAACCAACTGAGCCACCCAAGCAACCCTGCAGCATAAGATCTTTTTAAAATAACGTCAGAAAAACAACCAAATACCCAAATGTACTTTTTTGGAATACATATAGATGCAAAAGAATTTTTTTAATGCAAAGCAAGGGAATAAACACATAATTTGGAATAGTGTTTACACTGGATGGGTGCAGGAGGTACAGAAAACGGAGGAGGATCACACAGAGGGATCAACATTTTTACGTTGGTATTAAAACTTTTAATAGTGTTCGTTATTCACAGAGAATAAAGAAAAGAGCACCTTGAATGGATTAATAAAGAGAGTGTCATGTATCAAAGATTATAACTATTCATTTTTGTGTAATTGACCTTGAACCCATGAGAAAAAAAATAGTTAATGACATGAAATACATAGTCTCCTAATGTTAGGTGGAAACAATGCATCAAACTATATTTTCAGTAGGACCTCAAAGCCCTATACTGGTAAACAATGGTGGGGGTAGGGAAGGAAATGTGAGGCTCTGGATTATATCTCCATTTGCTCTCAGACACTATCTGAAATCTGGTGATATATGGAATGGCTTTTGGATGAATGAGGATGTTGCTTCCTGCTGCCTTGCATTTTACTGTCAATCTTCACCTAATTCTTTTTTTTCTCCGCCCTTGGGTAACTGGCTCCATGATTAGTAAATAGTAACAGCTAACTTTTATGGAAGTCTTATAAGCACTTACTATGCATTAATACATCGCATTCTAATATTCTCACAAATATTTTTTTATCCTCATTTTACAGAGGAGGAAAATAAGGCTCAGTGAGGCTAAGAAAATTTATATTGCTAAGAAGTGACACTTCTGCCGGGACCATAGGTGCTTAATCATTATTGAAAGGACAGATAAATGAATCCAGAGTTCACCATGCTCTGATGAACATGGAGGGTTGGTTGCTCCTATAGAAAAGCTGTATTAACAGTCCCCCAAATTCTCCAAATAAAATCCATTTCCTCTACCTGGCCTTTATTGCTGAGATCTTAACATGTTTTGTGCCCATAGCCATATGCTGTATAATTCCTGACACACACAAAATATAATAATGCCTCTTAACACTTTTCTAGTGAGTGAATAGCTCTATGAATATTTGTTCCCTGGGGCCAGTGTCTGGGGTTGCTGTGGTCTTAGTGAGAAGGAGACATTCACCAGGTCTGTTGTATAAATGAGCCATTCCCTGAAGGATTTCAATAGACACTGCCCTCAGGGCTCGAATGGCCTGAAGTCATTAGCACTCAATATTTGTGCCAGAATCTTTCCATCAATAGAAACATCTCTAGCAATCCATGTTCACACTTAAGAGAAATATATCCAAGGGGAAATGACCCACAGAATCCAGCAGTAGATAAAATTTAAGCACATATGGTACCATTACAGACCTCAGGAAATGCACTTTTCCCTCCTCAACTTCACCTGCTCAAGCAGTGGGTCCTGGGGTGCTGGGTGCTCTTCTTAGGTGCAGCGACAAGAAGGTGTAGCAGCTGGGACCCTGCGTGGCAAAAGGCAAAGGTGCATAAAGGGAGCCAGAAGGGCTGTGAGCCGCACCTCTACTTACGGGCAGCATATACTCAGACAAGTTACCAAGCCCCTTGCAGCCTCCGCTGCCTAATTTTAAAATGAGAGTCTACCACACACGGGGTTTTGTGAAAATGACCTAAATAAAACAGATTGTTAATTCCTACCCTCTTCAAAGCAGTTCTGATGCAGTGACCTGCTTATTTATCCCTAAGCCTAGCAAATGTGTGTGGAGGGCCCACTTCTCAATGTCGGGGAAGCCGCAGAGAGGAAAACAAGGTCTCTATGGAACTCGCATCCTAGTTGGGAGACTGACAACAGAAGAAATGGGTGCTTAGAGGAACAGAAAAAGTAAAGGCCAGCAGGATATATGTAGTACTTTCTAGATTACATTACCTATATATTTATACACACATACCTATTTTTTTTTTCTAGATGCACAAAGATGACTGGACCTTTGAGGATTATCTGAATTTGTTGCTTTTGATGCTTCACTCTGCTCAAAACACCTCAGACAAGATGTCATTCTCTGTCTGCTTGAAATCTCCCATGATGTGCTGTTCATTTCCTTAGACGATGCTTAACCTCCTTTTCTAGTATGTTCTGCAGGGAAGTTCTTTATGTCAGCGTGAATTCAGGTTGCTCAGAACCTCTTGCCTTTGGCCCTAATTCTACTTCTACATAAGAGATCTAACTCATCTGGCACATGACCGCCCTCCAGACTTTGGAGGGAGCCTTCACATCCACCTCGAGGCAAAAGCCCACCCAGCACTCCAGACCCAGAATGTTCTTTTTCCACATGTTTTACGTGTGACTCAAGTGTCAGACACTATAATCTGGAATAGGAACATGGGTGACAACTGAAAAATGTCCCACTTGGAGAGGTTCACACCCGGGATGAGATCGAGACACAAACAGGTGAGTTATATAATACTACAGTGTGTGCCACTCAAGAGGTAAATGCAATGTGCCATTGGTATGAATAGAAGTGAGTATCTCTTCTCCAGGCATTGGATTCTTTATGAAGAGTCCACATGGAAATGCCCTGGAGGTTTGCCTACCTTGAATATTGAACCTTCAGATTCGATATTCAGTTCAGTGGGAAAGAATAGGTTCAGTGGGAAAGAATAGACACGAGAACCAAGTTAGGGCCACATCAACTGTGCCTGAATTGTGTGTCCGTCTTCCATGGGCAAGGAAACTTGCTCATGGTGTGTGTGTGTGTGTGTGTGTGTGTGTGTGTGTGTGTCTGTCAGAGAGATAGAGAGAAGGGACAGAGTGTGTGTTAGGGGCACAGAAGGTTGTAAAAGGGAAAATGGGAAAGAAATATAAGCTGTACTTTTCAACACTTGAGTTATCTCCACAGTTGGTCAAAGTGCTATATTTGTGAGTGACAAAGGTGCCCACTCCCATCTGTTAGCTCAAATATGTGTCACCAATACACACTCTCATGGCTGGTTTAAAATAAGCTCAGTCTGCAAAGACATATTGTGCATAAGAAATATGTTAGTTGCTTATATAACATCTCTTTCCCAAAGTGCTCCAGGCATTGCCGGTTCAGAGAAGAGTGCACAGGAAGCAGGGCCACCCCTCTTGGTGCAGTAGAAAAGGGCAGTGTGGGTCAACCCTTTACATTCAGGCAGATCTGAGTTCAAACACTCTCTTTGCCATTTATTAGCCCTCCGACCTTGGTCAAATCACTTTGCTTCTCCGAGCTCCACATTTATAAAACGCCTTGGATGTGCCATGAAACTCTCTTGTTATTTTCATAAACAATATTGAGATGATGCTTATGGAAATGCAGTACAATGGAGGATGTGTTTTAGAAAGGTCATTCTGGCAGTAGTCTACCTTGGGGCTGGGGCAAGCGCTGGAGAGATTGTAGACAAGTTTAAAAGTCTCTTCCAGTTTCTTAGGTGAGAATCTGAAAGGAAAGTTTCGGTTTTCGGAAACCACTATGCCAGGCTACCTGGCTTGTAACAGGAACACAGAAGTCACTGGAGCCAACTTTGCCTCATAAAGGCACAGATGGCTTTACAGTGGAGGTTGTATTTAGCCAACACTGGGATCATAAATAGAAGTTTTTTAAGCAAGAGAGAGCAGATGAAGCATCCCGTGAAGAGGGAAAAGAGAATACAAAAGAGCAAAGGCACAGAAGCGTATGTGCCTGGTGAGGATAAGGAGCAAAGATTTGGTGAGGTGGGGGTGCAGGGTGTGGGGTTGGGATGGATGACGCATAGGGTAGGATAGGGAGGAGCTGGAGATGAGTGGGATTAGGGACAGATCATAATGGTTCTGGTTTGGCTTCCATACTTACCTATTTTTTTCAAAGTAGGCCAATTCACTTGTGGCTACCTAAGTTGCTCACTTATATAAACAATTCCAACTTGCATATTCAACACTTGGTTACCACACCACCCTCACCACCCACCACCATGATTACGGTGTGCTGCTTTTTTTATATCCTTCCCAGCTTGCAAACACTGCGTCTCTTGCCTGTCGGAAGCACTTTCTCTCCATTTTCCTGCGTTCTGGTTTTTGACCTCTAAGACTTCCTTCATGGCCTCGTTCTGCTCAGGATGGCTCAATGCTGTAAGATTCTGCAATTCTACGTGTCCCAGATCAGTGTGCTCTGTAACAGGCACCAGGCCTGGGGAATCCAACCTCTTGATTCTACCAAAGAGTCCTCTCCTACCCCAGCCAACCCCCACTGGGTCAAGAGCCCCGGTATCAAACCTTCCCTGTCCTTCTGCTCTTGACCATCGGCTGAGAGAGGAGGTGGCAAGCTGGAAGACTTCAGGAGATGTGCTGGATGAGGAGGAATCACACTGGCCCCCTCGTACGCACAGTCAGCTTTATGAGTTTCAGTTTCAAAAGTCGTATTCTTGTTTATTTATTTATTTATTTATGAGGCTGAAGAATATTTCTTAAGTTTTTATTCAAATTAAAGGTTGTTGACATACAGCACAATATTCGTGTCAGGTGCACAACTCAGTGATTCAACACCTCCATACAGCCCCCAGTGCTCATCAAATCTGTTTGTTTTTTATGTAGAACACTGTTCTCAACACCTCAGATGGCGTGTGCATGACTGACTAAAAGACTCTTGTTAGGTGATCAGTTGACTCACATTTCTCTCACACTGCTAGATGATGAGAAGACAAATGCGATCCAATTCCCCATTCCCTCCAGGTGTCTTAAGTTTTTCTTGGATTAAGTCGATCTTTATCTGTAATTGTCACTAGTAAAAATGATGGTACATAGATATTAAATGCAGCACCAAGTCATTTCCTTTGGAGAAGATGAAGGACCAATTTATCCCACGTTGGTGAAGATAATTAACGTTGGTGGTTTTCATGCTGTGTGTGCACGTGAAGTGATGTACCTTTCAGAAACATTCACTTGCACACACACTTGTAGATGTTCACAATCTTTTCAGAGCATTTTTCGTTCTCCAGGAAGAGAAATAAGGTAGGAAATAAGGTATGTTTTCCCAGTGTTACTGCACTAATTAGTGCATAGAGTACATGTGGGGAAGGGGGAGTGTGGGTTTGATTTTTCCCAGACGCTACTCAAGTGCTCTCTCCCCTAGACCACACTCTACCATCATGTTTATATCTCACTCACATAATTCATCATAGATCCTGGAACCCAGGATGTTGTTAATTTCTGGAGCCCTGATATTAGGATAAGGAATCAGCTCGTTTTCGCAGAGCCTGGTGTTTTTTATTTTCCATGTGAGAGAGAGATATGAATGAGATAATCATGCTCTAGTCTTTGGAATTTGCTCGTGGCAAGATTTTTGTATTGAGTGGGGAAGTACTCATTTGAGAATATGATGATTGGAGAAACTTACACCTGTCTCAACTATTCTGGATGTGACAGAAGGAGGGGTTGAAGTCAGGGCATTGATCCAGGGACATAATATCAAAAAATATAAGTTTTGACACAAGGCAAGACTATTTATAGTATACTCTGGGACCACAGCAGAAGGACAGTAAAAGTGGTAGAAAACAGGAGACATAGTGGGGCTAAGTGTGTGAGGGATTCTCAGAAGTGCTATATTTGTATCACAGCACCATGTTAATTTAGATTATGGAGAATGAAGTTCCAACATTTAAGTAAAAATAATTTCACATCCCTGACTGAGAAATTCAGGTTTTTCATTCATTTGGGAGAAAAAAAAAATATGAACTATTTGGTAAGTGCCAGTGATGATAAACATAGATAGGTATACATTCACTGCTGGAGAAAATGTAGATTTATAGGCCACACTGGAAGTAATTTTGAAAATGATATTACAATATGAAATTCATAGACTACATGACGTAAAATATTAAATTCTGCTGGTTACCCAAGAGAAGAACAAGGACACAGGTACAAGAGTGCCCATTAGAGCACTGTATATAATATGGACCATTACAAATTCACTGTAATGTCTAATAATAGGGGAATGTCTAAGTAAATATGTACATTCATCTCTCATAATACCACAAAACAGTTAAAAGTAATGATTTATAAGTGTATGTACTGATAGAGGAAGTCATCCAAGATATACTACTGAGTGATGAGTATAAGGGAAGCAATATATATAATTTGAATATAATATAATATAATATAATATAAATATATTTATACAATAAATACTGCATTCTTTTTTTTTTTTTTACAAAACATATATAGTTAAAGGTCTGGAAGGTTATGCACCAAATCCAGAATACAAGGGGAGTCTTCTTAGGGGATTTTAACTTGTGATAAATCGCACTATTGGCCCTACTTCTTCACTCCTCACTGTACCCATGCCCTGGCCATGAGATTTTTAAGTTACTCTCATTAATGGGAAGAATATTTGTACCTGTGATTTCATTCTGGTTTTAGCTATGCCTGCTTTGGTTTATATAACAAGATAGAGATAATGGCACCAGGTCTGAGTGTATGCCTTAAGAAATCTTACATGTTTCTGCTTCTCCCTCTTTCCATAAGAAGAACATTCTTGAGATGCCTACTAGTCACAGAAAAAGGATGAACATTGTGTGTATCCGAGCTGCCCCTCCAGACTTGCAGTGAGAAGCCGAGCTGCATGTCTTGGAGTAGACCAGCTGCACCCACCAGTCTGCACTTGCAGGGTGAAACTAGGGTAGGTGTTTTAAGCCACTGAGTTTTGGGCTGGATTGTTACACAGCATTATTGCAGTGATAGCTGACTAGTACATTACTTTATTTCTGATATTTATTTTTTTTTAATAAACAAGGAGAATGAAACAAGGGACACAAATACATTACAAAAATATTTAAAAAGAAAGTCAGCTAATGTTTGTCTATATGCTTTTTAGGAGATTATTGTTTTATTGAATATGGGAATGGAAGACAGCTTTTTTTTTTAAAGATATATAAATCTCTATGTTTCTTGCAGTATTTTCTTTTTTATTTTGTTATGTTAGTCACCATAAAATACATCATTGGTGGTGGGGGGATGGGTGAGCCTGGTGGTGGGTATTAAGGGGGGTACATATTGCATGGAACACTGCGTGTTGTACATAAACAATGAATCTTGGAACACTGCATTGGAAGGCTGTATTTTTTTTCTCCCCAAATATGTTTATTTTAGTTGTTCAGTGTTACAAAATTGATTGTTCATGCACCACACCCAGTGCTCCATGCAATATGTGCCCTTCTCAATACCCACCACCAGGCTCGCCCACCCCCCCCAACCCCCACCCCTCCAAAACCCTGTTTGTTGCTCAGAGTCCACAGTCTCTCCTGGTTCATTGCCCCCTCCGATTTCCCCCCATTCACCCTTCCCTTCCTTCTCACAATGCCCTCCATGATTTTCTTTATACTCCACATGTAAGTGAGATCATAAGATAATTGACTCTCTCCGCTTGACTTATTTCACTCCGCATAATCTCTTCTAGTCCCGTCCATGTTGATACAAAAGTTGGATATTCATCCTTTCTGATGGAGGCATAATATTCCATTGTATAGATG